>JALMGF010000033.1:1735000-2047500 GCA_023333645.1 Sceloporus occidentalis
ACACTTGGGGGTAGAAAAAACTCAGGAAAGGGTTTTAAGGCGATTCTTTTGGCCTGGGGTATATGAAGAGGTAAAGCGGTACTGTGCCTCATGCCCAGACTGCCAGCTAGCGACCCCAAAACCTCGTCTAAGAGCACCCCTAATCCCATTGCCAATTATTGAAACCCCTTTTGAGCGAATTGCTATGGATTTGGTGGGACCAATAGAAAAATCAGCTAAGGGTAATCAATATATTTTGGTCATATTGGATTATGCTACACACTACCCAGAAGCTATTCCCCTCCGAAATACTGCCTCCAAAACCATAGCGAAAGAATTGCTTCAAGTATTTTCTCGTGTAGGGTTACCAAAAGAAATTTTAACTGACCAAGGTACCCCTTTTATGTCCAGACTAATGAAAGAGTTGTGTAATTTGTTACAAATAAAAGCTTTGAGGACATCTGTGTACCATCCTCAAACAGATGGGTTAGTTGAAAGATTCAATAGGACCCTGAAACACATGTTACGTAAAGTTGTTGATAGAGATGGGAAAAATTGGGACACTCTCCTACCGTACTTACTGTTTGCTATTCGGGAGGTTCCCCAATCTTCTGTAGGGTTTTCACCTTTTGAGCTCCTTTATGGTAGGCATCCAAGAGGTTTATTAGATATAGCGAAGGAGGAGTGGGAAGAACAAACGGTACCAGGACAGAATGTCATTCAATATGTGGAGCAACTCAAGGGGCGCATTACACAAATTTCTCCCATAGTCAGACAATATCTGGAGGAAGCTCAAAGAAGCCAACAGGTTATTTACAACCGTCAGGCAGCAGTACGTTCTTTCCAACCTGGGGACCGAGTGATGGTCCTTGTTCCCACTGCCGAAAGCAAACTCTTGTCTCATTGGCAGGGCCCATATGAGATTATTGAACAAGTAGGCCCTGTAAACTATAAAGTTCGACAGCCTGATCGTAGGAAAGTTGAACAGATTTACCATATAAACCTGCTAAAACCCTGGAAGGATAGAGAAAGTAGTATGGTTGCTATAGATAAATCCCCAGACCCAGATGTAAAAATATCTGCTCATCTCACCCCTGAACAGCAAAAGGAAGTTAAAGAAATGATATCAAGACATAAAGATGTCTTTTCTAGTATTCCTGGCAGAACTAGTGAAATCTGCCATGATATTATCACAGAACCAGGAGTTACAGTAAAAGTAAAGCCCTATAGAATTCCTGAGGCAAAAAGGAGTGCAATACAAACAGAAGTAGCAAAAATGTTAGAACTGGGAGTCATTGAGGAATCACATAGCCAATGGTCTAGCCCCATAGTTCTAGTACCTAAGCCAGATGGGTCAGTTTGTTTTTGCAATGATTTTAGAAAGCCTAATGAATGCTCTAAATTTGATGCATATCCCATGCCTCGGGTTGATGAACTCATTGAGAAACTGGCACAGGCCAGATTCCTAAGTGTGTTAGACCTTACAAAGGGTTATTGGCAGATCCCGTTGACGGAAACCGCTAAAGAAAAAACTGCATTTGTGACCCCTGAAGGTCTGTACCAATATACAGTTTTGCCATTTGGGCTTCATGGAGCCCCAGCAACCTTTCAGAGGTTAATGAATAAACTTCTGAGACCTCACTCCAATTATGCTTCTGCATACTTAGATGATGTAGTCGTCTATAGCCGAGACTGGGACTCCCATTTGGGAAAGGTAGAAGCGGTTTTAAATAGTATTCGGAAAGCTGGTCTTACTGCTAATCCTGCCAAATGTTCTATTGGATGTATGGAAGCCAAATATCTTGGTTATACTGTAGGGAGAGGTCTGGTAAAACCTCAACTCACTAAGGCTGAGGCTATTGAACATTGGCCACGCCCTCTAAGAAAGAAACAGGTCAAAGCTTTCCTAGGAATAGTTGGCTATTATAGACGCTTCATACCCCACTTTGCCACTCGAGCTGCACCTCTCACTGATTTGATTAAAGCAAAGGCACCAGATACAGTGAGATGGAATGATGATGCAGAAAAAGCTTTTGCAGACTTGCGCACAGCTTTATGCAGGCACCCTGTTTTAGTAGCCCCGGATTTTAAGGAACATTTCTTTTTGCAAACTGATGCTTCTGATGTGGGCCTGGGGGCAGTATTATCTCAGATGATAGGAGAGGAAGAACATCCTGTGTTGTTTTTAAGTCGTAAGTTGTTGCCAAGGGAGCAGAAGTATGCTACTGTAGAGAAGGAATGTTTGGCCATTAAGTGGGCAACTGAAACATTGAAATATTATTTGTTGGGCAGATCTTTCACCCTCATCACCGACCATGCTCCACTACAGTGGATGCAGAACAACAAAGACAAGAATACTAAAGTCACACGTTGGTTCCTCTCTTTGCAACAGTTTAAATTTGTTGTGAAGCATAGGGCTGGGCTATTGCATGCCAATGCAGATGCATTGTCTAGGGTGCACAGTTTCTTGTCGAAGGCCGCTTCACACACCTGTGTTAAGCTGAGGGGGAGGGTATGTGGCAAGGTTATGGAGTCTGTCTACATAAGTGGCAGATTGGAACGCTCATTATTCCCAGCATGAGTTAATTGCTGGAGGTCAGCAAGGTGGAGCCAATTAACCTGCACTCAGGTGCTTAAAGGGCGGCCGTTAGAGGCATTAGGGGTCTGGAAACAGGGAGAGAGGCAGTCAAGCCAGAGGCCCTCAGACTTTATCAAAAGGATTTGTTTTTGTTTTGGTTTATTTACACTATGAAGTGCAATACTGTGGACTATTCAAAGCTACAATAAACCACATCTTGCTTTTATTCTGCTGGTGTTCGGAGTTTCTTGTTTTGATCGGGCCGTCCTGCCACAGGATGCACCGAAACTAATTCTGGACTGAAACCGAAAATGCAGCGTTTACCTGGCCGAAACCGAATATGACCCCCCCCACCATAAAAAAAAAATCTAACACTTTTATTTAAAGTAAGTAACACACCAAAATAGGACAAAACAATTAAATACCAATATTAATATATATATATATATATATATATATATATATGATTGTTAACAGCAATCACATTCCTATCATGCCCAGGCATACCCAGATTACAGGATGTACTCGCAGACTTGGCATGATAGGAGTATGATTGCTCTATCTATCCCTTCTCACTCCCTTTTGTCCTACCTACCCCTTCTCACTCCCTTCTCCCTATCTACCCCCTATCCCCCCGTCTCACTCCCTTCTCCCTATCTACCCCCTCCTAACTATCTACCCTCTCCCCCTTTGAAGTTCACTTACCTTTCAGGAGTCCTGCGGTGGGGGTGCAAGGCCTCTGTCTCCCAGCTCTGCCACTGTATGGAACAGTATAGAGTGATGGGAGTTATGATGTACTAGAACATAATTATATAATGAAAAATACATTGGAAATGGTACAGCATAACACCCATCACTCTCACACACTTACCAATCCGCACATATACCAATCCACACACATACCAATCCACACACACACCAATCCACACACACACCAATCCAGACATACACCAATCCAGACATACACCAATCCACACATATGCCAATCCACACGTATACCAATCCACACATATACCAATCCACACATATACCAATCCACACATACCAGTCCACACACATACCAATCCACACACATACCAATCCACACACATACCAATCCAGACATATACCAATCCAGACATATACCAATCCAGACATATACCAATCCACACATACCAATCCACACATATACCAATCCACACATATACCAATCCATACATATACTAATCCACACATACCAATCCACTCTCATTCACTGAATGCTTTCCTACCTTTCCTCTTTTCTCCTTACAGCTTCTTTTCCTCCTCTTCGCCAGTTCTTCTGTCTTCTGCCGGTTCAGTGGGCGCGGCTTCAGTGTTGTGCGCCGGGATCTGACAAGAAACCCCGGCGCACAGCAGCTGTTGCCGCGTGGATTGCATGGGAGCGGTATCTGTTAAAGACCTCCTGCTCCCTTGAGTGATTTTAAGCCGGGTTCAAGGGTTCAAGACCTCCGATACCGCTCCCTTGCGAGCCTGCTCCTCCAGCGGCGGACATTACTGTCCGTCTCTGGAGGGGTGGCGGGTGCCGGCAAGTTGGCACCCCCCTGATGAGCAGCACCCGGTGCGGACCGCACCCCCCGCCACCCTCTAGGTACGCTACTGCATATACATATATATATATATATATATATATATATATACACACACATATATAGATATATACACACACACACATATATATATATATACACACACACATATACATATATATATACACACACATATATATACACACATATATATACATATATACACACATATATATATACATACACATATATATATATACACACATATATATATATATATAATTGCTAACAGCAATCACACTCCTATCATGCCCAGGCAGCCAGTACATGCTGGAACCTGGGCATCATATTAATGTGATTACAGCCTCCCTATGCCATGCTATCCCCCCTTACACATCCATGCTATCACACACACACTCATTCACAAACATTCAGCATAAACTACAGCATAACACCCATCACTCTCACACACTTACTAAACCACTCTAACTTAATGTTTTCCTACCTTTCCTCTGTTAGTTACTTTTCCTCCTCCTCTTTGTTCTTCCTCTTGACTCTTCTTCTTCTTCTTCTTCTGTGTCCTGTCCTTCCGGTGCAGTAAAGAAGGTGGGCGTGGCTTCAGTGCTGTGTGCCGGGATCTGACATCAAATCCCGACGCACAGCATCAGTTGCCGCGCGCATAGCAAAGGAGCAGGATCAGAGGTCTGTATTAACAGACCTCCCGCTCCCTTGATTGATTTTAAGCCGGTCGGGGTGAGATTTTTGATCTCCCCAACCGAGCTTGCTCCTCCAGCGGCAGACATTAATGTCCGTCTCTGGAGGAGTGCCAGCGTCACCCTGGACAGACTGCCCGCCCCCCCAGCTCCCCGTTAGGTACTGTGCGCACAATGTTAGAACGTGTGTGCTCCCTCGAAAAGTCATGTGCGTGCGCACAAGCGCACAGCTTAGAGGGAACACTGCACACAAGCATATATGCCAAACTAATAATACCATTTTTAAAAAATATATATGTATATTACACGTAAATATAAAGGGATAGATATGGTCGTTATGATGATGATGAGGTTGCAAATAGGGGGCCCACACCCCAATAGGGGCGGACCTGACGCATCTTATCTCTGTAGTCTATTCTGGTAGCCAAGTACCGTATTTGCTTGATTATAAGACAAAGTTTTTTCCAGAGCAAATGCTCTGAAAAATACCCCTCGTCTTATAATCGGGGTCGTCTTATAATCAGACCTCAACTATGTCTGACTATGAGACTAAGATCCAGATCCCCCGCAGCGGACCCCCCAACTTACCGGTACTTCTGAGTCCCCGGTGCTTAGTCCGGGCAGCGTGTAGAGCTCTGCGTGATTCACGTACACAACTTCTGCTGCAGCCAGGAGGTGGTGCGTTTAGCAGCGGGGGTTGTCCGCATCCATCGTGCAGACCTTCCCCGGCTGTGAGAGATCAGAGTTCCCCGTGATCTCTGACAGCCAGGGAGGGTCTGTGCGATGGACGGCTGCAGCGGAAGTTGTCTACGCGAATCGTGTAGAGCTCTACAGGCATTTCTGGAGGCAGAGTGCTCTGTGAAGTACCTTTTAACCCCCTTAATGCCACTCTGCCTCCAGAAATGCCTTTTAACCCTCTATACGCCACTCTGCCTCCTGAAATGCCTTATACCTCCCTATATGCCACTCTGCCCCATAATATGCCTTTTAACCCCCTAAATGCCATAGTGGCATATAGGGGTATAAGGCAATTCTGGAGATAGAAGAAATGGGCATTTCTAATATGGAAAGCACAGGGCAACATTTATGTAGATAGGGTTGAAGGGATTCCACTTTGCAACATTGAAGGGAGAACAATTACAGTGACATTATTTTTATAGAGCTGCTGTATTGATTTCCAACAGTTAACTTAGAAGTGGACAAAAATATCATACTGTTTCTGCTCAGTTTGCCAAATTGATATAGAACATTTATACATCTATGATTTTATCCATAAAAAGTGCTCTAAAACCCTCTTTTGAAGATGTGTATGATATAGGATGTCAGATATTTGTAACAAGGCCACTGCTCATGGATCAATTATTATTATTATCTTTTATTTTTAAAGCTCCAACAATTTACGCAGTGCTTCTTACAATATATATATTCAAGGGATATGACAAGACTCGAATTGACAGATTAAGATAAACCGATAAATTAGGTAGAATTGACATTAAGATTGTGATTACTTTACAGTCCTGGCTATAATCTGGCTTCTTATTTCCTGCGATTAGACCTGTACTTGCCTGACTAAACAACCTGGTTCCCACAGAATACATGTGAAGCTGTTTTCTTCAGGATTGGACCATTAAGACAACCAGACTCAAGTTCCTCAACTACAGAAGCATGTTTATGTTTGTAAGAAATCTTATTGGAACTCCAACTCTGCTTCATCAATTCTGCTCATCGTCGTTATACCTGCTACTGATTCCAACACTCCTTATAGCTCCAATATCTCGCTTGGACTTCAGTTACTAACTCTGGTGTAAGAGAATTATACTCACCGGTGTAAATCTGCCTACCTGCTTTCATAAACTGTTGATTCTAAAACAGCTCCAATTGGATTATCTCCTAAACTTCACGCTGTGAACTATTTTATTCAGAAGAAGCACATTAAGGTCCTGGAGTGGCCTAGCCAGTCTCCAGACCTTAATCCCATAGAAAATCTGTGGAGAGAGCCGAAGGTTCGAGTTGCCAAACGTCAGCCTCAAAACCTTAATGACTTGGAGAAGATCTGCAAAGAGGAGTGGAACAAAATCCTTCCTAAAATGTGTGTAAACCTGGTAAACCTGTAAACCTGGTGGACAACTACAACAAATGCCTGACCTCTGTGATTGCCAACAAAGATTTTTCCACCAAGTACTAAGTCATGTTTTGCAAAGGGGTCAAATACTTATTTCACTGAGTAAAATGCAAATCAATTTATAACGTATTTGAAATGCGTTATTCTGGATCTTTTTGTTGTTATTCTGTCTCTCACTGTTCAATTAAACCTACCATTAAAATTATAGACTGATCATGTTTTTGTCAGTGGGCAAATGTACAAAATTAGCAGGGGATTAAATATTTTTTTCCTTCACTGTACAATCTAGAGTGAACCTACAAACATACTGAACTTTAAGAGGACTATGAATACTTATTTTCTGGTTGTGGTGTGTGGACCACATTGAGGAGCGTTATAAACACAAACTCATTACATCTATTGGATTATTAGTGTTTAACATAAGAACAGGGGGAGAATCCTGTGACTCGTTTAGGAATAGTACACCAATCTCCAAACATTTAACATATGAGTGTGTAAGTGTATGTTTATAATACAACATAATTTACATTTATTGCCTGGTGATTTATAACAGCAGAAATCGTAGGGGTTCTTTTGGAAATATTCGAATCAGACTAGACTACACTAGACAGTTCAAAAGCTGTGAACAGAAATCTAATGAATTTCTTCAAATGCTTGTCAAATGTTCTAATCTTCTTAGGGTACATGAAGTCTTTGTGAGAAAATATCATTACCTTAAAACAGAGCTATGGGCTTTTTAGATTAAGAAGGATTGGTGTTAAGAAAAATTGAATTCTGCAATTCTGAATTCTTACTATATGAATGTGCAGTGTATGCTGACATTTCTTTACATATATATATATTCTATATTTATATTCTATTGATCCTCCAGCTACTAGAAAGGGGCCACATGACGTCATTCTATGTTACCTCATCCCTTCCCTTGGAAACCTAAAAAATACCCCAAAGCTCTATTGTGGTTGATGTGGTTATCTCACAAGTCAGTCTCTGTGCAGTTGGATGGCCACAGGTGTTTAAACTTAATTTCTCAAATCCAAGCCCACCAGCTGTAATATCCTAATATTTGGCCATTGATGGGTCTGTGTGCATCCAATTAAAATCATACTGTTAAAAAGTACCAATTCACATCATAAAACTGCAGTCCTGAGGAATAACTAGAAATGGTTCAAACTGATATCTAAATAATCTACCTCAGTTGAAGTGAGTACTCCTGTTCACGTTCTGCTAAGTACTATTTATTATCACTGATTATGCTTAGGGTGGAAACATGCAGAACATCCAGTACCTGCATTTGGCCAGGAAGACAGCTTAGACACAAAACTCAAGTGCTCAGTTTCATTAAGCCCTCTCCTGATAGGCTTGATACCTAGACGTTAATGCTTAAACTGGCTATGGTCTGTCACTTTAAATGTTCTTGCTTATGCTCGGCTTGGTCTGTCACTGTAAATTTATAACCCAGTAAATAATTACCCATTTGTTATTTTGCCATCTCAGTAACAGTTTTCTGCAAATACTTTGGATTCTACTTAACATCAGTCACCTGGGACCTCTACCGGCGGTGACACCTATAATTTATTTCAGAACCCACTGTTCTGAAATGTTATCTATTTATGTTTTTTAGACAATATGACCAAGTTCATTTAAAGTAATATCAATATTTACATCTGTAAGACCTTGTACCACACAGAAATGTTAAGTGATAGAAGACTATTTAAGAAAACTAACATATGATTGTAGTGCTTTATGTAACAACTATGAATAGTGTTGTTGATTGTCTTTTTAATGTTTTACTTGTCACACCATTATTATTATTGTCTGCTACAATAAAAACAGAAACAGCCATCTAAAGAAAGCCCTTCTTGTCCTTAAAAACAATATATAAATTCTGTGGGTGAAGATTCTGTGAGAGAGAAGAGAATTACAGCTAAACATGAACATGTTAAAACAGCCATTGTCACAAACGGTACAAAAAATACAGCTTTGTCCTTAAGGGGTTAATTTAAACCTGTCACAATATATAATTTACATTTAACAAAAAAAGCTCATGTAATCCCCTCAGAATGACAAGATTCCAATAGCTATGTATCTGTATTATTAACCATACAACTATAACAGTTTGATAAAGACTCTGCATTTTGTTGCTTAACTCAGTGTTTTGCATTTTACATCACTGAGACATTCATCTGAATTAAAACTGTAACAGTTCAGTTTTTACCTGGTAAGCTGAAATGCCTGCTAAACAGAACAGCTGTGATGACTAAATATAAATTGGTGGTATCATTTCAGCTTCTGATCTCGTGTGGAGGCATTTAGCTGTTAACTGTCAACAATTATGAATGATTTTGTAGTGAAAGACTTATGGTTTTGAATGTAAATCACACCCACTATGGTGCCTTGTTTTCAAATGCATTAAGGAAAGGAAAAGATCATGCTAAATTCAGCTTGTAAAATATTTTCTGAATGAGATGTTGATACAGCAAGCCCATTTGCAGAAAAAGTGTATTTTTTTTTTTTTAGAGCTGGAATTCAGGGTAAGACTGCCAAGCATAGCAGGTGGGAATAAACCCCTGGGCTACCTTGACGTGAAGATCAAGGGTCACTGAAGAAATGACACTCTGCTACAATGTAAAGTAGTGAGTGTACAGCCTGTATAACAGTGAAAATTTGCTGTCCCCTCAAAATAACTCAACACACAGCCATTAATGGCTAAACCTTGGCAAAAAAGTGAGTACACCGCTAAGTGGAAATGCCCAAATTGGGCCCAAAGTGTTAATATTTTGTGTGGCCACCATTATTTTCCAGCACTACCTTAACCCTCTTGGGCATGGAGTTCACTAGAGCTTCACAGGTTGCCACTGGAGTCCTCTTCCACTCTTTCATGACGACATCTCGGAGCTGGTGGATGTTAGAGACCTTGCGCTCCCCCACCTTCTGTTTGAGGATGCCCCACAGATGCTCAATAGGGTTTAGATCTGGAGACATGCTTAGCCAGTCCATCACCTTTACCCTCAGCTTCTTTAGCAAGGCAGTGGTTGTCTTGGAGGTGTGTTTGGGGTCGTTATTGTGTTGGAATATTGCCCTGTGGCCCAGTCTCCGAAGGGAGAGGATCATGCTCTGCTTCAGTATGTCACAGTACATGTTGGCATTCATGGTTCCTTCAATGAACTGTAGCTCCCCAGTGCCTGCAGCACTCATGCAGGCCCAGACCATGACACTCCCACCACCATGATTGACTGTAGGCAAGACACATTTTGCTTTGTACTCCTCATCTGGTTGCCGCCACACACTCTTGATACCATTTGAACCAAATAAGTTTATCTTGGTCTCATCGAACCACAAGACATGGTTCCAGTAATCCATGTCCTTAGTCTGCCTGTCTTCAGCAAACTGTTTGCGTGCTTTCTTGTTCATCATATTTACAAGAGGCATCCTTCTGAGATGCAGATCAATTTGGTCCAGTGTGTGGCGTATGGTCTGTACACTGACACACTGACCCCCCACCTCTTCAACCTCTGGCAGCACTCATACGTCTATTTCCCAAAGACAACCTCTGGATATGACGCTGAGATGACGCTGAGCATGTGCACTCAACTTCTTTGGTCGACCATGGCAAGGCCTGTTCTGAGTGGAACCTGTCCTGTGAAACCGCTGTATGGTCTTGCCCACCGTGCTGCAGCTCAGTTTCAGGGTCTTGGCAATCTTCTTATAGCCTAGGCCATCTTTATGTAGAGCAACAATTCTTTTTTTCAGATCCTCAGAGAGTTCTTTGTCATGAGGTGCCATGTTGAGCAATAACACCAAATTTAACACACCTGCTCCCCATTCACACCAGAGATCTTGTAACACCTCATGACACCGGTGAGCAGTAATACATATTTTGTGTCTCTTTGTTAGTATTTTATTTTACTTGTTTGACCATCATTGCAATACCATAAAAGACTCCTTTTTATTACTATAGGTATACCATACATTTTCTGTATAGTCACTGAGTGGTGATTTGTTGCTCACACTCTTATACTTGATACACCCTTTACATAATGTATCCCTGACATTAGCTTCTGTTTTTGGATTAATAAATATAACTCTATAACCACACAGATAGAATTCACCTAGAAAATTATCAGGGACTCAACCATATAACAGAAATTCTCTCATTAAAAACTACCATCATCATTTTGAACCACTTCTCTATCCTCAGATAATTATGATAATTGCTTTATAGAGCACTAGAAGCTTATAAACATTATGCTAAAATAATGCACAGACTACTGAATGGGAAGTACAACTTCAAGCATGCCTGGGCTCAGGCTAAAGGGTAATGTGAAATTAAAGAAAAATTAAACATCAGAGTTGGAAAATCTGAATCAGAATGGCCCTCTGCTGTTCTCTTTACACTTAATCTCTCTGGTAACTAATCAACTAATTTGGCTTCCAGTGTCATCTATATGTAGATGATATTCAAATCTACCTGCCTTCTCCTTGTCTTTCATGTCCCATATAATGACCTGCTCGGCCACTAATTCTTCATGGATGTCACAACTCAATATCTTCCCTCCTTCCATCTCTTTCCTAGTACCTGAATATTATATCACCATTAACAACACAACTATCTCTCCCACTAACCAGGATCGATACCTGGGGGTCATCCTCGACTCAAACCTCTCCCTCACATTCAGTTCCTTGCCAGATTCTGCCACTTGCACCTAAAGAACATATTTTTGCATCTTCTCACCCATTCCTCACCCAAAAGGCCACAAAAACCTAGTTTTATCTTATTTCCAGTCTTTATTATTGCGACACTCTTCTCGGTGACATATCTTTATCTCTACTCTCTACAGTCACTAGTCTATCCAAAACGCTGCTAGTAGGCATATCTTCCCTGCGCAATGCTCTGTTTCCCCACTACTTGAAGCCATCCACTAGCTCCCTATTACCTTAAGAATTAAATTTAAAATCCTTGCACTAACATATAAGGCCCTCCATATCTTCTCCATACATTTTCTACCCTCATAAAAAATACTACCCTACTATCTATCTCTCTATATCTATCTATCTATCTATCTATCTATCTATCTATCTATCTATCTATCTATCTATCTATCGTTCTTCCTATGGGCTAAGGCTTTCCTCCTCACTTATCACCTCTTCCTTTTCCTGTCTACAAGACTTTTCCTGTCTACAAGAATTCACTCGTGCTGCCCCATAACTCTGGAAGTTACTTCCAACAAACCTCCAGCTCTTATTCTCCCTCCCAACATTCCAAACCCACTTCTTAAGTGAAGTATACCATCTAAGTTGCTAGATCTTTTCTTCACAACTTATGTTTTTCTCATACAATACCCTCTAGATTGTAAGCTTGGGAGCAGGGCCCTCTCTTGCAAATGTATTGGGTTGTCTTAGTCTGTCAATTCTAGTCTTATCATATCCCTTGAATATATGTAAGAAGCATTGTGTAAATTGTTGGCGCTATATAAATAAAATATAATAGATGATTACTCTGTTCCCTTTTAAGTTTTTCACGCAGTCCATTCCAATTAGCAAGTCCACACATTAATTTTACCTTGATGCAGTCCTCCAGGATTTTTCTAACCATACAATTAACATACAAAGCATTATCCTGAATACCCTTTGTTTGCACGCCATGAGAACTAGAGTTTGATACTGTTTTAGTAATATTATTATTATTACTATTAATAACTATGTATCCAGATTAACTCAAACCATTTTTATATCACCTATATGTTTTCATATACTATCATATACTATGTTTTCATTATTTCTTTTTTTCCGTCTTGGTTTCACCGAATTTGCAGGTATATAACAGATTAAAAATGTAATGGTATTGCACACTTGCACTGCTTTTACTGGTACGAAGTGCAACATGCACTTCTTATATTGGTTTGATTTATCTAGGTTTCACAATTTGCTAAATATCTTTGCTGTCATTTAGACATAACTGAACAGGATCCTAAACCATTTAAAATAAAATGTGTTATAGTTTTAAAATTGAAAAATAAAGTGGAGATTTCTGTTTATTCCATATTTTTTTCATGAATGCATAGTTATCAAGTTATTGTTTTCTATTTCAAACATCCAAAATAATTTTACTTTACAAAATCTAGAGCTATTTGGTTGACCAATGAGTGTTAATGAATTCTTATTTTCTATTTATTCAATTGTGGGGACATAATGAGACGAACACTACCAGGCATTTTTGTGAAACAGATATAATGAAATGAAAAATAAGACAAATATTAAAAGAGAGCAGGAAATATCTTTATTTTGATATAAAGTATTTACATTTTAAATGCACATATCATGTGTCATTATTCAACTCCCCAACATGTCCTGCAAATGATTGAACATAATTAATGGTCAATGATATACAGTATATAAAAAAATACTAAAAAAATAAATTTTATCCAAATCTCATTCTATTAACATAAGGTCCAACAGAAAAAGCATAAAATGGTTTTGGTCAACATAGGAAAATTCAGTTATTAATGAGATTCTACATAAAATGAACCTCATGGTAAACAAAGTGCTTCTTCTATTAACGACCCTGCTACATACAAGTTTTTGTAACTAATTTGTTCATTTATATCATGGCGTTTGTTAAATTTATTTATTTCATTATTTTTCTGAAATTGAATTTACCACAAAAGTTGCTGGCTGTCTTACATATTTGAACTCTGCTACACAAACTCACCATTGAATATCTCTAGTTTGTTTTCCGGATATTTGTTTTAAACGGCAGTTGTCACTATACAGCTTTTGATAAGAAAAGAGCTAACCGCTTCTTTCAAAGAGTGCCAAATATTTTTCAGCATGCAGTAAAGCAGATGCTATGCTGTGCCTTGCTGTACCCCAGTCTTTGCTATGGTACTGCATATGCTGCTGCAGTGGTTTGCATCAATTTGCCTGTGTTTGCTTGCTCTATTCGTGCTTTGGCTTTCTATGCCTGACCCTCCTGTATCTGCTGCCCCACTCATCTGCTCTGTTTGTTCAGTTTCACTTCATTTTACAACAGACAGGGCCAGCACTACCTATAGGCACCAGCCTAGAGCGCAAATACATGGGGGCACCTCCTCTTTGGTGGACTACACAGCCTGTCTAGTTCTCTGCAGAGGAGGTGCCCCATGTAGATCCCCTAGAGGAGGATCTCCCACCAACCGGCCCTCAATAAAAGTGTGTCTGTAAGCTCTAGTGTGAGGGTATTTAAGTGTGTGAACTTGTGTGTTTGGGTATGTTAGTATGTGTGAACACGTGTCTTTGAGTATGTTAGTATGTGTGTGTATCTGGCTGGGTTAGTTTGGGTGTCTGGGTATGTTTGGGTGTGTATATTATTTTGTGTGCATGTGTTTTATCATCAAGTGCCGAGTTGTGTTGGTGTCAGAGTGCATGTATGTTAGTGCGAGTTTCTGGATGTGTGTGTTAGTGTGACTGCCCCTTCCGAAGTCAGGCTCTGGATCCAGCCCTGGCTCAGCAGGGAAGCATTGCACACAGCCATGGAGCAGCGGGACGGAGGCCACCACAGGACCATAGCAAGGTAAGTGATGGGGAGGAAGGGGAGAGACAGACAGTGAGAAAGGGCAGATATAGTAAGAAATCTGGGTGCTGGGCAAGTCCTATGGATGCAAGAGCTAGCCTTTAGAGTGTGCAACCTGTGATCTATGCCTGTAATGTAGGCACCATTAACACAGGGGGTGGGACATGTGTATGATGGGCCATATTTAAGGGGCAGAGGCAAAATGAGTTTTTGCCTAGGATGACAAAAATACTTGCACCAGTTCTCACTACAGGCAAGCTTCTAGTCTGTTACTCTGTTTTAGTTTAGCTAAAGTTAGGACTTGTCTATAGTGAAGTACTTTGGCATGGTTGCAAGCTAAATACTGGAGGCCCAGGCACAAGAACACATAAAACTGTAAAAGGAGCAAAAGCAGAGAGTTAGGCACAATAGCAGACACAGTTAACCACATTGTAACAAGGCAAACAGAGAACTAAATGCAAACCACTGTGGCCGCATATACTATAGAAAAAGACTGAAGCCTAACTGTAAATAGAATACTAGCCTTTTTACTTTACTGAATGCTACAAAGTCCCAGAGACTCAGTACGAAGAATTGTATAGCTATTCTTTCGCAAAACACCAGAAATGAACATTGTGCCTTTGTTAGGCAAACATTTGGAAGTAAAGAATAATGCTGAGGCATTTAATGGTACAATTACATTCTCCAAAGCTGTTAAGCTAAACAAAAATAACCTAAAATTTAAAAAAAAACAAGCATTCTTATACCACTTTCCCTAACATGCCATGGCAATGCAACCTTAAGTCATCTTGAAGACCATGGTATTTAGTTATTTAAGAAGAATATCCTGCCAAAATGAATGTATGCAGACTAGTTAGGAACCTCTATACTATTATTGTAGCTGATAATAGGCACATAGCTCTTGTGTGTTCTTAAGAAAAAATAATTTAGCCAGTCTCAGGCAAAATGTCTGCAGATTAACTATGGCATTGGATGCTTCCAATATACTTACGTGACTGGTGATAGGTAGGTTTAACAGAGGCCATATTATTTATAATTTACTAATCCATCTGACATTCCAAGGGATAAGTACATACAAAATAAAGAGATGGTTGAAAAAGATTTAGCAATAATTTCCATTGACTTAGAAGGTGCATCATAACATAAGTAACTGTTGCAGACTTTGTCTTGTCTGCTCACCAACTTCACTATGCATTACGAAGGGCCAGCTAGCATAATGCACATCTAAATTAGTGGGATAACAAATTAATGTATGCATTATGCAGGCCAAACTTAGACCATCAGAAATGCTCCAGGGTGAGGATTTGTCCCTTTTGCCCCTACCACCCTGCTTCCCTTGTCCATGTGCCTAGTAAGGATTTTCTCTTCAAATCACATACAAACTCATTGTGTGGCTAAACCCAACCAGCTGAAGCTAAAATGTTATCCTCTTCTTGGCCCCCAAATTGTCACTAAAAGTCAAAAGTAGCTACTTGACTTTTTAAAGAGTTGAGACACAGGTTTGATCATGGAAATCAAGTGGCAGTACAGCATTTCCAGCTTTCATGTATCACAATCCTTAATATAACCACAGTGGCAACTTCATTGTTTTATAAAATAAGACAAGACAGATTTTAAAGCCTTTGGTACAGTACACATTAATGTAGCACATAAAAACTGACTAAGTATATCACTTGGTTAATACAACATGAAATAATGTGATACAACAGTAATTTATCAACACTGATGATTTTGTAACTGTTACAAACAAACATTGAGTTCACATTTTCTCCGAGCTATCACATCAATTAGCAGCACTCAGACTAGTAAAGTTCTTACTTTTCGCAAAACTGAATTGTTCACAACAATTATTTTTGCATCTAAGGTTTGTTTGTTTTTTGTCTTTTTTCTACTAAGACGTATTGCACAGAGTCTGTATTTTTCAGTTCTAAAACAGAATTTATTCAACATAATGCACTTGTGTAGAACAGAGAACTAATAAAAACACTTCTTTAAAATATAAAAATATAACCAAAATATTTCTAAGGGACCAAAACTACTATTGGTCAGCCATTGACACACTGCAATATCTCTTGATGCAGGTTTTGTCCCACTTTTGTTCATCGGTGTATGTCAGTCTTTTGAGGCTTCTCCTACGTGGATTTCTTGTCGAAGTTACAATTCCTGCATTTGCCAGCTTTAGAAGAATGACTTTAGAAGGTAAAACAATCCAGAATTATGCAATATGCAGGTCTTTAGAAATCTTCTTCTCCTGGGAAAAAAAAATACTTATAGTATTTAAAATGAAATGCCAGTTGATGATATACGTAAAGCAGACAATAGATCTGTAGAACAGGAAGTCTATATTTTTCTTTTTTTCAGTGGAACAGAGAAACAAACAAGAAAAACCCTCTGGTGGCTAGACAAGGTGTTGAAATCAGTATAATTCTAAAACCATGGGCCCAATTTATTCATTGTCTAGTTCTTAGACTGTGGGGGGGGGGGGGGATTGCTAAATTGCTACTCACTCTTCAGTGATTAAACTCCCAGGACACATAACCGTCTAACAAGTTCTAATCACTCAAATTTGTACACATTTTCAGTCAATATAACTCACAAATGTATCCAGAGCCCCTTTAAAGGAACTGAAACAAGACATAAACC
Organism: Sceloporus occidentalis; assembly: GCA_023333645.1. Classification (NCBI taxonomy): domain Eukaryota; kingdom Metazoa; phylum Chordata; class Lepidosauria; order Squamata; family Phrynosomatidae; genus Sceloporus; species Sceloporus occidentalis. Next base: position 1,752,132 of record JALMGF010000033.1, read on the forward strand.
ACTATATATATATATATATATATATATATATATATATATATATATATATATATATATATATTTAACAAATCTGATATGTTACAATCTTAACCCTTTCAGTCCCAGGGGTACCCCAAGTCCCAGAGCAATTATGCCATTTTTGCGGTATGTCGGTTCAGCTATTATTCTCCTTTCCTGCGAATAGTGCACCCATGTAAACTATAGATTGTTTTTTGAAGGAGAGATAGAGCTTACTTTTGATACCATAGTATGATGAAAAATTTAGAAAAAAAAACAACAGATTTTCCCCTCTGAATCCTCACTAATTTAGGTAAAGTGATGGAAAATCCCTCCACTCTGTAGGCACTCTGCTAGCATTACCTGCTGCTCTAATGCATTGTCTGCCTACCTTTAAATCAGAAATAATTACCCCTAAATCCCTTTCCTCACACGTTGAGGTTAGGACACTATCAAATATTCTATACTCTGCCCTTGGGTTTTTATGCCCCAAGTGCATTACTTTCCATTTATCTACATTAAATGCCAATTGCCACAGCTCTGACCATTTTTCCAGTTTACCTAGATCGTTTGCCATTTGGCTTCTTCCTCCAGGAACATCAACCCTGTTGCTAATTTTTGTGTCGTCAGCAAATAAACATACTTTTCCATCAAGACCATCTGCAATATCACTTATAAAGATATTAAAGAGAATGGGTCCAAGTACAGATCCCTGAGGTATCCCACTGGTAACAAGACCTTGTTCTGAATATATGCCATTGACTACAACCCTCTGTTGTCTGTCACTCAGCCACTCCTTAATCCATTCTACAACATTGTGATCTAAACCCAGAGATTGCAGTTGATTTATAAGTCTTCTATGTGGCACAGTGTCAAAGGCCTTACTGAAATCCAGATACGCAATGTCTACTGCACCACCTTGATCAATTACTTTAGTCACCCAATCAAAAAAATCAATAAGATTTGTTTGGCAAGATCTTCCTGAGGAAAACCGATGTTGTTTTTGATCTTGAAACCCATGTGACTTCAGATGTTCAACAATCCTTTCCTTTAACATTGTTTCCATTAATTTCACCACTACAGATGTAAGACTAACTGGCCTGTAGTTGCCTGACTCCTCCCTACTGCCTTTTTTGTGAATGGGCACAACATTCGCTACTTTCCAATCCCCAGGGACAACTCCCGTTACCAATGATTCGTTAAATATATCAGTTAACGGTTTTGCTAGTACACCCCCAAGCTCTTTTAATAACTTGGGGTGTATCCCATCAGGCCCCATCGACTTATTTGTCTTTACATTTGTGAACACTAAATCCAATATGGCCTCCTTACGAGTTGGTTCCTCAACTACCTGTTTTAAAGATAATCCCAGTAAGGAGTTTAGAATATCCGCACTCCGGGTACAACCAGCTACTTTTGTTTTCCAGTTCACATCAGGGAGATTAAAGTCACCCATGATTATAACATCCCCCTTCACTGTCATTTTAGCTATTTCCTCCACTAGTAGATTATCTAGTTCTTCTACTTGTCCTGGGGGTCTATAAATCACACCTATACTTTACTTTTGACAAATTGTACTGTAACCCAAACCGACTCTAAGTTCTCCTCACCAACTTGTATTAAGTTAGATTTTATGTTATTTTTCACATATAGGGCCACCCCTCCCCCTTTCTTGCCCTTTCTGTCTTTTCTATATAAAGAGTACCCCGGTATTGATATGTCCCAGTCATTTTTCTCATTATACCATGTCTCAGTAACAGCCACTATATCAACATTCTCAGTTGCCACAACTGTTACAAGTTCATGGATCTTATTCCCTAAACTGCGAGCATTTGTAGACATGACCTTTAGCTTGTCATTTAACACCGATGCTGCAATCGCTTTCTGTCCTTGCTTTGGGGGGCAAAATATATGCTTCTCCCTATTATCTGTATAGACCAAGCCCCCAGATCCACCCACCTGGTTACTAAGTAAATCGCCTTCCCTTTCTATACTGTCTAGCCCGATATTTATCCCCCCCCATTCCTAGTTTAAAATCTCTTCCAACCGTCTAGCCATTCTCTCCCCAAGCACATTGGACCCTCTTGCATTTAGGTGCAATCCATCACGACTATAGAGATTGTACCCCAAAGCAAAATCAGCCCAGTGCTCTAAAAACCCAAAGCCCTCCTTCTTAGGACACTCCATCTTCCTCTTACTATGTCATTGGTGCCAATGTGCACCAAGACAGCTGGATCCTCGCCAGCCCCTCCCAATAATCTGTCCACTCTGTCCGCAACATGCCGAACCCGGGCACCCGGGAGAGAGCAAACCATTTGGTTGCTGCGATCAGAGCTACAGATTACCCTGTCTGTTTTCCTGATTATTGAATCCCCTACCACCACAACCTGCCTGGGCTTTCCTTCCTTTCGGATCCCCTGCACATTGGATGAGCTGCTCTCCCGGCTGTTAGAGAGAACGGCTTTTTCCGGAAAGCCTACCTCTGAGTCTGCCTCCCCAACGTGCTCACTTAAAAGGGCAAATTTGTTGGGAGGGAGAGACTCTGAGCTGGCTTCCCTCTTCCTCTTCCCTTCCCCACTGCAACCATGTCTTACTGTTACCCAGCTATGTGCCTGAATCCTTCTGACTGATCTCCTCCCTCATTGCTAGGGGCCCCATCTAAACTTTGCTCAGTGAGCAAGAGACTCCTCTCAAGATTGTCAATCTCTCTCAGTGTTTCAATGTGCCTCTTCAGAGCACCAACCTCAGCTTCCAGAGAGACCAATTGATCACACTTACCACAGTGATATGGACCCAGGAACTTCTGTTCCAAGCATGCATACATATGGCATGATGTGCACTGTGTGAAATCTCCAAGCTTGCTCATACTTTACAGAATTTAAACAATTGCTTTATGTCACTTACCCTCCTTTCTCTTACACTCTTGTGTTGCACGAACTGCTGCTGTGCACAAACTGGTCACTTACAGAAAGCAAATCACTTAGAGAATACAAGCCCCTTACAATGAGCAAGCTCTGTGAGATTAACCACTTCCTTTATACAGAGCAACGCAGTTAATTGATTATAAACTCCACCCTTAACTAATTACACTCTAGAAAATGGGAGAAAAAAAACAGTTTTTTTTTGTTTTTTTTACCACAAACCCTTCAACCCTCTTGTTGCTGGTTGAGATACAAACCACTGTTGGTATAGTTATAATACCACTTTGCTTTTGCTGCTGCTGCTGCTGCTGCTGCTACTGCTGTGGTGCACAAACTGGTCACTTACAGAAAGCAAGTCACTTAGAAAATGCAAGCCCCTTACAACTTATAGGGAACATACTATAAGGTGTACATTATTCATAGAATTTTTACATTAGGTATGATGCGATTGCCACTCTAATTTTAAACAGATAATAATAATAACCAAAAATACCCACAAAAGTATATATTTCTGTAAAGCAGATAACCCAGACTAACCCAGAAGAGTATTTGGACACTCTTCACCCAGCTATTTGGCCACCAATCACTGTCAAAGGTGGCCACAGAAATTAGCTCCTGCGCTTTTTTTGTTGCTTAGATTTTTTTGCACAGCGTATGTGTTATGGCAAAAAAAAACCTATAGGGTAGTATTTTTTTATCCCCTTAACGACCTTTGCCAGTTCAGTACCGTCATGGAAAAACGGTCACTTAATGACCTTATTTAAAAAATTAAATAAGCTTAGAAAGTGATCAACGATCACTTTCTTCACTTAAATGGCGTTACTGTAATGCCTCGATGTCGAGGCATTCAGCAAGGCCGAGATCGGCATCGGGGGCCATGTCTGGCCCCTCCCCGGGGCGTCAACAGCCGCCATACATTGTATGGCGGTGGACGCCCGTTTTAAAAGCGTTTAAACTTAAATGGTGTCGCTGGAATGCCTCGATCAGGAGGCATCCAGTGACACCAAACACTTACCTCTGGATGGGCTGTGACCGTTCCAGAGAGCGGTCACAGCCGCAGCTGCCGGTGATCTTCGCCATCAGCAAGATGGTGGCGGCCCGGGAAAAAAACCAATAAAGATGAAAGAGTTCGCTAGATGGTCTCCAGACCCTCTAGAGAACTCTGGCTCCACTTGCAGGTTGAATACAGGTACTGCATTCAACCATGCAAGTCAATGGAGCCCAACTTTCTAATCACAATGTGATTAGTAAAATATTCAAAAAATAATAAAAAAAAAAATGGAAAAAAAATGTGCTAACATTTAAAAATAATTATCACTAGATGAACCATCCAGTACCAGCAAAATGTGTAAAAAAAATATAAAAAAAAAGTATTAAAAAATAAAATAAAATAAAAAAATAAAGTTTATTATTTTGAGCAAGTGCTAAAATTTCTCAAAAATCTCAACAAAGAGTTAAAATAAAAGCACTTCAAATACCCAAGGGGTGTCTAATATATAAAAAAAATGGCTGATGGGGTAAATTGGAGTGGCCGAGCTCAAAGATAGGGCATAGGTACAGACTGACCAAAATGGAGAAAAAAAGCACACTTTCCAAATGTGGCATTTTAAATCTCAAACAACACGACAAACCCATGCATGTCAGGTATCACTGCACTCAGGAGATGTTCCTGAACACACATTGGGGTGTTGTTTGACAGTGACATATACCAGAACCTGTATATCTATAACTAAAGTACAATTTGTGTGAAAAAAAAATAAAACAAATTACTATTACAAAGTTTGACAAAGTGTAGTTGTATAATTGGTGCATGGAAAGGTTAAAATAACAGCATTTGGAATACCCTGGGGTGTCTATTTTTCAAAAATATATGGTTTGACGGGGTTAAATTGAGTTAACCAGATTCAAAGATATTCCAAAGAGGAGATGGAGGCAGAATGACCAGATGCTAAAAGTCTGTGTTGCCTCAAAAGTAGCCCTTTACCAGCGAAACAATCTAACAAACCCATGCATGTGGGGTATCGCTGTACTCAGGAGATGTTCCTGAACACATATTGGGGGGTTGTTTGACAGTGACATATACCAGGACCTGTATTTCTATAACTAAAGTACAATTTTTGTGAAAAAAAAATAAAAAAAATTACTATTACAAAGTTTGACAAAGTGTAGTTGTATAATTGGTGCATGGAAAGGGTCAAAATAACAGCATTTGGAATACCCTGGGGTGTCTAGTTTTCAAAAATATATGGTTTGATGGGGTTAAATTAAGTTAACCGGCTTCAAAGATGTTCCAAAGAGGAGATGGAGGCAGACTGACCAGATTTGTTAAAAAAGGTTTGGAAATCATAAAACGCTGCTTGTACTTATTGCCCTATAACTTACAAAAAACAGCAAAAAAACATAAAAACATTGGGTATTTCTAAACTCAGGACAAGTAGTAGAATCTATTTATCTAGTTTTTTTACTTGCTTTTTTAGGTGAGTAAAAGATTTTTCAAATAAAAGTCATAAAATGTGTTTTTTTTCAATTTTTCACCATGTTTTTTTTTATAGTAAATAAGATGATACGATCAAAATAAAGAAAGCCCATCTTGTCCTGAAAAAAACAATATATAACTTATGTGGGTACACTAAATGGGTGAGGTGAAAATTACAGCTGAACACAAGCACCACAAAAGTGTTAAAACAGCCTCGGTCCCACAGGGTACAAAAAGAAAAAACGAGCCCGGTCCTTAAGGGGTTATTACTTGTCCTTGACAATAGTATAGTATATACGTAGTATATTGTGGGACAATGGCTATTTTAACATTTTTCGGTGTTGCTGTTTAGCTGTAATTTTCTTCTTTCTCATTTCGTGCTTCCACATATATTATATATTGTTTTTTTCAGGACAAACAGGGCTTTCTTTAGATACCATTAATTTTATCATATCATCTAATTTACTATAAAAAAAAATGATAAAATATGGGGATTTTTTATAAAAAAATTACTTTTTCTCACTTTTTAAACAAAAAACTTTTACTCATCTGCAAAAACGAATGAAAAAACCTGCTAAATAGATTCTACTATTTGTCCTGAGTTTAGAAATACCCAATGTTTTTATGTTTTTGCTTTTTTTTAATGTTTTTTTGCTTTTTTCTGTACGTTATAGGGCAATAAGTATAGGTAGCGTTTTGCTATTTCAAAACCTTTTTTTCCAAATCTGGTAATTCTTCCCCCATGTGCCATTCCGGGTATCTTTAAAGCCAGCCAATGCAATTTACCCCATAAAATCATATATTTTAAAAAACTAGACACCCCAAGGAATTTGAAATGCTGGTATTTTAACCCTTTCTATGCACTAATTTTACCACCAGCCTTTGTGAAACTTTATGGTAGTACATTTTTTGGGGGTTTTTTTCACACACGTTGTACAGGTATAAATTGATCGCTCCTGGTATATGTCCGAGTCAAACAACACCCAAATATGTGTTCAGTAACATCTCCTGAGCGCAGTGATACCCCCCATGCATGGGTTTATAGGGTTATTTGGGAGGTAAAAGGCCACCTTTGTGAGGTGTGTATTTTTATGCCATTTAGACATCTGATTCTACTGCCCCCATGTCCCATATTTGGGACATCTTTGAACCCGGCCAATTCAATTTACCCCATCCACTCATGCATTTTTTAATACGAGACACCCTATGGGAATTTGTAATGCAAATATTGTAACTCTTTCCATGCTGGAATTTTTGTAAAGATAAAAAATTTTAGGACTTGCTTATTAAAATTTTTTAATTTTTTTTTGGTGACAGTGGGGATTTTTACATGTTACCATATTATTTTTATTTTTTTTACTAATCACTCATTAGTGAGCTGGGCTCCATTGACCTTGCATGGTTGGATGCAGTACCTGCATTCAACCTGCAGGAGGAGCTTGAGAGTTCTGAAGAGGGTCTGGATAGACCCTCTATGAACTCATATCTATTGTTGATGCCATCCTGTGAATGACGGCAACGTCATTTACAGGATGGCACTTGTGGTTGCTCCTCGGAGCCATCACAAGGTGATCGGGGTAGGGGGGTAGTGTTACTGACACCGTTTATGCTTAGGAAGCGATTACGATCACTTCCTAAGCTGTTTTAGCCGGGCGCCGCCCGGATCTTTGATGATCGGTGCGGCGGCGGCCATTTTTCTTCCGGGGAGGGCTTTCCTAACCGTATCCACGGTCAGCCTCACTTGTGAGGCTTCCGTGGATGCTGCAAAGCCAGCGATGCAGCTATTTAACGGCAGCCCGTACATGTACGGGCATTGTCGTTATCTCGTTGCACGGCAACCCCGTACATGTACGTGGATTGTCGTTAAGGGGTTAAACTTATGGCTTAACGGGTTTGGGGGTTGTGAACAGGGGGCAGGAGGGTTATACCTTTCAGATGTTGTGTGGGGGCAATGGGAGTTTTTTTTTCTTTTTTATTATTATCTTTTTTTATAATGTTTTTTTATTTTTTGTGTATTTTTTATATTTTGGGTTTTTTGTATTTTTTTAAAAGATTTGCACTGTTATGGTTATGGCAGTATGGTTAGAGGTCCTGTTAGGGACCTCTTGAACATGCTATTAATGCCAGTGGTCATAATGACATCACTTAGTTCACGTTATTGTTTGTTTTAATTATTATTTAGTTGTATTTTTTTGCTGATTTGTGTTTCAGCATGTAAACATGGTTTCTCACTCGCCTCCCTGCAACCTCCCTGCACTGATCACACCGTGATCTCTATGCAAGTCGCCATAGACTTGCATAAAGATCACAGTGTCTGTGATCAGTGCCTGATCAGAGCAATCCCATATCCTAGCAGGGTCTAGACAGACCCTGCAGGGCATATCCTGTCCTCCGATGACCATCCAGGTGATGTCAGCAGTGAGGAGCAATATTGGAACAAAAAGGTCATAGTCTAAAACTAGAGGATTATTGTCTTAAATGTAGCGCAAGAATGTTCTACTTCACTGAGAGGTAGTAGAACAGTCTCCCAGCAGATAGGATACAGTGAGGTAATGTACACAGGCATGGGATCGACATAAAGCTATCCATACTGGGCTGATAAGAGGTTAAACCCCTTACATCAGGAAAATGGGCAGACTAGATGGGCTGAATGGTTCTTATCTGCCGTCAAAAAGTAAATAGTGGTGCCTAGTGTTGGAAACACACATTCACACTGAGAAAACTTGGTTTCCTATTTTGTCGTTTTTGTAGTTCTGTTAAGTATTAAAAGCTAAAAATGTATGTACTCCACTCCACTTTCGACCTTCATAGGGCAACGGCTGTCTTCCCATCAATACAGTTCTCTGTTATGTAAAAAGTGTACTTTTGTAGTAAAGAAGGCACCCAGGACTATAAAAAGACCAGAGTAGGAAGGTAGAAAGTTCAGCAATATACAGTGGATATAAAAAGTCTACACACCTGTCAGGGGTGTTGGGGTTAGAGCACAGCACAGAGAGACACTCGATAAAATAGCAGATGCAAAACCAGGATATAGCTCAACAGCAAAGGTTTTATTCACTGAGCAGTAATAAAGGGCAAAAACAGTACCGTACAGCAATCCGTGGTCTGGGGTAGAGAGAATCAGCAAGCCAAGGTCAAAGTCTATTGAATCCAAAAAACAAGTATCTAGCAAAGAGGTATGGGGGTATAGTATGGGGCCTATAGTTCGTAGATGCGGTCCGTGACCGCGTGGTACGCGGACGGAGACTGCAGGTACATCCCTGACAACACCCCTGTTAAAATGCCAGGTTCTTGTAATGTTAAAGAATGAGACAAAGATAAATCATGTCAGAACTTTTTCCACCTTTAATGTGACCTATCACATGAACAATTCAATTGCAAAACAAGCTGAAATCTTTGAGGGGGGGATACAAAAAACTCACAATAACCTGGTTGCACAAGTGTGCATACCCTCTTATAACTGGGGATATGGCTGTGTTCAGAATTAACCAATCACATTCAAACTCATGTTTATAGAAGTTATTACACACTCGCCATCATTCAAAGCTGCTCAGATACCTCAGCAATGTGAAGTGCTCTCCCTTCTGTCATCCCTACTATTTTTGTAGCATACAATGATTCATCAGTCTGTGAAATGGCAACACAAATATTTCCTTTAGATGTTTACACTGCAAGTGTAATTTGTCCTATATACCTTAAAACAGATTATATAATTTTAGTTACATCCCGCCCATCCTGGGCTATGTTTAAATCCATTCTAATGAGGCCCTGAGCCCCATGCATATATGTATCTGGGGTTACGAAACATGCCCATGTGCAATATATATAAAAATCTGAAAAATCAGATGAAAAGTAATAAAATATGTGCTAGGAATAACACCATGAAGACGTAGAATGGATTGTATTTAAACATTAACCCCTTCTTTTCTCCTGTGCAGTGGAACAGCGTGGGTATACCTGTGACCTATACAATAATTGCGTAATTTGATAAACTATTTGTGTGGTTTTCTTCAATTTTTTACACTAAAACAATGCAAACAATTTTTTAAGATTTTTTTAGGGATGCGCATTTCTTCATTCATAAGTTTTAAACATAATTTCCTCCCTAAACCTTATCCTTTACCCTATAATAATGTGACTCAGTGTAAGAGTTTGAACAACGTACATGTAATATGGGGATTTTTCAAGTTAAGTTTAAAACTACCAATAAATTGTACACAGGTAATAACTACATTTCATTAGCTAGGAAGATAACCTGGGAATAAAGTGAATATTCTGACAATTCTTGTCTATAGAAAAATATTAATTCAATGTAGCTTGTGCCTGGATAGCATTTAAAAAAAATGTGTGTGAATTTAGGTGGGTTAGCATAAAATACACACAAAGTAAAATTTGAAATCTCAGTGGTAGTTTAACCAGATCCGTAAATGTTTTCTTGTTGATGCTGCTGTAGCATCTGTAGTTGTAGAAGTCAACTAAAAAGAGGGGTGGATGAGTATAATATTTGTGTTCTTTAATGGCTGTTGCATTGAAGTGAATGAAAGTTTGGTTATCCCACCATCTAGTGGTTAAAAAGTAAATTCCTTGATTGAAAAAAGATGACTACACAGAAGCTAAGGTTTTGAAAGAAGATCACAGGTCTCAGCGACAATCAGTTGTAAGGTGTCAGCAAGTTTTTATGAACATACATAAAAACTATAAGGAAATCCAAATATTATCAAATGTCAGAATAAAGGAATGCAGACAAATCAATGTTGGTATGAGGATTTTTTGGCATATTGCGGATAGATGAGGCCTGACAAAACTTTGACATGCAGCACCATAAACCACGTGCTGCCTGCAATTAAAGTAAAGAGCTCTCAATTCCAAACATACATTCCGCAATCACCATCTGTGAAATGAAACGCCTACACAATTAGCCTATACAGTTCTTAAAAAAACTAGGATAAGTGCCCTTGCCTGCCACCATGTGTTGCATATTGGCGCAGGTCTACAATGTCTCCCCAGCACTCCTACCATATTATTCATCACATTTAAAATGATCCCATCTCATTCAAAGAGATTTGTGTGTATGCAAATTCAGAGGTGGTTTAGTAAGTTTGCGAATAAGACTATTGTCTAAAACGTGCAAGTTTTTGTTTTGCCTACTCATAGTTTAGTGAATAGATCCAACTGCCGAGGAGAGTATGTCTGGGGTTGTTGGTTCCCCTTTAATAAAGAGAACATGTGTCTTTTATTTTGATTCTAGACTGTCCTTTTGGGTGGGATTTGAGGACTGTAATGACACAAGTGGGCTTAAACATGTAAAACAGGTAAAATAAAGTGTAAGATCTGCAGCAAAAGGTGGCAATGTAGCATAATAGTTTTCTTCTCCAAAGTCCTTTGCTTCCCAACGCCTTTACAAATGCCACCTGAACCAATCATATTCCAAGGGAGACATAATAATAATGAATAATTATAGAAGGCAATAATAATGAAACGGGGAGTATCTCCCAGTCATCTGGCTCAATTGTAGTGTATGTGAACCATAAAAAAGTTTTCATTCAATTTTACTGACAATATTAATCTGAAACATATTTTCTGTGTTTAAATAAAAAAACAGCTCTTACAGCAATACATGATAATACTATTGTTAGCTCCATCTACCATTGCCAATAGGGGAGTCGTGCCTTTTTTTAGATTTATTATTTTGCTGTGGTCCTAATATAGGACTGTTTTATCTCTCTCTCTCTCCCAACATCTGGCACACCAGTGGGCTGCTGGCTGACATCACTCCATATTCAGCAGCAGGTTGGGTGCTGCAGTGTGCAGCCATCAGCTAGATATGATATGATGGGCTGAACACTCCATGAGTGTAAGCACCACTGTCATTTGGTGGCCACCGCCCCTAAAGGGCCAGGGCCACCTCGCCATCTCCAGTTCAGCCCTGTTTGTGCATATGACGCAGAGCTTTGTTGACTTCTAAAAACAATTTATGTAGCAGTGAGGTATTTAGTATAGTCTTTACACAATTCTATTTATGAACACAAAGAAAGATTGTCGCTTCTAATAAGGAAAATTGGAAGGTGTGGATATGTCACTGCATGTCTTAGAGGGAAAGAATTTACCGTTTATACCGAGTGGCTGAAGATAAATTACTGGGATAGTTTCACTATCACTTCATGGTCCATAATCCCTTCCACTGCCCTAAAATATGTAGCACTCCCCTTCACCAGCCACAGTCACCTTCTCCTATGTTAGTACCGCTTTCTTTTCCTAGTCCTCCCTCATCAATAGCTCCTCTCCCCTTCTCAGATGATCCTTTATTCCCTAACCCAGCCAGTGACCTTGATTGTCACTTCTACACTGTACACTTCCAACACATATTTATGCAAATACATTTATTTATTGTCACAGACTCACTGATACTTACATATTCATACACATATTCATACTCTCACTCATACTCTTGGGCTAGTTCTGGAGATCTCAAGCACAGTTTCCCTCATAGCACAGTTTCATTGGCCATGGCCCCCTGACAGTTTGCCCTGTTATGCCATTTTAGGCAGAATGATCATTTTAAGAATTTCATAATATTGAATCACGGTCAATGCAGCTCCACCGTGTAATTTACATTGAAAAATGGAAGCACAGATGACTATGCGTTGTTAGAAACAATTTCTGATGATTGCCTCCCATAACTCGCTTTTCTAACATGGTATTAAAATGGGCTGAAATCACATGAGGTTTAATTTCCTATTGCTGTTCAGTATACATTCCCATGAGCGGATAAGCCACAGGGAAAGCATGCATGCAATGGAAGAACACCTGCCTGCAATTAAAAATCTGTATACATGAACAGAAAACTAATGCAACTTCCTCTGTGCCTTGAAATGGCAAGGTATAATGAACAACTCCATGTAGCGTTGCATGTAGCCAGGAAAATAAGTGGACTATAATTGTGATGCATGTTGTCACCTAAAACCTGTATGGCTAACATGTACAACACAACAGAGTCAAAAGCATAAAACCATTTAAAGGGAAACACCATAGCACAGCTATTCTGCAATATATCACCAGTTACTGGTGTTTAATAACCCTGATTTACCTCTTACTACATAATACTACTTGATGAGAACATTATATGTTTTATAATACTTAACCCCTTGACTGCTAAGGAAAGCATGGTGCCGTCGCTAGCAGTCCCAGTCAGGTGCTAACGACGGCACCATGCCGTCGCTAGCACTACCCTACCTTGATGGGGGTCTGTGGACCTCCATCACCACCTACCCCGGCGATCTGCCCCTCACATTGAAGGGCATCACCGGGAGCACCCGATCCGGCCGGTGACAGTGCGCGTAATGACGCGATGACGTCACCGCGCAACTTTATTGAAAACTGACAATTGTCAGTTAAAGAGGTATGGTGGCATAAAAAGAAAGAATAAAAAATATTAAGTTAAAAAATGAAAATATAAAAAAAAGTAAAAAAAATTATTTGGGGGTCTCTAAAGGCCCAAATTAAATTACCTAAACATAAACTAGTTTAACTTTAAAAAAAAAAAAAAAGTTTAAGTATTCTAGCTAAATGATCACTGTGGTAGCCAATGTTACCATAGTGATCATATAGCTATGAAAAGTCACATTCCCTTTTTAAAAATGGCCGATAATAAATTTTAACCCCATGATCGCTTTGATCATGGGGTTAAATTTACCCAATGGTAGAGGGAAGCAACTTTTGAAATCTTGATAAACTGTAAATGAACTGCAAATATTATTAAAATCAGCCATTTAGCCTGTGCGGTACGTGAGTAACCATCTCATCCCTGGAGCTCCTTGCATTTTTACAGTAAAACTTATTTTTTCTGTAAAAGAGATTTTTTTTTCTCCCTTTACCATGTTTTCTTTCGGATTGTAGGGGAAAGAATGGTGTGTGCTTCTGCGAGTGAATGTATGGAAAGTATGGTGTGTGCTTCTGCGAGTGAATGGAGAAATGAAAGGCGTGTGAATGGTCAGTAATTAGGGTTGAAGCCTTGACGTGGCATTACTGCTCACGTAGGAAGTTAAATTATAGCACAAAAAGTACACATTTGCAAAAACTACACCCCTTGGCGCATCAAATGAGGGGCTGCATGTGTTTCTAGTACAAACCTGGAGTGCGCAAGACACAAATGAACATGTCACTACGGTTAGAAAAAACATATTTTCTAGCCGAAGCGACATATTCCGTCATTATTTGTGCACTCAACTTTTGTCCTAGACATGTAGACATGTAGCCCCTCATTTGAAGCACCAAGGGGTGTAGTTTCTTGAAATGTGTACTTTATGTACCCTAATTTAACTTCCCAGATGTCTAGACCACTTTAACTTCAGATATGGCAGATTTGAGAATCTTGTTAAAAAATTGTCTTAAAATATTTAAGGGTGATGCCTGCAATTAGACAGCTCTAGACAGCTGGAAAGTTAAATTATGGCACATAAAGTATACATTTTCAGAAACTACACCCCTTGGCGCATCAAATGAGGGGCTGCATGTATTAGTAGCACAAGACTGGAGTGCGCAAGACATAAATGAACTTGTCGCTTTTAATTTAAATTTTTTTTTATTTTTAGAAGTGTGATATTCACTTATTTGTTGTGCACGGCAGATTTGTGATACAAATACAAATAAGACCTCATTTGCTGCAGCTGGGGGTGTAGTTTCTAAAAATATATAGTTTTGTTGGCATATTTTAACATCAGAGGCAGCTAGAGCTGTTTAATTGACGGCAGCCATGCATTAAATTTAAAGATGTCTTTTATGATAGTCTAATAAATTTAACTTTTAACAATAAAATATTAGAAAAACACAGTCTACTGTTCTCAGTTCCTGTTTATTTTAGACCGGTTACCTACTACAAATATTAAGCAACACAGCTTTTGATATTAGAGTTTAGAAAAATAAAATTACAAACTAGTTTTTGTTGAGTCGGAAGTGAAAAATTACACTTTTTCCCCATTTTTGGCTTTATTTTGCAAAACTAATGAGACATACACATATTAAAAATGGTATATTTGGAATCTGCTGGGTATGCTGAAAATAACAATATATGGTTTGTATAGTTTATTTCCAAGAAATGTACTTCTAAACTTGTTTAAACGTGAGATGTACCAAAATGCCGAAAACCAGCTTAGCACCAGGGTGGGAAATGGCTTAGCAGCCAAGGGGAGTACAAATTAAGTTCAAAACAGAGGTAGAGTTTATAGTCTAACAAACTTAAACTGTTAGCTCTACGATGCAGGAACCTCCTTTACAGATGTATTCATACATATTGTAAACAGACCAAAATGTTTGTATACCTACTTTACTTATTATACGACTGTTATTAGTTACTTCCCCTATATTATATTGAAAACTGTAAGGGGCTCTGTTTATGCTAAATAAATAAACATGAAATGGTATATGTATCTTTCTGATATTGACTATACTACTGAAATAATCTTTTGTTACCTATAATTGTCAATAGTACTATCAATAAAAATCCTGTTTTGTATACATATTGTTTTTTCTCAAAATTACTGTAACTCTTTAAGACTGACCACATGTCCCGGACGCCAGTAAAAATCCCAGAATCCTGGGAAATAACATGCATTATGCTGGACTAGGTCACTGTTTTTTGTAGAAGAAGCTCACTTGGGTTGGCTGTTTATAATTAATATTGATAGCATGAAAAGAACATTTTCAATTCTTTGCTTAGTGAATAGAGCCCTTGAGACAAAAGGTTGGGTCGGTTTGCATATGCCTTTGACGGACGTCTCCCTACTGAAGCCACATGCCCACTAAACCTACAACATGCTGCCCTTGTAGTCCAAGTACTAACTTATACTTAAATGTATGTAACCTAAGGGGCCACACAGGGAGCCATGAGGAGCTGAGTGACACATGGTCACTATGTGGCATAAGAACAAAACAAAGAGGGCAGGTGATTGGTGCCAGTGAGGCAGTGTATGTAAGTATGTGTATTTGTATGAATGTGTGTAGGTTAGCATATGTATATATTCATAAGAATATGTCTGTCTGTGTATGTTTCAGTATATGTGGAGGTATCCACTGTGAGTATATGAGAAGGTATCCATAGATATAAGCCCTATATGAGTGTCTGACTGTGTAGTACATTTGTGGTTTTCCACCTTTCAGGACAGCTGTGTGCTTTCTGCGGATGCCACACTTTAATTAATGTTTGTTTGTTTTTCAATATAGTTCTTCATAACTATATAGTTAATATAAATCGTTATATAAATAATTACTGTACTCTTTTTTTGATTTATAACATTGCCTTGTCCAAGGATATTACATGATATGTAACTTTATGAAACTGTGTCTTTCCTATAAGAAAGACACAGCTTTCTTAAGAAAGACTTTTCCTTTTGTTACATGTTGTTACATATTGTAACGTGAATGTCTGCAACAAATAAAAAGCAAGTAACAAATAACCCGTTGTAATGGCAGCAAAGCCATATGCGTAAAGTTGAAAGTGTTTGTTTTGTTAGGGCATTTGTTTACTCTTCAGCCCTGTGAGCTTTACTTAACCCCTTAACGACAATTGCCGGTCCTGGCACGACACGGAAAAGCATGTGCTTTACGACAATTGACGTGCCAGGACCGGCACGTCTTTAAACGGGTGCAGAAAGCGATCTACTTTCGCTTTCTGCACCCAAAAAGCGTTGCTGAATGCCTCGACCTCGAGGCATTCAGCAACGCCGCGATCGGCACGAAGGGGCCATCTCTGGCCCCTCCACGGGGCGTCAACATCCGCCATACTTTGTATGGCGGCGGACGCCCGTTTTAAAAGCGTTTAGGAGGCGATCAACGATCGCCTCCTAAACTTAAATGGTGTCGCTGGAATGCCTCCTGATCAGGAGGCATCCAGCGACACCAAACACTTACCTTTCGGTGGGCTGTGACCGCTCCAGAGAGCGGTCACAGCCGCAGCTGCCGGTGATCTTCGCCATCAAGGAACATGGCCGCCGCCCTGCAAGAGAAACAAGCAAGTTTTAAAAGCTCGCTAGACGGTCTCCAGACCATCTAGAGAACTCTGGCTCCACTTGCAGGTTGAATACAGGTACTGCATTCACCATGCAAGTCAATGGAGCCCAGCTTTCTAATCACATTGTGATTAGTAAAAAAAAAATAAAAAAATAAAATAAAATTAATAATTAGAAAAAAATAGTAAAAAAACAGTAAAATGTAAAAATCATTTCCCACTGATGTCACTATCAGGGGAACCTCCAAGTTGAAAAAAAAATGTTTAAATTTTTTTTTAAAAAAAGGCAACAAAATATAAAATATATATATAAAAAATATATTTTTGTGAGCAAGTCCTAAAATTAGCATATTAGCTTAAAACAATTCTCGCATGGAAAGAGTTAAAATACTGGCATATTAAATGCCCGTGGGGTGTCTACTTTTAAAAAAGGTATGATTTGATGGGGTAAATTGAATTGGCCAGGTTCAACAAGGTCCCAATTAACACCGGGGGAAGGATGGCCACACATCTAATTTCCAATTAGAAAAATGCACACGTACCAAATGTGGCCTTTTAGTTCCCCCAAAAAATGACAAATTCATGCATGTGGGGTATCACTGTACTCAGGAGATGTTGCTGAACACATATTGGGGTGTCGTGTGACAGCGGCATATACCAGGAGCTGTAAATTCATACATAAAGTAGGTGTGTGTGGGAAAAATACACACACAAAAATACTACTGCAAACTTTGAAACAATGCTGGTGGTAAAATGTGTGCATGCAAAGAGTTAAAATACCAGCATTTAAAATACCCTGGGGTGTCTAGTTTTCAAAAATATATGGTTTTGTTGGGCACACTGAAATGGCCCGGCTCAAAGATGTACCAAATAGGGCATGGGCAGTGGATCCCCAAATGCCAAAGTTCAACATTGAAAAATGCGCATGCCCCAAATGTGGCCCTTTTGCCCCCAAACAGCCAGGCAAAATCATTCATGTGGGGTATCACTGCGCTCAGGAGATGTTGCTGAACACATATTGGGGTGTTTTGTGATAGTGACATAAACGAGAACATTTTAATTCATACCTGAAGTAAAATGTGTGTGGCAAAACAAATGCAAAAAAATGACTACCACAAAGTTTGACAAAGACTGGTGGTAGATATGGTGCATGGAAAGAGTTAAAATACTAGCATTTGAAATACCCTGGGGTGTCTAGTTTTCAAAAATATATGGGTTTATTGGGCACACTGAAATGGCCCGGCTCAAAGATGTACCAAATAGGGCATGGGCAGTGGATCCCCAAATGCCAAAGTTCAACATTGAAAAATGCGCATGCCCCAAATGTGGCCCTTTTGCCCCCAAACAGCCAGGCAAAATCATTCATGTGGGGTATCACTGCGCTCAGGAGATGTTGCTGAACACATATTGGGGTGTTTTGTGATAGTGACATAAACGAGAACATTTTAATTCATACCTGAAGTAAAATGTGTGTGGCAAAACAAATGCAAAAAAATGACTACCACAAAGTTTGACAAAGACTGGTGGTAGATATGGTGCATGGAAAGAGTTAAAATACTAGCATTTGAAATACCCTGGGGTGTCTAGTTTTCAAAAATATATGACTTGATGGGGTAAATTGCATTGGCCGGGTTCAAAGATACCCGAAATGGCACATGGGGGGAAGAATTACCAGATTTGGAAAAAATGGCTTTGAAATAGCAAAACGCTACCTGTACTTATTGCCCCATAATGGGTAGAAAAAAGCAAAAAAACATAAAAACATTGGGTATTTCTAAACTCAGGACAAATAGTAGAATCTATTTAGCAGGTTTTTTCATTACCTTTTATAGATGAGTAAAAGATTTTTCAACTAAAAGTTAGAAACAGTCATTTTTTTCTAAGTTTTTCACCATATTTTATACTTTTTTTAGTAGTAAATAATAAGATACAATCAAAACAATGTCATCTAAAGAAAGCCCTTCTTGTCCTGAAAAAAACAATATCTAATGTGTGTGGGTTCAGTAAACGGGAAAGAAGAAAATTACAGCTAAACACGAGCAGCGCAGAAATGTTAAAAAGGCCATTGTCACGAAGGGTACAAAAAGTAAAATCAGCCTTTGTCACGAAGGGGTTAAGTAAGGCTTGGGAATACCAGCTGCATCAAGGGATGTCTGCTAGTCAGGACTCAAGCACCCATGATCTGACCATTCAAAAAATAGTACATTTATTTGGATGAGAACAATGAATACCATGAGTTATAGACTGCATTTCTATTACAGTTGAAAACCTTAATGCATATATCCCATTTCAAGAGGCACTAAACTGTTTCCCTATTAATAAAACAATTTAAAAAACTTTATTGATAACAAGGGGAAGATTTTCAATCGCTAAAACACATCAACATTTTATGTATTCTTTCAATCCAAAGAAAACTAGCTAATGAATGAGCAGATCCTGATGGGTGCTTGAGACAGTGGTATTCCAGTTGACTGCTTTTTTCTGAGTATTAGTAGTAGTTGGCTGTTGTAACTAATGGAAACTAAACAATGGATGAGAGAAAGCCCAGAACTTATAGGTGCCAACATAAACAAGGCATGAACATCTTATCCACTCTATTAGGGGCCTACGTGAAGGAAACGTTTCTCCTGCTGACATTAACAATAAGAGTTTTTGGCTCCTGTCTCTTGGGTACAAGAACGAGAATTACCTATTCAGGTGTTCACTCAAACTTAAAATCTAAATCTAAGTAAAACTTCTAAATCTAACCTTGGGCAAAATAAAAATTGCTCCCTAAATAGGGAATTGTATGGTTACTAACTAATTTGTTTATTAAACTAATATGACAAGATGTTATAAACAATTATTTTGCTATTTCATGGACACAAGCTTCAATCTGTCCGTCCAGCTAAATGTCCGTCAATGACCCTCATTACATAAGTTTCAACAACATGTTGAAAATAGCAAGTTTAAAGGCCAGCTGCATATTCATAAAGCCATTGTTTTGAGAACATAAATCTAAATTTAAATAGCAGAACATTTGTACATCTCCTTACTTCACATTAGTCTCATGTGTACTATTTTTTTTAGGCTCTGCCCTAGATTATTCTGGCCTTCTTAAAGTTCCCATTTTTATTGCTAGTATCAGATTAAAAAGAAGTCGTCTAAAATATTTATGCTTTTTTTAAACAGTTCTACATGTTTCATAATATGTTTTAAGGCAGCTGCATTTTAACCATTTCTACGTGTTCTAGCTCTCTTGTCTTACTCTACTAAATAGACGCCTTATACTGTCTCTGGTAAACAATACAATAGCTCATTGCTAATCACCAAGATGGGGATTCTGACTAATGAAGGCATTTGTGGACATTATATAATGCCTTTTGCAAACCCACTGTCCAATATTGTCTTCCAATCCAGTTAGAGGTCTCTGTACTGGTCTCATGGACTACAAACGGTTCTCATCCGATTAACCAAAAAGAACATGCACTTAAAAAGCATTCTTGCATGCCCTTACTGCCTTTAACAGCACATATTGTTAGTGACTCACCAGGTTACTTCACTAGACCTGCAGGAATATGGCAGTAGTTGGTTACTGAAGCGAAGACTTGATTTGAATATGACACATTGAATGAGTGAAGCTAGGGCTTGCTTTGATGACCATTTTAAAAATAAGGCCCATCTAGTCTACTTATGCTGTAAAAATCTCAAACCTTATTTGGTCCTTAGACTTACACTATACCCAGAATAGCATTATGCCTATCCCATGGATGTTTGAATTCTGTCACTGTATTAACATTGACCACTGGAAATTATATAACAATGAACACTATTCTGTTTCGTATTTTGACCTGTTTGTTGTAGGGTGGGGTCTATTTCCCACATGTAAAATAATAGCAACAGAAAGGTAGGTGCAATGTAATTATGAACATATGGTGCGTGGTAATTGTGCTTACCAAAAAGTTCTTGTTTATGATCTTGCAGTGAATCCAACACAAGATCCGACATTTAAACATTCAGATTAAAGGTGGCATGCAGTATTTTGTAGCCAGTTTTTAGCCTAACTAAATTACTTTTGTTAACACATACAGATGTGTGTTTCAATAAGCATAAATGTTTTGAAAATGTTTAGTTTAAGTGACTACTATACCTAATGGATGTGTTTCAAAAAGTGGCAAAATAACCACATAACTTAACCCCTTCAATCCCAGGGGTTTTTGGTACCTCAAGTCCCGGAGCAATTTTGCCATTTTTGCGCGGTTCAGCAATTATTCTCTTTTCCTGTAAATAGTGTACCAAT
This sequence comes from Sceloporus occidentalis, assembly GCA_023333645.1. Taxonomy (NCBI): domain Eukaryota; kingdom Metazoa; phylum Chordata; class Lepidosauria; order Squamata; family Phrynosomatidae; genus Sceloporus; species Sceloporus occidentalis. Next base: position 1,772,807 of record JALMGF010000033.1, read on the forward strand.
GTATACTATATATTGTTTTTTCAAGGAAAGATAGAGCTTTCTTTTGATACCATATTTAGATGATTAGCTGAAAATTTAGAATGAGAAATTTAGTAAAAACTAGTGAAAATTAGAAAAAAACTCTGAATCCTCACCAAATTAGGTAAAGTGAAATCCCCTCCAAGTTTATCAATTCAGGTGTCCCGATTTCAGAAATACCTAATTTATATAGATTTTCCAGGGAACATACTATAAGGTGTACATTATTTGTAGAATTTTTATGCTTATGGCTTAACGGGTTTGGGGGTTGTGAACGGGGGCAGGAGGGTTATACTGGGTAGATGTTGTGTTAGGGCAATGGGATGTAAGGTTTTTTTTTTCTTTTTTATTATTATATTTTTTTATTTTTTTTTAATATATATATATATATATATATTTCAAAATAAATGGTTAGAGGTCCTCTTAGGAACCTCTTGAACATGTTATTAATGCAGTGATGTCACAGTGACATCACTTAGATCACTTTATTGTATTATTTTAGTGAATTGTTTTCTCCGTTTAGTTTTTCAGCATGGGAGGAGGGTGAGAGACATGGTTTCTCACTCTCCTCCCTGCGATCCCCCTGCACCGATCACACTGTGATCTTTATGCAAATTTCCACAGACTTGCATAGAGATCACAGTGTCTGTGCCTTATCTGAGCGATCGGATATCCCTGCAGGGGATATCCTGTCCTCGAATGACCTTTCGGGTGACGCCAGCAGTGATTGGTGTTTAAAAATGTAACAGGTGATGTGTCCCTGCCACTGCAAGAAGGACAGGACGTACCGGTACGTCCATAGGGAATTCTTGGGATGCGTTTTTTTGGAGGTCCTGGTACGTCCATAGGGGACTGAAGGGGTTAATTTTATGTCCTTGTTTTATTATTTTATTTATTTTGTCTATTTTTTAAATTATCTTTATTTTTTATGACGCTGAATCTATTGGTTAAGTCAGCAATGCTGGCTCCTGCTGAGAAGGGAGAGTCCATGCTATATTTAGATAGCCTGATCTTCCATTTAGCAGCAGGGAGATCTCCTTCCCACTGCAAAAACACCTGATGTACTAATACATCATGACCCTTTTTACAGACATAATAGTGCACTTATAGCTGGGTTAAGAGGTTAAACTGTGCAACTAAAATATGTTGGTTTTTTTAAACCTCTTCTTCACTGAGGATGTTTTGTGCACCAAACTTGAGACTTTCAGCATTTTTACCATGATTCTCTGTTTTAATTTTTTGTGAAGCCACACAAATATATATTTTTTAGTCTGGATATAACCAAAATGTTTTGGGACCCTTAATTTTTTTTATTTAACATTTCTTTAAGTAGTAATACACATAATAGACTACAGTAATGCTAATTAGTGGGGTTGATATAGTGCCAGGGTAGTTTGGGTTTAATTCTTCTTGCTAATTAAACATTAACTCCATATCAAGAGTAGTTCATTGAACTGCTTGCTACTAATCTAATATTTGAAGTGTCCTGGCAGAAGTCGTGTACAGGGTGGTCCCCACTTCACAATAAAATATACATAGATTTCTGCCAAGACACTTCTGACACTTAAAAATGTTACATTGGTTGCATGTAGTTCAATTAGATACTCTTGTTGTAGTTATTTTAACTAAGCGCAGTTGTTTATAGGCATTATGCCCATAAATGTATTAATTCCTATTCGCTAACTATATGAAGGGAAATAAAATATTGATTCAAAGAAAGTAAAATATGGTTTACAATTTAAACCTTTCAACTCCAGTACATATTTAACATATGTTAACAGATGGCCAATGTACGCCATCCAATGCCAAATGAATTACTATCCTTAAAGTTACACTTAAGCCATTATATGTACCTTGATGTATATAATAACTGGGAGGCCCTTGTAAATTTGCGTGACATATGTTTTGGAAATGCATTGGGGGTGGGGGGAATTCTGCAGAATATGCATTTGCCCCTTTGCCCACCCTCCAGCTGAAAGCCGAATTCAATGGGAGCGTTTTCCTGACACTGATTGGCTGCTATAAGAGGCCAATCTGTGGAGAGAGAATCATGGAGGAGGGCAGAGCTTCAAGTCCTACTTCAGGTAAGTGCTATATACATATTTTTCTAATAAAGCATATTAAAGTATTTTAATATCCACTCTTTTTTTGGTGGAGCTGGCAGAGGCAGTAAACTGTTCCTTTAAGCTTCCCTGAACATGTATTGTGTGATTTGTTTTACCTCATGATTATTTTGTGCAAATATTTGCAGGTTTGGATTTGAGCCCCAGTAATTTATTCACCCTTTCCAGTGTGCATAAGCAATAAGCAGAAAAACAATAATCTAATTAAAAAATAAATAAATTGTGAAGTATCTATTTATTGTGTGAGAGAGACTGAAACATAGACCTCCAGATGTTTAATCAAGATGACTTTTGTTTCATTAATCTGTCTGTGGAATGGTCTGTAACAGTGATGAGTTGCAGAGTTGACATCTGTTTCCAGTAGGAAAGGTTGCAAGTATAACAGCAACAACTACTTAAAATATTTTCATTTATGGGAAAATGTTCTAAAAGCTGTAAAAGTACAACAAAACAAAACAAATAAATGTAGCCATTCCCCAATTAAGTTAAGGTTAAAGATGTCTGCTTCTATGTATTGTAGAATGCAATGAATGCATGTGTTGCAATAGTAACTGTCATTATATTTCATTACATTTATCTGATAAATTATAATAGCATTAACCACAAACTTGCTTAAGTGGAAATCTAACCATGAAAGGTGTTTTAGCTAATAGAACTCCTATCACAAAAATTACAACAATCAGTAAACTCTGTCGAGTTAAAAAAAAAAATCGAGTTAAAATGGTTGTAGAATGTACAATATGTAATAAAATGTCCCTTTTTAATAATTCATTACCCTTTTTAATGGTGGTCCACATCAGAGCCATAGCTCTGGAAAATTGTGCCCCCAGCTATTTTTTTACAGAGAATATTTTATTTACACTGCCTTTACATGCACCTGTCCATAAACACACATACACGCTGCCTTTACACACACCTGTCCATTAACATGCATATACGCATACACTGCCCTTACACACGCCTGTCCTTACACACACCTGCCCATTAATACGCATATACGCATACACTTCCCTTACACACAACTGCCCATAAACACACATATACACATACACTGCCCTTACACATTGCCTTTACACACACCTGCCCATAAACACACATATACACATACACTGCCCTCACACATGACTGCCCTTGCAAACACCTGCCCATTAACACGAATATACACATACACTGCCATTACACACACATGCCCATACACACCGCCTTTACACACACGTGCCCATACACACTGCCTTTACACACACGTGTCCATAAACACACATATACACATACACTGCCCTTACACAAGCCTGTAAATATATTCGTGTATACACATACACTGCCCTCACACTCCCCTGCCTTTACACACACACACATATACACACACAGACCAGCTTACAAACATACAAATACCTACACTGCTCTTACACATACACTGCCCATACACACACACTGCCCTTACACACACACACATATACACAGCCCTTACACCCCTTTCTCCCCATCTCTTACGTTTCTCATCTTCCATCATCTTCTATCTTCCATCCTGTGGTGGGAGTGCGAGGTCTGTCACTCCAGGCCTCTGCTTTAGTGCTCCTGTGACGGAACCCTCCATCACGGGGGCACCTGGAGAGGCCTGACTGCCAGCCTCCTTCCTATTGACTATGAGCCCTGATTTTGTAAAGATTTCTGTGGCTACCCCCAGCAGTATATCATCCCATCACTTGCTGATGGGATTATCTCTGACAGACAGCCAGGATCTGCAAGCAGGGAGTGACCGCCATTGTTTAATATCAGACCCCTCACCCCATGGTGCACTACTATGTTGCCCCCCCCAGTTCCACCACTACAGACATTTACCCCGGCCATCCATGGAACTGATTTTGGCCAGTAATAGATAGTGGAGGTTGGGACCCTATTGTATTATTAATCCAGTTACTGCCCCTGTTGTCTCTGGGAGGCAGATTAAGGGGACGGTTTGTATGTTAATGTGTGTTTTGCTGGATATATCCAGCCCTGTGTGTGAGAAATAAATCAGTCTTCGTTTTGGTTATACCCTACACTGAGTCTCGGCTAGTGACTGGGTAACCGGGGAAAGAGTGTGATTTCCCAGGCTAAGGGAGCACAAGTCAGCGGAGGTTAGTCGGTCGGACAGCTCTCTCATCACTATGCACCGGCAATTGCTGATGAGCAGAGCATCTTGCAGCTGCGCCCGAGGTGAGTGCCTCTTTCGCCTCACCCTTCCTACGGCCCTGGTCCACATGGACAAGTATGACTCTGCAGGATCAAAACTGGAACTTGCACGTTTCAGCTTCCAAAAGTTTGGGATTTTCAGATTGTTTCATTGGGTCCATGTCCCATGTGAAACATTGTAATGGTCTCATGTTTCAATTTTACCTCATAAATATATATATCTTTGAACAACAGACAACATTGGGCAATCTAGGGGCAGGATGTGTTGTTTTGCACGATATGTGCAAGGGCTCAAACAAATTCCCTCAGTACACAGTATCAAATTTGGAACATGTGCATTAGTTTTCAAGCTTGTGATTTTCACAAATCACTTTGTTGAGACCACGGTGCATTTGAGCAACGTAGTCCTTCCATGTTTCAATTTGACCCCACAAAAGTAATATATATATATATCTTATACAGTTATTGAAAAAAGAAAGTACACCCTCTTTGAATTATATGCTTTTACATATTAGGACATAATAACAATGATCTGTTCCTTAGCAGGCCTAAAAATTACAATCTCAGATGAACAACAAACACGAGTACACCCTTACAGCTGCAATCAGAATAAAGATTTTAAGTAGCATACCTGTACTGCTAGTCAAATGCCCTTGATTAATTGATCAGCAAGTGTGACCGCCTCTCTAAATACTGAAGTTTTAGCAGCTTGCTGATCTGGGGCATTCAGGTGTGTGTTAACAGAATGCCAAGGAGGAAAGACATCAGCACTGATCTTAGAGAAGCAATTGTTGCTGCCCATCAATCTGGGAAGGGTTATAAGGCCATTTCCAAACAATTTAAGGTCCATCACTCTACAGCAAATTCACCCCAAGGTCAGATTGTGCAATGCTCAGAGAAACTGCAAAAAAACCCCAAGAGTTACATCTCGGACTCTACAGGACTCAGTTAGGATGTTACATTTTACATGACAGTAAATTAGTAAAAGTCTGAACAAGTATGTTTGTTTGGAGAAAGCCTCTTCTCTCTAAAAAGAACATGACAGCAAGTCTTAGGATTGCAAAGAAACATGTGTTGGTTGTGCCATGAATACAAAAATATATGTCTGTCTCAAAGGGGAAAAACTATTTTCCGCTGTTTTTCGGATATACCACCATGCAAAGTGTGCTATCCTGTTCTTGGAACATGATTGCATTGCTTGTAATTACTATTCAAGTGAAGAGTAAATTCTCAGAACGATTAATGGAAAGTATGGGCCATTGCATCCAATATTCTCACCCAATTGCACATAAATACTAGAAAGCTTATTCTAATTCTATGCTTAAAATTTACATTTTAAATTGTGTAACCTAAATAAAATTCTGGTGACAATAACACCACCCTATAAGAAAAGACAGCACATATCTCAAAAGTGTCCTGTTTTTACATGGCAGCAAGGCTTACTGCAAAGTTGCATCTGAACAAACCACAAGACTTCTGGACCAATGTCCTTTGGACATACGATACCAAGGTGGAGATGTTAGACTGTAATGCACAGAAAAAAGAGCAACCAGTGGCTCTGCATTTTGTGGTGGTATGCTACAGCCTATCAACACTATGATAAAAGATTGATAATATTGCTACACATTGGCAGTGAGCTTGAGTTTGCAATGTTCCCAATGTTTAAATGCTTACGGACAGACCTAGGGGTTTTTTTTGTACCCTTCGTGGCAATGGCTGTTTCAACATTTCTGCTGTGCTAATGTTTAGCTGTAATTTAAACTAGACACTGCAAGGTATTTCAAATGCTAGTATTTTAACTATTTCCATGCATATGTCACTGTTAAACAACACCCCAAAATGTGTTCAGCAACATCTATTGAAGACAACGATATCATCTATGCATTAGTTTGTTGGGTTGTTTGGGGCTAAAAGGCCACATTTGGAAGGTGCACTTTTAATTATTTGGAATTTTTACATCTGTTCAATCTATGCCTAAGTCCTATTCGGGACATCTTTGAACCTGGCCAATTCATTTTACCCCATCAAGTCATACATTTTTGTAAACTAGACACCCCATAGGTATTTCAAATGCTAGTATTTTATTTTACATTCCAGGAAACAGCGTTAAAAAAATTATTTTGTTGCAAATGGATAGTTTTCCTGATGGTGACATCACTGGGGAATGTTTTTACATGTTACCACATTTTACTTCTTTATTATTATTATTATTTGTTTTACTAATCAGACTGTAATTAGTAAGCTGGAGTCAATTGACTTCCATGGTTGAATGCAGTAACTGTATTTAACCTGCAAAGGTGCTCCTGGGGTGGGTTTTTTGTGTCACTGAATGGCTCAATATCTAAGCATTTAAGCAACATGGTTTGAGCCTTCTAACCTCTTTTAAACCAGGCGTCTGGCATCATATTTAATATGGTGCACATTGACACTCCAGGGAGTGATCAGACCGAGCCCCTGCTGCAGTTTTCGGTGTTGCTGATGTTGTCTCCCTATCAAGGGGTTAATAAGGTTCCTTTGGAATGCATATTGTATATTTATTACTTACACACATGCACATGTGATACCGAACATAAAATGTTAGCATCTTATTCTATTTCTGTGTTCACACAGAAACATGGATGCATACTACATATAATGTCATGTTATTGCATTTCACCTATGACTTTCCACTTCCTGGGCTTGTTAGCTCTGCCTTTGTTAGGTTCCACATGCTGCTTTATGTGTGTGTATATTTGTGTGTGCATCTTTTGCAATAAGATATCCAATGAGATATGCTGAGGTCCTTTTATAAGTCACCTCTTCAAAACAAAACACTACACACTGATGAAGTTAAGTCACGTCCTATCAAAATACATATATACAATATCATTTTTAAATTGAAAACACACTTGTGTCATTGAAGTAAATACAGGAGCTGTTGTATATAGATGGTACACAGAGGGCTCACTGCACCCAAAGCTAAAGCAAAATTGGGAGATTGGGGAAAAGGAAGGAAGAATTGCTTTATTCTGAGCTTTAGACAGGCAATGGATAAGTAAAACAATTTTCCTCAAAGTTTTGGGATTTGTGTTGTGTTCTCGTAAAATAACTAATAAAAATATAATATCTGAATTTGCAACCTTGTATAATTAGTCAACTTGTATGCGCTACATTAGTGGGCAAATAGTACAAATTAACAGAGGCCAATATGCAATTTCTCTTCTAGTTCATAAAGCTGAAGAATTCTGATTTCATGCATGAATTCAGTTAATTTATCATGAGAAACATGTGTTGGTCGTGCCATGAATACCAAAACATGTCTGTCTCAAAGGGGAAAAACTATTTTGCGTTGTTTTTCGGATCTACCACCATGCAAATTGTGCTGTCCTGTTATTGAACATGTGTGAGGTTCGTCTTACCAGGAATCCGGAATGCAGGAATGGAACACACTTGCTCAGAACAGAACACGCACAAGGGGCCTGGTGAGGGTAACAGGGCGCTTGGCAGTGTAGCTGTAAGCACGGGTAGTCAGAAGGAAGCCGTTTAGTAGACCAGGGTCGGGATGCCAGAGGTTCACAGGAACCGCTGAGATAGCTGGGGTCAGGAAGCCAGAGGTACATGTAGTCGGTATGGATAGCCAGGGTCAGGATGCCAGAGGTACACAAAGTCGTAGGGAGAGCCGGGGTCAGGATGCCAGAGATGCACAGAGTCGTAGGATAGCCGGAGTCAGGATGCCAGAAGTCCACGAGAACCGTTAAGCAGACCAGGGTCGGATACCGGATAAACAAGAAAGCAATTTGGAATACTGGAGGGGCTCACAAGATACAGGAAGCACCAGTATAACTGAGCACTGAGGACAAGGTAAGAGAGGTTTAAATAGCCCGGGGGGGCGTTCCCCGATGTCCGGGATGTGATTGCGTCCTGCGTCGCAAGACGAGCGGTTGCTTCAAGTTCCAACGAGCGGTGCCGGCGTTTCTGCCGGGGTGAGAAGAGGACGACCGGGAGCTGTTTAAGGTAGGTGCCTTACAACATGATTGCATTGCTTGTAATTACTATCCAAGTGAAGAGGAAATTCTCAGAATGATTAATGGAAAGTGTGGGCCATTGCATCCAGTATTCCCACTCAATTGCACATAAATACTGGACGGTTTATTCTATTCAATGCTCAAAATTTACATTTTAAATCACGTAATCCAAATAAAAGTCTGGTGACAATAACACCACCCTATAAGAAAGGACAGCACTTATCTCAAAAGTGTCCTGTTTTCACTGGACAGTGCAGAGGAGACTTATGGCTCTATTGGACATTAGTCTACAAGCCATAACAGCATCGACCTGTTGCAAACCCTTTTGAATTTATGGTCACAGGAAATCATCCAGTAATAGTTTTTTTCCCTAAAAAAGCTTAAAATGTATATGTGATATCTTACAACATGGGCTGTAAAGAACTAGCCCACTCGGTATGCTTGTGTTTGCAGTACATATCTAAGCAATTTTCTAGATGAATAACATTAAATGGACTAGTAACATTTCTTGCCATGACTATGCATTTTGTGTTCTTGCTTCCAATCTTAGTGAGAGCATTAGTCTCTTAATATGTTTGGCAGGCATTACCACACAGACTAGAATGTAATGTTTAGGTAAATATAGAGGCTATGTGGGTTGTGGTGTATGAAGGACTACATTGTGTTCTCTGCATGGCCACACAAAATATCCTGATCAAAATAAAAATAGCCATACTTTCTGGAATGCTACTTGGCTGCACAGTTCAATTATAGCTATATTTGCAGCTTCTAACTCAACAGCATGCACATCAGCCATGTGGCTAGAGGCAATGCTAGCCAAATAGGATCATGAACAGGCATTAGTTACTTGGCCCTGCTCCTTACACTGGCAAAGGCTTCCAGATATATTAAAACCTCCCTGAAGCCAAGAGATTATATTTTAAACCACCAGCGCCAACAAGTAAAGCAGTTAAAATATTTCTGCAGACTAGCAGACAACTAATCATGGTACTCTTCTGTGGTGGATTTTACTACTTAAACCAGACATGCCTCTTAAATCTGCAAAATAACCCGTTCCCTCTTCTGCTTTGCACCAGTTTGTTATTGTATGTGTTTATAAATTATTCTAATGAATGTAACAGCGCTGCGGAATCGGCCAGCGCTTTATAAATAAATGGAATGTAATAGGAATGAAAGAGGTTGCAGTAAGCTCAGGGAGATTGAATAATTATGCAGTTAGGAATAATAATGGCCCAAAAGAAGATGCAGAGTCACATAAGCTCATGGGACCTCAAATGTCTCTTCTTCAGAATGAATGGCAGAACAAGTGTAGTGCAGATGGGGAAAACAGCTAGTAAGGCTAGACAGGTTGTGGTGGTTCGGGACTCAGTTATTAGGAAAATAATTAGTCTGCTGCCAAGACACAGAATGCCATACAGTATGCTGTCCCCTGGGTGCTCATGCTTAGCATGTTGTTGACCGGATGGACCGATTGTTGGGAGGAGCTGAGTGAAGATAATATTTTCAGAAATATTAAATGCACCACCATGTACTATACAAGGGAGGCAGCGGGAGCTTAGGGAGATAAATGCGTGGCTCCGAAAGTGGTGTAGGAAGAAGGGATTTGTTTTTTTTTAGAGAACTGGGCAGACATTGCAGTCCGCTAGAGACTCTATACCAGGGATGAACTGCACTTCAATAAACACGGGGGGGGGCTGCGGTACTGGGGGAGAAAATGGCTAGAGGGATGGAGGAGATTTTAAACTAGGGTGTGGGGGGTGGGTGCAGATAGCATTAAAGTGGCAGATAGTCTATGTTCATGTTATGACTGAGATTTGGGAAAATTGGAAAGGAATGGTTGGATCAGTATAGATAAAAAAAGGCTAAACTACAACATGTGACATGTCAATAAAATAGCTTGGTGGTGGTATGTACAAATGCCAGTAAGTTAAGGAATAAGATCCCTATACTTACTGCATTGGTAACAAGTGATAATGTGAATTTAGTGATGGTTACGGCGACCTGGTACAATGAGCAATGACTTGGATGTTCTATAGAAAAGACTGAGATGGCAGAAACTTTAATGTACCAAGACATTTTGGAAAATGCTTATAAGTTTGTGGGAACAGTTAGGGGAAGGCCCTTTTCTATTCCAGCATGACTGTGCCACAGTGCACAACCAAAGACATGGTTGGATGAGCTTGGTGTGAAAGAACTTGACTAGCCCGCATGGAGCCCTGACCTGCAAGGAGGGGACCAACTACATATTAATGTCTATGCATTTAGAATCCATTGTCATAAAAGGCCATCTTGGTGTAATGGTCAGCCGTCCCAATACATTTGTCCAGATAGAATTTTTTAAAATGGGGGCTTTATTTCTGGTGTCACTGTAGGAAAGTGTGATCACTGATTGATAATATATCAGTGGAGAGAGGTTACATCGCACCACACGAAAAACAAACAGTTTTTGGTTTTAGAAATGTGGATTTTCCTAAAATGGAGAGACAGGTAGGTCTGAGAACCTTTAGATGGTGTCTAGGAAAGATAGAGCTATTTAAGCGATGTACTGCTAAAGGCAGCAGAACATTGCATTAAACGTTTTCGTAAGACTAAAAGAAAAAGGAGAACACTGTGGTGCTCCATAGATTTGGCAAATATACTGAAGCAGAAGAAGTAAGCTTTTAAGAAATATAAACAAAAAAAAGAGGAAAATGGGAGTAATATAAAGCTGAGCCTAGGGAAGCAAAGTGCACTATTAGATGCACCAAAGCACACAACGAGGAGAAAATTGCCAGGTTAACACAAAAGGGATGATAAAACCTTTTTTAGCTATATAAGTGAGAGAATAGAACATAAACCAGGAATAATTAATCTTAAGACATTATGGGAATTGTATAAATGAGGCTAAAGATCTAGCCAACTGCCTGAACAAATATTTCTGTTCTGTTTTCACAGAGGATGAAGGTGAGGGACCCTTGTTAGCAGAGAGAAATAAGGTGACATGTGAAACAGCTGTGTTTAGAGAGGAAGAAGTTCTATTTTAACTCTCCAATGTAAAAACAGATAAATCTACGGGAACCTGTTGGAATAATCCCAAAATTATTATGGGCAGTTATTATTAAACAGTCATGGGATAGATATAAAGCTTTCCTCACTACAGGACCCAAACAAGGACTGATAGGGGTTTAAACCCTTTAAATCAGGATAAATGGGCAGACTAGATGGGCCGAATGGTCATTGTCTTCCGTCAAATTTCTGTTGGTTACTATGGTGACTGAACTATTTAACAATTTACATCAGACGTGCTCTTTATGCATAAACCAAAAGTTGTAACGTGTATAGTTCATTTTATGTATTTAAGAATGTGTGTAAATGCTGTATACATATGAAATATGTAGTTTCATGAATTAAGACAAACACTGGTGGCCAGAAAATAATTGGCAGGAATAGACCATTGGTTCCTATGGTGACTGCACTATTTGACATTTTACATCAGATATGCTCTTTACTCATAAACCCAAAGTTGTAGGAGTATGTATCATGTTTTATTTTTGTAGCAGGTGTGTTAAATGTATTCAGTTTTGTCAGATATTATATGATAAATATATACGTAAACATGTTAAGTGGTTGATTTACTGGACTGGTTGGTTTTTCTGGACTGACACATTTTAACACAGCCTACATGCATTCGTATGCTTCAAAAGGAAGTTCAATATTCATTAACATTTAAGTTGCTCTCAAACTTGTGCAAACCCTTTGTGACTTTAAATGTAACAAATTGCAGTCAAGTTTGTGATTAAATTCCAATGCAGATTAAGTTTAAATCCACAGGTGACATTTGTGACATGTCTTTTTAAAAAGGTCTTTGATACTTGACATGGCTTAGGTACCTCCTATATATTAGATTACTTTGCAGTCTTTAGTAAGTCTTTAGTAATAAACCTATTGTACCTGAAAGGTAGCAGGTACAATAGGTTTATTCACTAAACATTTAATTGGGTTCCAAACACTTTACCTCAAAGACTTAACTGCACACTATAATGAGTTTACCTTTAAGGAAGGTTGTCGCTCCCTAATTCATGGTAAAGCTTTCACTAAGTTAGCGATACATTATACCTCTCTTAGGCTAGGTTTCCACTTGGATTTTTTTTGCTAAAAACGCCCATAAAAACGCCAATAGCGCCACCTGGCGTTTTTTTAGTGAATAAACGCTGCAGCCAGATGTTAGCTGTTCTTCAATAGGAAATCGCACAATGCCATATCCACTTGGCGTTTTTCTGTTTGGCGTTTTTTCAGTCCTCTTTGGCGTTTTTTTGCTTTTTTGGGCTCTGTGGCAGTTTTTCAAAATCGCAGCATGTTGACACTCTGGCGTTTTTTCCAGGCACGGTAAAATGCTTGGTTTCAGCTTTTGCTTTTTGTTTATTTTATAGATTTGGTTTAGTTTGATTATTATTCCTTAAGTAGCCTACAATTTGAAATCTTCATAACTCAAATAGTTTAACAATTCATTCTCTTAATAGCTGTCAAGTTTTATATTTTAAGTAAGGCAACTTTCCAGCTATTGTAAATGAATGTGTTTAATCCCACACTGGCAAGGTCAGAAAACCCCCGATTAGAAATAACACTAAAGCTGTATACAAATGATGTGCACAATTGGGTATGATACCTCATTCTTTTTGCAAACATTACTTTGTTTTTTGAAAACTAAAAAATTTTCCAAAGACTCACATTACCAAACACAAATGCTACATGATTCTTTTTACGGATACCATCATACTATCAAAGACATTATGATATTTACAGAGACTACTTGTTTTGCCAACAATAATCAAAAGACCAGTTGTCATTGTACATTTGCCATTTTGCTTCCTAGTAGCATAGTTGGGGCCAATCTTATTGCACTTTGTAGTAATTGAATTTGATATATAATAATATATCTTAAGCTCCTAGACATTGTCTACATGCTACATCAAAATATCCTTGTTCTGTTATCGTAAGACCCCTAAAGACCCACTTCTTTAGGTTTACCTCTATTCACCTACCTCTACCTTATCTTTCCTATTTCACTCCTGTTCTCAGTCAAAGAGCCACAATACTATCTGATGCAATACTTGTTATATCGCGTTTACATCAATGCTATAAAAATCAATAAATAATAATAATAATCTAGACACTGTGTTACCTGTAATTGGTTTTGCACAGCTTCCTGTAAACTGTGAATCTGCAGTGTGGAAGCAAAAAACAAGGCAGCTTAAAAAATAGGTCAAGGCCACATAATAGCAAATGTTTATGAAACATCTGCTAATCTTAAATAGGCTGATAATAAGAAATTTCCCCTTTTTATCTCCTGTAAAGAATCTTATATGTTATAGAAGATTAACAAGAGGCAGACTGAGATGGGTGGCAAAAGTGGGGTCATGTAAATGGTGTCACCCCCCACTGTAAATAACTGCAGCAAAACCTTTTTCATGGTAAAAATGCCTTACTGATGTAATCTGCCTCCAGAAATGACACTGATTATGCATCCCTCAGAGATGTTTCTGTATGTTTGTGTGAGAGAGGCCAGTAAGTATTCCTTGGACCAGCACCGATGGATTAAATTTAAAAAAGAGGAAAAAAGGAAGATTAAGGAACAAAGTGAGGAAAGAATGGTTAAAGTGAAGAAAGTGTTATGGAGCTAATTGGTAGGTACAGAAAAAGATAATGAGAAGAGCATTCAGTACAGCTTGAACATTTCATACCAAGATCAAAATAAATAGAAAAAGTGGCCTATGCTAAACTAGTAGTATGGAGCTATGGAAGATGTGCTCTGAAGAGAGATGAGTCTGCTATCATAAAATGGACTCTACGATCCACAATAACAGGTAAAGGACATGATGGTGTTTAGCACATTGCAATGCTTTAAATTAGTGCATTATTTGAAAAATTTAGAAGTTTATATACAATATACCAATTCGGCTCTAGGCCAATCCAGTGGTGAAATGCTTGGACTCATTAATATTCTCTGCCCAGTCTTTTCTCTCATTCTGGCTTTGCTGACAACATGCTTTAAATTGTGTAAAAAAAAATTTTGTCATTTTTACATGTCAGTCTTAGACATAGCCGCTCCTGTAACTGATATCTCTATTACTGTTGACAACTCCACTACCCAATCAACAGACCAAGATTGCTGCCTTGGTGTCACACTTGATTCTTACTTTCCTTCACCCCTCACATCCAGTTACTCACCAAATCCTGCCATCACTCAAAAAACAACCAAAATATTAACCCATTCCGTCATGAAATCTCATCTGGATTATTGCAACTCCCTACTAACTGATCGCCCCCTCTGTTGCCTTTCACCACTCCAATCCATCCTCAACACTGCAGCTAGATTAATCTTCCTTTGTCACCATTCCTCATCTGATCCTCCACTGTACCAATCACTCCATTGGCTCTCCATACCCTGCAGAATCAAATTTAGGCTTCTGACCCTGACCTACTCAGCACTTTACAACTTTGCACCTCCCTACATATTTCTACCCTCTTATCCAAATATACCCCTAACCACCCTCTTTGTTTCTCTCATGACATTTGTGTTTTTTCTACCATCATTACCTCTTTGCACTCCCGTATTAAGGATTTCACATGTGCTATAGCCCTTTCTCTGGAATTCCATATCCCATTCTGTCAGACATTCTCTCTCATATGCCAATTTCAAAAGCTCTCTAAGAAACCTTCCTTTTCGAGAAGCGTATAACCTTTCCTTTTAACAATCAAGCCATTTGAACGATCAAGAACCGCTACAAATCATCCTTTATTTAATCAACTCATTGCTTTCCAAGAAGACCTCTCCTATTTTTTTTTTACTTACCCTTCAACCAACGACTAGAATGAAAGCTCACAAGAGCAGGGCCCTCTTTTCCTTTTGTACTAGTATGTGTTAATGTGTGTGATTTTCAATTATTTTTACTCCCTCTTATTGTAACAGTGCTATTGTAACAGTGCTGGTGTTATATAAATGTAATAATAATGTAATGAAGGAGAGACTTCACTGTGTACACAACTTGGTCATCAAGGAAAAGTGTCTGGAATGAGAAGTAATGGATAAGCGTCCATTGTTAAAACACTACCTTGTTTACATAACATAGCTCTTGCAGTTAATTGGGGAAATAAATCCCTACATGTCTGTTACAACATGGTATATACATTATCCATTGTATTTGATAGGGCATGCTGTGAGTTGTTAACAATATTAACAGAGCTTTTTAATAATATGAGGCAGTTCTTTTGTTATATGCAGTTCTTCACCTATTAAATAACATATTTTTCTATGAACCACTTATCAAAGTCAAACTATATTAAGTTAAGTGGGGCACTGTGACTGTAATTACCTGAACAGGTACATGGCGTATATGTATTAGGTTAGTGTAGTTGGCATTGCAAAAACATTTTCTTTTAAAGAAACCACTAACCCTTTATTGTAAAAGGACCTAAACTGGTCATTTGTCAATGAAGCTTTATTTCCAAAGTAGCAGGACCTTTTTTGGTCCATATAGTGTGTTATACAAAGACCAAAATCTCCTTTTCTTGGCTAGCCATGTGAGAAAATGTAGTAGGTAGGTTGTGGCCTGGCCCTTTTGTATCATAATAAATAAGACTTTCATATAAATGAAATTTATACATAAAAACTTGGCACGGATTCAATCAGATATTGAAAGAAAGACCTCAGCAGGTCTGATACTAAGTAACAGACATATGTCTGCAATGTGTTGCCCTTCATGTTTCCATTTACAATATGCATCACTGCATAACTAGAAAAATACAACTGAATAGGTGTGTATATATTTTTTATAAAGTGCTGATTGTGTTTAAAATATTTAAAATTAGCCTTTTGGTTAGTATGGTTATAAAACCACTTTTGAACCAGTGCTCCAAAAGAAAATGTGTTGCATTTGTATGAATCTGCCCCCAGTTAGTTTGATACTGTAGTAGCGATCGAAAGCTTTTCTGCATCCACAGGTAGGAGACATAGTAAACACAAATATATTAGCATTGCATGAATGCTCACCTTCCATTATGCTGCACCACTGCCTTTGGTGAAAGGGTCAGACAACACCAGGTTGGTAATTTCCAGTGCTAATCTCTTTACAGCCAGTTATAATTTACCATGGGCTGTATATCCTCATAAGGCTGGTTCACTTGGATAGCCACGTTACATGATGATTTTTTTCATTTATTTAAAGTGCTTTAGGATGCTACATTTTGTACGGATATACTTTGTTTCCTCGAACATCAGACGCGATCGCTTCCTTAAACTGTCTAATCTGGTTGCACCATGGACTGTTTTTTGGAAGTATGATTTTAACTTTATCGTGAGTAAATGAAATGGCTTCATATTCTACTGATGGCAGGCGATGTTCACATTTTAACACATCCTTTGCAATCCCGGTTGGATTCTTTCTCTAAGCATTCTCCCAACAGCAGCAGCAGCAGCACCGTCTCTGTACGTTGGAACCATCTGGATGGTTGCTATAGGAACAAGAATGCCATGACAACCAGTTAAGTTTCCCAGGAAACCTACGTTGCTATAGAAACTGCATCACTCGGGTCAGACTTAGTAACTTCCGATGAAAAAAAACAAGTCCAGCAGTTTAATCTTCTTCTGGCATTTCCACTGTCACGCATAGCATCATCCAAAAGCAGAGAAAACAGCAGCATCCACCTGCTTCTTACGTTGTCTAAAGTATGTTTCTTGGCTAGAATAGAGACTTACTAAAAGTTTTGCAGTTGAAACTGCCAGAATAAAATGCCAATGACTCACAGAGTGTTGATCTATGTATACATACAAGCGGAGATTTTACGTTGTTCTGCTAAGGAACAGAATATTCGGAGCCCAGATTTCGATTTGATCCGTGATCTTATTTTTATATATATATATAGTCTGCGAGACCAGTGAGTATGAGGACTTCACAATCCAAATCTAAAATAAACAAAAGTGCTGGTATCGAGACTCGAGAGGTAAAACTGCCGATTTAGATTCCCTGTATGATTCGGATCCCATCTCGGTTTGGCTGTGAGATTCGCTAAGGAGCAGCACTCGATTAGAAAATAAATAACGAAAGACCCAGCGACTTGCCCCCTTTGTTTGCAAATCAAATGAATAGAAAGAGATGTGCAGCCTCTTCTTACAGCTGCCTCTGTAGCGTTGCCTACTAGCACCACTTGTCTATCATACGATGCGAGTGAGATTTCCTCCTAGAAAATAAAGATTAATTAAGTGGGACACGCTGATGTCGATGGTGGTGACATTTCGAATTATTGTGTTACACATCCAATGCCTGGAAGAGCATTACACGTCCGTGAAGATTTTCTTGACGCTAACACAATTGGGGTTATTGGTGGTGCAGTTCCCGGTTTTGAAGCTTGGCTGCTTGAATGGTCCAGGGCTCACGCCTTCTTCAATCACCATGTATTCGGATTTACTCAAGGTCGAATTGCTGCGGGTCTTCTTCAGGTCCTCGTTGGATGACAGATGCTGGCAGCTGCCCACATGCATGTACTGGGCTTGTTCCTCTCCCTCGGTCTCCCGGTGGTAGAAATAGTTGAAATTAGAGACTATCACGGGAACAGGTAGAGCTATCGTTAATACACCAGCAATGGCACACAGAGACCCAACTATCTTACCCCCTATAGTGACGGGGTGCATGTCCCCATAGCCCACTGTAGTCATGGTCACCACTGCCCACCAAAAAGCGTCAGGGATACTATTGAACCCCGAATTTGGGTCATCAGCCTCGGCGAAGTAGACAGCGCTGGAGAAGAGGATCACTCCGATAAAGAGGAAAAATATGAGCAGCCCCAGCTCTCGCATGCTAGCCTTCAAGGTCTGACCTAGAATCTGTAACCCCTTAGAGTGCCTGGAAAGCTTGAAGATACGGAACACTCTGACCAGCCGAATGACCCTTAGTATAGCCAAAGACATGGCCTGCTGTCCATTGCCCTGGCGCTCGGCCAGTTCCGTGCCCAGTGTGATGAAGTAAGGGATTATCGCCACGATGTCAATTATGTTCATAATGTTCTTGGAGAACGTGGCTTTGCTCGGGCAAGCGAAAAACCGGACGAGTAGTTCAAAGGAGAACCAGATAATGCACAGGGTCTCCACCACAAAGAAAGGGTCCGTGAAAGAGCTGCTCAGGTACGGTCCGGTGCCATTGACAGGAGGAATCACTGGTCCGTTGTACTCCTTGTCATCACGGAACTCGGGCAAAGTTTCCAAGCAGAAGATAACGATGGATATGAGAATCACCAGGACAGATACGATGGCGATACCCCGGGCAGGTCCTGAACTCTCCGGGTACTCAAAGAGAAGCCAGACCTGCCTCTGAAATTCATTGGAGGGTAGCGGGCGCTCCTCTTCTTTGATAAAGCCTTCATCCTCTCGGAACTTCTCCATGGCTTCTTCTCCCAATTCGTAGAAGCGGATCTCCTCTGAGAAGATGTCAATGGGAACATTGACCGGTCTCCTTATCCTTCCACCCGACTGGTAGTAGTAGAGGATGGCATCGAAGCTGGGTCGGTTCCTATCAAAAAAGTACTCGTTCCTCAAAGGGTCGAAGTACCTCATCCTTTTCTTGGGGTCGCCCAGCAAGGTGTCAGGGAACTGAGCTAAAGTCTTTAGCTGAGTCTCGAAGCGCAGCCCGGAGATGTTGATGACCACCCTCTCGCAGCACTCGTGGTCCTCTTGCTCGTACGCCTCAGACGAGTGGTGACCCGGGAGGGCAGCCGCCTCCTCCAGGATGTTATCGCAAGCCACCACAGTCATGATCTCCTGCTCCACGTCCGTGTAGCCCGGATTGACGATGTTGCTGTTTGCTCTGTGTCTGGTGGAAGACGGAGGAGGCGAGTGCAGGAGGCTAAGGTGCTCGTCCATAAAGGTGAGCTAAGGTTAGGGCGGACAGGGGAAGCGGCGGCCTCCTCCTTCAGCCCAATATGAGAGCCGCCGGGTCCCCTCCCCGCTCTTCCTTTAGTCACTTCTCCCCTCCTCCCCACTTTCCCTAACGAAGCACAGAGAGCCTCTCGTCTCAATCTTCTAGACCAGGGATTCCAGCTGATTGCGTGCGCAATGAGTTATATAGGTCTGTTAGCCGCCCCCCTCCATTCCTCGAACCCCTCCTTTCCCGCCAGTTTATTTCCAGCCCACGGAGAGCGCGCGGCTGTCTGCCAATAAAGCACCTGAGGGAAAGAAGCTGAGGTGCGCGCGCCTCGGAACCTGAACCCTCGCCTATAAAACGCTCGAGCTCCGTGTGCCCTGCCGCTGCTCATTCGAGCTCTTCATTTCATTTAGTGCGCTGGACCACAGCTGCATGAGCTCGTCCTTAACACATGCGTGTCCTAATAGTGATCATTGATTACTAAAACTAGAGGGTTTTAAGTCAACTGTTGAGTATTTTCATCTCTCCAACCTGACAGACATTATCGTTCAAATGTAATATAAGGGTGCTTCACTTAACTTGGGGGGGGGGGGGGTATTTATGTGAAACAACTTCCCAGCAGTGGTGGAGGCTAATACAGTGAAGTTAAACATGCGGGGGTAGGCATACACCTAAGAATGATTTGAGATTTGAGTCTAACATCAGGGAAACTGGGCAGACTAGTATGGTTCTTATCTGCCTCAAATTTCAATTGCCCTCCAGTACTGGAGTTTTTTTTGGGGGGGGAATTTACAGGAAGATCTGATCATATGTACTGAAACCTCTGCTGGAAGTAGCACCCATTTCTAATCCTCACTCCCCCTGGAGCTGACATATGAATCTGACTCACTATCAAAGCTGTTTGCTTTCTTCTTCAGTCACTTTGCTTCAGCTCTATCTGTCTAGCTGTAAACTGAAAATTAGACACTCTAATATCTCTCACAATGTAAGCATGTATTTTGTAAAACATACTAAAATAACATTCAAGTTGATTAAAGCATAGATATCTAAATTTACACATACCCAGAAATGAGGATACTTACTAAGGTGTGATGCTATGGAGCTGTTTAATTCTGTTGGAGAAAATGTCCCCCAATCCCTATGTTAGTTTATGTAATATTTCCTATGTCAAAGCTTTTAGCTTAATTTTATTTGTATTAGTAAGGGACTATTGTACTTTATATCAGCTGCCATCTGTAGCAACAGTGGCTCCCATTTGCTGCTCTTATATCAAAGGGAAATTTTAGCCATCATATGCATGTGATAGCTCTATGTTTTTTGGGGCAAATGCATTTAGGAATTCTGCAGAACTGAACAGAAAATGAGAGAAATGACAGATCTACTATTGTAGTTGAGCACTACACATTCAAAATGGCAAGTTTTTAATAAATGAGACCTTATCATGCCTTTAAAATAATTTGTAAAAAGAAATAAAGGAAGAATAGCTGACAGTAAGATAGATGTTTCTCAGACTGTACACAGGCAGGGCCGGTCGGTCCGTCCAGCAGACCCACCTTCAAAACAGCCGCTAAGCAGCTACGAGCGGGATTGAAAGCGGCACCCAGGCCGCCTCCTCCCGGGGCCTAATGAAGTTAAAGGGGCCAGTGTGCACACACCGCGCCGCCCAATGGCCGTGCCTCAGCACTTCATCCCACGTCTTAAAAGGGGTGGGACGAAGCACTGAGGCACGGCCATTGGACAGCATGGTGCGTGCACACCGGCCCCTTTAACTTAATGAATGCCGGCCTCCACCCGCTGCCCCCACCAGCCGCCATAAGCAGTGGTAAGTCGGGGGGAGTGTTATATGGGGGGCTTAAGGCTTTTCTGGAGGTAAAGTGCCCCATGATATGCCATTTAACCCCCTTTATGACTCTCTGCCTCTAGAAATGCCTTTTAAAAGGCATATCATGGGGCAGAGGGGTATATAGGGGTTAAAAGGCATATCATGGGGCAGAGTGGCATATAAGAGGGTATAAGTCATATCAGGGAGGCAGAGTGGCATATAGGGGGTATAAGGCATTTCTGGGGGCAGAGTGGCAAATAAAAACAAAAAAATATATTTTTCTCAGTCACATCTTTTATTAAATTTGAAAAAATAGTTTACATTAATTAAGAAATAAAAGTTTCTTACAAGAATATCGTGAATAATAATGTGATCACTGTTTTGTTCCACTGAATAAAACGGAACTTTTTCATCTAAAAATGTTTGCAGTAGCAAATGTTTTGATTCCATTATGTCTTATATATTTAATTTATTAGGGTCTTTTAACTCTTTTGCTTCCTGGTATTTTAATACAAATAATGTGATAAAAAAGAATGTTTTATAGTTATTTGTATGGCAAATAGTGTGACTCGGGTATGTATAAGGGGTGCGTGTGGGTACAAGAGCTCGACCGCAAGATAAACTATATGGGGCTGGTCTCCAATGTTTCCAGGGCTGTTTTTAAGTCCCAGTCCGGCCCTGTACACAGGTATTAAGTGGAGTGCCTTAGGGGTCTGTCCCTTTTGAACATTTTCCCTTTGGAAAATTATTTATTTGGGAAACTTGAGCTACTATATTAACCTTTCTGTTCTTAATAATAATGACAAAATAAGTTTGGACTGGGCTGCAATTGTATTGCTCTGTTATTTTAGGAAGACTGTAATGCATGGTTACTCCCTTTATTAGTACAGTTAGATAGATAGATAGATTTTCCAATTGTGTAACTGGTTTTAAGAATATGCATATTATTTAAACTAACTAATTTATACAGCCATATTGATTGATGTGCCATGGAAATATATACATAAGCCCTACAGAGAATGTTTCATGGACCAAATCGCTTAAAGCAGGGGTGTCCAAGTTTTTTCTGCAGTGGGCACTTCATCAGAAATGTTAATCCATATTAATACAGGGTTAATTTGGCGATAATGAAACAAGCAGTGGAAAAGTTTTTTTGATCAACTTTTATTTGTCATTCTATCAATACTAAATTACTCAAACAGTAAAACAAAGTCAGTCCACAAACCATTTAAAACAAGTTTAGCCAAATAAAACTGCACAAGGCTGGAGCACACTATGGGTACAAGATGGATTTTAAATGGCTGATGCACACTGGAGGCAGGGCGGGATTAAGAGCATCACGGGCCTGGTGCTGATGATTTTGGTGGCCATTTTATGCAAATAAATAACATATATAGAATCTTAACTCATCGGCATCGACGTATACTGGAAAAAGATGAAATCAGTGCTCGGCAGATAATACAAGATATAATCTTATGTGATGGGACTGGGAGTAATCAGTACACAAAAAAAGTCATCATACACGGGATGCCTGAAGCCACAATTTAGTGCCACTAATCCTTTTTAATAAAATATGCAGATTCAAACAGGGTAAAAAAAACCTTTACTTTTCCTCTCACTGTTTCCTGGGCCAAGAAAGTTTTGTCCTCTGAAGTGACTACAAATTCAGGAGGGTGTTTTATCTCTGGCTAAGTAAAAATTAAATAGTTCTATTTATTCCTGCAGTAAGTAAAGTGCCAGGAAACAGACAACCACATACACAACAGGACAGGATCTGTCACACTGACCCCCAAACACACACACTAGGACAGAATCTGCCACACAGACCCCCCCACACACACCAGGACAGGCTCTGCAACACCAACCCCCAAACACACACCAGGACAAACTCTGACACACCGACCTCCAAACACACACAACAGGACAGACTCTGCCACACCAACACCCAAACACACACGCCAGGACAGGCTCTGCCACACCGACACCCAAACACACACACACACACACCAGGACAGGCTCTGTCACACCGACACCCAAACACAACAGGACAGACTCTTCCCCACCAACACCCAAACACAACAGGACAGGCTCTGCCACACTGACACACAAACACCAGGACAGGCTCTGCTACACTGACACCCAAACACACACATCAGGACAGGCTCTGTCACACCGACACACACACCAGGACAGGCTCTGCAACACCGACACCCAAACACACACACCAGGGCAGGCTCTGTCACACCGTGTCAGGGTCCGGCAACCCGATGCAGTAGTTTACCTGGGTGCCTGCTACCACGGCGCAACGTTGACTGCTCCTTCCACTGCCCGTCTGGCTTCTGCTAGGGGCACACGTGCGCGCCCTGTATCAACTTTATTGTTCCCTGGACACTGTTCGCAGGGACCACGCTTCGGTGATGTCACGCTCGGGGGCGGAGTTTCCCCCGAGGGGCAAGTTTAAAACCGAGCACTGAGCTTTGCTCAGTGCTCAGTTATTGTGCTCCCCTGCTACATCCTGAGTGCGCTTGTCATATTGATTTTCCGTGTACCTACCTGGCTTCCCTCTGACTTCGCTACTGCCTGACCCTTATCTGCTAAACGGCTTGTGGATTCCTCGTGTACTGACCTCGGCTTCCCTATTTTACTACGCTGCCCTCTCGTGTACCGTACCTCGGCTTGTGTCCTGACTCTGCGTGGGCCTCATCTACTAAGTGCCTCTTCCTGTATCCTGCATACTGAGCTCTGTTACCCCTCATTATCATCTCACCTGACATAATAACTGAGCCCTATGGAGCCCAAACACACACACACACCAGGACAGGCTCTGCCACACCGACCCCCAAACACACACACACCAGGACAGGCTCTGCCACACAGACAGCCTAACACACACACGAGGACAGGCTACCCCACACTGACACCTAAACACACACACCAAGGCAGGCTCTGCCCCACTGACACCTAAACACATCAGGGCAGGCTCTGCCACACTGACACCCAAACACACACACCAGGACAGGCTCTGCCACACTGACACTCAAACACACACCAAGACAGGCTCTGCCACTCTGACACCAAAACACACACACCAGGACAGGCTCTGCCACACTGACAATCAAACACACACACCAGGATAGGCTCTGTCACACTGACACCCACACACACCATGACAGCTCTGCAACACAGACACCCAAACACACACACCAGGACAGGCTCTGACACACCGACACACCAAACACACAAACCCACACCAGGACAGGCTCTGCCACACCAACGTGTATTGTCTACACTGTTTTGTCATTAACTGCCCCTTTTGTATTTTTGCCCCCTTGTGTATTGATGCCGTAGCCCAGCCCCCTTTAGTATTGATTAATGTTTCCCCCCACAACCTTGTCTATTGCCCCCCTTTGTGCATTTATGCCCCCACGCCTTTGTATATTGACTTATGTGATGCCCCAGCCAATCCCCTCTCTTGTGTATTAATGCCCCCACCCTTTTTGTATTGACTAATGTGATGCCCAAACAACCACTTTTTTATTGATACCCCCATTGCCATTTGTATTACCCCCAGCCACCCCCCTATTGATTTTGTAATGTCATAACCCAGCCACACCCTTTTGTATTATAACATTTTTGTCCCAAGGGAAACCCCCCCCTTGAATATGGGTCCACTTTCCTATAGCCCCCCAAATCTGAATATTAATTTAGGAAAAAAAGAAAAAGCCTGAATATAAGGTGACCCTATAGGAAAAAAGTTTTACCAGTAAATGTTAATTCATCTAAACTATTTTTTTTTAATAAAAGCTATGATTGAGAAAAATATTTTGGTTTTATTTCCTTCTATTTTCCAACCTGCCCCCCAGTTATGCACATCTGCCCCAGAAATGCCTTATACCCCCTATATGCCACTGTGCCCCATGATATGCCTTTTAACCCTCTAAATGCCACTGTGCCCCATGATATGCCTTTTAACCCTATATGCCACTGTGCCCCATGATATGCCTTTTGACCCCCTATGTGCCACTCTGCCTCCAGAAATCCCTTATACCCCTATATGCCACTCTGGCATTTAGAGGGTTAAAAGGCATATTATGGGGAAGAGTGCCATATAGGGAGGTTTAAGGCATTCAGGAGGCAGAGTGGTGTATAGAGGGTTAAAAAGGCATTTCTGGAGGCAGAGTGGCATTAAGGGGGTTAAAAGGCATTTCACAGAGCACTCTGCCTCCAGAAATGCCTTATGCCCCCATTTAACACTCCCCCCCTCCTCTTCCAAAATTACCGGTGCTTCTGACTTCCCCGTCATGTAGCCGGGGCAGCGTGTAGATTCCACGCACTTCTGCTGCAGCCGGAAGGAGGCGTGGCTAGCAGCGGGGGTTGTCAGCGTCCATCGCACAGACCTTCCCCGACTGTCAGAGATCAGAGATCTCTGACAGACGGGGAAGGTCTGCGCGATGGACGCAGACAACCCCCGCTGCTACCCACGCCTCCTTCCTGCTGCAGCGGAAGTTGTCTACGCGAATCGTGTAGACATCTACACGCTGCCCCAGCTACACACCGGGGACTCAGAAGTACCAGTAAGTGGGGCGGGGGTGGGGAGACAGGAGGATCCAGGTCCCCTGCAGCTGCGGGGGATCTGGATCTTAGTCGTCTCATAGTCAGACCTATTTGGGGTCTGATTATAAGACGAGGGGTATTTTTCAGAGCATTTGCTCTGAAAAAAACCTCGTCTTATAATCGAGCAAATACGGGACATTTTTGTGGTTTCCTTTCCCTGCTGTCCTCCGACATGACAATCCTCTCCCTGTCAGGAGGAACTCTTCTGTGAGCCCGCCCCCTTGAACGTCACATCTTAAAAGGGATGGGACGAAGCGCTGAGGCCCTGCTGGCACAGTGTGTGCAAGCCGGCGCGAAGTTCCAGGCAGCCGTCGTGCGGCCGCTTTGAATGATGGTCTGCTGGCCCACTGATCAGCCGCCCCCGGGAGATTCAAGGCCAGTCCGGCCCTGCTCACGCGGGCTGCACGTTGGACTCGCCTGTCTTAAAGGGTTATACTTGGTTACAAAGTGTAGGGCTTTCCGTTACTGGGTCCATGAAACGTGTTAAAAATCATTTTTTCCATCTTTTCCATTATGTTATAAAGGACTTGGGGTGAAATAAATACTTTGGTGTTATACTCATGCCCAAGCATACTTACCCAAGTGTTCTCGTTCCTACAACAGATCCCCTGTAGTACACACAATTCATACTTTATGTAACTACATTTTGGACCAGCTGACATATAAATGGCTTATAGTACCTTTTTTATTTTAATATAAGGAATGTCAAACCTACTTGGCACACATTACACGATATACCTCATACTTGTAGACATATATAGTAACTTTAGGGATAGCCCAAATAGAATCTAGAATATTTAAGATTGCAAAATGTATTTCTACAGTAAACTATGGCTTTATTAAATTTAATTTAGAGCAAAATGGGTATTAACCATCCCTTTAATTCAGAATTGATTTGGGAACAAGTGTTTAGATCTCTAGTGAAGTGACTAATTCATAATAAAAAGTAAAAAGATAAAATGAATCTTTGAAATTGTATTATTTTTTGCTACATGCAACTTGGTCTACTGGTTAACCACCCCTGAGCAAAAACTACAGTATTGGATACAGTAATATAAATTAGCACTGACAAAAACCTGGTCATAACTATTTTTGTTCCAATAAACTTCCTTTAATTGCAGACCTGAAGGCTGCCATTGTTGCCTGTCATGTGATATTATGGGTGACTTTCAATGCTCAAACACCATACTGAGCTCATTCACTGAGCAATTCTAATAATGTCCATTCCTTTATGGACTTTCATTAGTCAGAGTTTCCAGCTGGGTGAGTCTTCTATTATTTATCACAAGAAGTATAAGGAGTCAGGATGTTTTTTTTCTAGTAGATTGCGCTAATAATAGATTATTTTAAAGGAAAACCTGAAATGTTCTTAAATGAAGAACATCACAATGTTTTTGAAAACGTATTTTAATCTTATACTAGTAATAAAAACATTTGATGGGAGTACCCCTTTAAGAATAGCTAAAGGCATGTTGTTCAGCACCATGGTCAGCAGACATCAGGGTTCTTCACATCACTCCTGATATTTAGAACTTGGATAAAAAAGCATGTTCAGAGTCAGTCAGTGATATATTGGGGGTTTTCATGCATGTCTTGGAGTTTTGTGTCTGCCCCTGTGCCATTGAATGTATGTACTACAATTATCATTTTTTATACTTTTAAAAAGAGATTAATTACTAAATGCTGTTTCTTCTGTGTGAGACACTTCATAATATAAGACAGCAATCTCTGTTTCCATTTATATAATTAACAGTTATGCAGTGATGATGACATTTTGTTAAATGTAATCTTAAATTTTGATTTCAGCATACTTCTTTCCAGTTTAAAAATCTTAAATGGAATGCTAAACAGAAACTGTCTACAAATTTCCAGGGTGGTTTATAACTACGGTAATTCTTCTTCATATAAAAAGCCCTACACAAAACAATAAAATGAGCTAAGGTTATTTAACTTGTTTAAATTATAATGCTTTTGTTTCTTTATAAATAGATTCCACAGATGTTCTGTCTAGGGCTTGGTTGTCAGAAGCAGCCCTTTATAACCAAAATCCTACTGGAGCTTTAGTATTCTTCTAATTCAAAAAGTCACATATTTTTAAATAGAATTTAGAATCCTGAATTTTCATAAGTCATCCTGAATTGTGTAGGACCTATAGTAGATCTATATCTGAAGCTATCTACATAAAACAGGAAGCAGTAGTAACATTTTTATGGGACATGGCCCCTGTCTCAAGGAATTTAACAATGTTTTAATTAAAATTTAATTGACTCCTTGACATTGTGTAATTACAAGGCATTGTTTAAGTACGCTTGGAATCTGGAGTTCAGCACTAAGGCTAAGATAACTAGACATGTGCAAATGGGCCAAAAACGTTTTTCATGTCGTTTTTGGCTCATTTGTTTTCAGGGAATGAATTATGTTCCCTGCCCATTTGGCTTGGACGAAAATCGGGAGGCATTTTTAATTCGGGAGCAAAATTTTACGCCCGTTGCCCACATTCACTCTCATTCACTTTCACTCTCTCATTTATGTTCACTTTCTCTCACACTCTCTAAATGCTTCCTTACTTTCTCTACCGACCGCATTCACATCTTCTTGTTCATCCCCTCTCTTTT
This sequence comes from Sceloporus occidentalis, assembly GCA_023333645.1. NCBI lineage: Eukaryota > Metazoa > Chordata > Lepidosauria > Squamata > Phrynosomatidae > Sceloporus > Sceloporus occidentalis. The sequence continues at coordinate 1,801,067 of JALMGF010000033.1, forward strand.
ATCTTCTACATCCATCCGTATCTCCATGGACATAACCTGGCACAAACTTCTTCCACAATGGTGGCACTTTCAGTGATGTTCTCTCATCTGATCCTCATATAGGGGGGAGGACGTCAACTCTACCCCAATTCTTGCCGTGTGCTCTGCCTGAGGGTCTCCAGTCTGGCAATAGAGAGCCCACCCCCCTCCGCAGTTCAGTTACACAGTCTGAGATGCCATCTACCCACAACGTTCCTCACAAGATTTCAGCTGTGTTCCCAGCCACATCGGCCAGCCTGTATCCTGTTCATGCCTTGTTCTGCTCACACACTGCGGTTTCACACACTGCGGTGAGCCCTATACGCTCCTGTCTCCCCGTGCAGGTTCAAAACAGGCCTTTCGGACCTAGATCGGTGCGGTCCCCATAAAGGTATAAAAATAATAATTTACCTGCTTTGGCACCAAATCTGGAAGTGAAGCAAATAATGCAAATGATAAATCAGCTGTATATCTAATTCCTCATTAATACAATGGGGTTGACACTTCTTTTAATGAAAGGAGAGAAATTCAGGTTTGTAAAAAAAAAATTTCCATTCATCCCTTATCAGGTAACAATGCAATTATCTCAAGGAGAGTTCACTAGGGTTATGTCCACTGTTCAAGCTCAGCAGGACTCATTAAAGTCTTGTAATATGTATGAAACTTCTCGTAAGATATGTCTTTTGTGAGTGGCCTGACAATTCTGTGCAGGCAGGGGTGTGCTTGAAAATTAAATTCAAGTAGTGCATGGAGGTGTCACACATTCTGCTTGGCCAGTCACATGCTAAGCTTAGGGGGAATATTGTATTCGGCTAAATTCGACCTTGGGTTGAAAGTAATTTACCTTCTAGGCAGAAATAATCATGCTGGTTTTTTCATAGAGGCAATCAACCTCAATCAATTTTATTTTAAGTAGTAGTGAATGCCAGTCCTACATATTAATAATTTTGAGCTATAATTTGTAATGTAATTGATATTAACATTTACCAATCTAATATGTAGTTGAAACATAAGGTTTGTGATAACAACTCTTGACACTGGTTAATGCTCTACATCTTTGTATTGACTGGACTGTAGCGGGGGCGATGACCACCATAAGGAACTCCTTCTTCTGGTGAGTGCAATTCCAGTTTAGAGGGACTACTACATGTTGATTTTTTTGTAAAGGCAGCATTACAATTGCCATCTTCTGGGACTACTGTCAACAATGAGTGGTTAAATAATTGTTTTCCCAGCACACACCAAAGCTCTTTTAATAACTTTGGATGTATCCTATCAGGCCTCATTGATTTATATCTGAGGCTCTTTACCTCTTTGAAAACTAAACACATGTAATTACTTAGACAGCCAGCTAGACCTTCATCCCAGTTATCATAACTCCCAACTTTTCTCAGTGTAACTAATTTGTCTACTATTTTATTCACGGCTTAGTGACCTTAGAACGTCCTTTAAAACACACCCTACATGACCGAGGACGTAATAGAATGTCCTATGGTTTTTACATAGGTAGGGAAGGCCGGTATACAGAAGATCAGGGTATCATTTGACAGTCTGGGGTCTTCTCTGTAAGCAGTAGCTAGCATTGCTGCTTCCTGCGGACCGATCCACTGTAACTGGGCTTGGTGCTAGCACCGGTTACACTGGTATAATAGAGAATACAGTTGGATGCAGCCACGCAGTTTTGTCACAGGAGATAGAGGGTCTAAAAAAAAGATCCACAACGGGGATACTGAGAATAACTTTATTTATTGCATAAAGCACTGATGACAACCCGGGGGTCACACCAGAGGCAGGGAACCAGTAATGAACACCGTACATGTTTCAAGCTACAGAGAGCTCTTCATCATAGGCATTTTTTCTTGCCTTAATCTGACTGTTCTTTCATGAAGATATACGACTGAGAGCGCCAGGACAGGGGTAAACCCACCCAGTTACAATACATACTGTATCAGTGTACTGAATGGATATTAGATGGCATGGAAGGGGATATATATGTTTTTTGAGTATGTTACTAATGTAGTTGGTGCAGGCATACAGGACGACAGCAGAGACAGAAATGGGGCAGAAAGGCAGCAGGCTTATAGATCCCTTCTACTCTATGATAAGAATATGAGTGTAATAAGAAAAAACACAGATGGATCCAGGCAAAGCTGAGACCTTTGCACCAGCTGGCAACAGCCTGTCTGCCAGCAGCAGGTCCTGGCGAGAAAGGTGTTGCTGCAGTGGATTGGACCTTATGCAGGCACAGTGGCACAAATGTGACTGGTTGTTACAGCAAACAGTGATAGTAATTAAAGATGGGGGCTTGTGTTGCACGGCACATATACTACATGTGGTGGTAAGGGGAGATTTTCTAACCGAGGGGCAGTGTAGGGTGCCAAAACTGATCGAAAAAGAACACTCTGCACTTTGCCCTCAGCGTGAAGGCAATCCAGCAGCTGAGGGAGGAGCAGAAGAAGGTGTCTACTCCAGCATCGTCTATATCAGGATATAGTCACCCACTGGAACTCCACCCTGGACATGATGGAGCAGATCTTATCATTATAGACGCAGACGTTGATACAGCATGGCTCCTATCATTATATAGTGAACTGGACACAGACGGTGGTACAACATAACTCCCATCACTATATACTGAGCAAGACATTAGGATGTTAAATACCCAGGTCTTGAAGGAGTTAAAAGTATCATATGACACAGACTGTTGATATGGTTTAAATCAGTGGTTCTCAACTCATGGGTCGCGACCCCTGTCTTCAGTGGGTCGCGGAGGGTCAGGGCCGGACTGGAGGCATACCAGGCTGTCAGGACCGCGACCGCAACAATCAGGGCCATCAGGCAGCCTCCGGTCCGGCATGTACTTTAGTATTATTCCCCGATCGCAAAGCAAGTTGCTTGATTGGTTTGCGGTCGCTCTCTGCTCCTAGTGGGAGCTGAATAAAGTTTTTCTCTGATTGCTCCTCCCCTCTTCCTGCCGCAGCCCGCAGACAGCCTTTCCACTCCCTCATCATAATTATGTATATGTATATATTATATATGTATATATATATATACCGGTATATATATAATCTGCTCTGCTGTCCCTATTGCCTCTGTCCCCCACTAGGACACAGCCCCAGTTACCACCATCACAGTCCCTGCCCCAACACACTCCCTGTCCCCTACTCCCCACCACAGCCCCTATGCACCATCTCGGCCCCAGTTACCCCCACACAGCCCCAGTTACCCCCACACCACAACCCCTGTCCCCCACCACAGCCCCTATGCCCCATCTCAGCCCCAGTTACCCAGACACCACAACCCCTGTCCCCCCACCACAGCCCCTATGCACCATCTCAGCCCCAGTTACCCAGACACCACAATCCCTGTCCCCCCACCCCCATTAATTTTCACTAGCGCTGCTTTATTAATTGTGCAAAGTATCTGTTTGTTTACTGTTTAAAAAGTGCATATATATATATATATATATATATGTGGAATACTGCACTGAATTAGCAGTAACAGTTAATAAAATAATCCAAAAATACATTTATCATTCAATGACAATACAAAAATGCAAACATATTTCTCCCACACACTCTTACGCATTTCTGTCTCCTTTCCCAGAGCTCTGCTTTTTTCTTGCCTCTTCTTCTTATGTCTTCTTTCTTCTGTCTTTTTGCTTTGTCCGCCGTTGAAAAGACCATGTGAAAGGCCTCTCCCTAGTTCATCCAATCAGGGGTGACGGTGTGTCCAGAGGCTCCACCCTTTACAGCCATTACAAAGGTTAAAAAATATTGGCGAGGTAAGTATTTTTTTTAAATTTAAAATAGTTTCCATGGGTGTTACATTGTATTTATATTGCAGATAGGCTGCATGTATACTAACTTTTTTCTTCTCTCATAGACTCTTGGATCATAAAAATATTCATGTATCTATATGTATTTCTAGTGAAGTATAGGGTAGCACAGCAAGAGCAAGTTCATCCATTTTTGTAAAATGTAATTAAGTAAAAAAAAATATGTTATATATTTTTACATGAAATTGTGATATGCATTTTTATAAAGCTGATATATATTAATTTTATGTATGTATTTTATGTAAATTTAATTATGACAATAGCTATACATGGAACTTGCTGTTAGATGTTGTGAGCTTTATACTTCTTTTAGGTTATGTTCTTATTTCGGGGTATCATGTTGTAAGATTGTTTGCTTTATACATGCACTTAATACACGCTGTGATTCGTCTAAGATTATACACCAATTGGTTGGAACAATTATGTAGGCTTGAAGTTAAAAGCCTGCTTTGGTGAAGAAGCCAATCATCATCAGTTGATGAAGCCTGTGAGAAGAGTGGAAGGCATCATGCCAGCTAGTTGCAAACAGGAGATTTGAATACTGAGTTTCAGCACCTGTGACTTTGGCATTCATCTATTCATGTGTTACTGTGAGACTATTTCTTTAGTGCTCACACTGCTTTTAATTAAGTAAATTATTAACTGTTTCATTGATAAATTGCTATTCATTTTTACACTTTATTTTCTGAAGTGGCCCACTCAGAACCCAGACTTTAATTCATTAGAGCTGCTGTGGAATGACCTCAATTGTAGGAATATAGCTAGGCTTAAGCAGTTCTGTATGGAAGAACGGTCTAAAATGCATCCTTATAGACATGCATGTCGGTCTGCAGCTACTGGAAGAGCTCGTTTGAGGTTACTGCTTCCAAAGGAGGTTTGACCAGTTATTAAATCCAAAGACTCACTTACTTAGGTGAATTCCTACACTTCGGCACATTGTATGTATATATATATATATATATATATATATATATATATATACACACTTGTGACTTCGATTTAGATCAGATGACATTTTATGAACAATTAACACAGAAAACCAGGTAATTCCAAAGGGTTCATTTACTTTTTCTTGCATTTGCTCTGAAAAACCTTGTCTTATAATTAAGCAAATACGGTATTATCAAATTTGGGTAAAGGATTAAATAGGTGTAAATGTTTATAATACAAACAAAATTATGTCAGATTTGGTTAAATGTCAGGTTGCTTTTTTTTCATGAACTTAAATATTCCGAGCAGAGTCTAGTTAAAAATATCACACATATGTAAATGTACAAAGCTACTGGGCTTTAGCTATCTTGTGAAAAAATTCTAAAAATGGAAAGACTGGCAAACACTGAATACGATTAAAGAAGAAGCAGGTGTGAAGAACAGAAGGCAGTATCCCTTAAATTCTATTTAGTTGTATGATTATCATCACAGTAAAAATAAAGCACAAAACAATGGAAATTCTGACTCTTAATCAACCCTTCAGCACACTGGTCCAAAAGCTATAGACTTACACTAAAGCATCAAGTACCTGATTTATTGCTGGTATTGCTAGTACAAAAATACCAGTCGCCTCTAAAATGTTGCATCTGGTTTCTTTTAGAGCATAAGGGAAAATAACAGTGCAAAAATTGAAATACGTCTACTGTATCAACAGTCACCAATGAGTAATTCACTCTGTCTACTGATTCAATTGTATGTTCCTTAGGTCACATGCAACTTAACCCTTAAAGCTTTAGCTCTAGCTAGCAGTTGTACCTATGTTCCTGGTAAATAAAGAGTCATAGATGTTCATGGTTGTTAGATATAGTCAATCTCCCACTTAAATCTGGGAGCTCAAGTGGGAGATGGACTTTAACAGAATAAACAATATACTGTAATATAGAGATAAAATGTTAGTAAGTACAGGTTCTTCATTAAATAGTAGACTCGTGCATTTGTTTTCGCTTGAACTTTATTTTTAACGAAAATTGACTGTTTCTGTTTGGAAATGGTACTTAAAAAGTTACTAAAGCTTCACCGAAAGTATGTACTTGATGGTTTGGACTTAACTGCCGGTAATTTGTTCTTCTTTGTCTTTAATGTTTCATGTCATGCTTGCTACCCAGACTAGGAGGATGCTCAGATATAAAAGGTCACTGGAAATAGTTCTGCCTATGGGGACAAAAAGACCTCCACCAGAGCTGAATTTACATTCCAGGCACTACTGGCCCTCTAGACATATGCATCAGCTAACTAATGGAAATCTGTCCACGCATTCAGCCCTTAAAATGCAAAAAAGCTTAAGCATGACATATACTTTAGATGCTAAATAATGGCATCAGTGAACTATTAATAAATATTTACCTATAAAATACCATAAGCATTATATTAAAAAATGCATTACTGCCTCTTTAATGAAGTCTTTTTTCTTTTTTAATTCCTTCTATACACTTCCTTTTTATATGCATAATGTTTCAAGAGATTAAGGAATATGATTTTTTTAAAAGAACTGCACTCCTATCAACCTAGAAATTATTGGGTCAAAATAAGTCAGTTAAATGTGTGCTGTGTGAAAGGTTTGTTGTGTCGATTAAACAATTTCCTTCCTCCTACTCTTTTTCATTACTCACTTGTGAGGTTTCACAGATGTTGAATACAAATGATCTAATGGTTTGCATACACACACAACCAACGCTTTTTGTCACACTGTTATACTGTTTAGCATAACCTGTAATTTTCATCACATATAACTGAGTTTTCTAGCTGTTAAATGCAATGGGAATAAGGACATTTTCCAAGTCTTACTTAATTCTACATTTACGTGTGACACAATACCCAAAGTAATCAGCATCTATAAGATACATTAATAAGCAGCAGCTGGTAATTCAGAAAATTAGTGTAACTTCTGGCCGCAGAAACAATTATTGCCTTTTAAAGAGAACAGACAACATACATTTTCAGATACAGGTTATTTCTGAAATCCTCCTTTCCATTAATAACAGCCATTCCCAAAAATGAAGTCTGAGTATTTTTTGCAGGAAACAAAGAATCCAATCTATATGAACTGGGATGGTTAAGCCAACGGTACATTAGGTTGCCAAGTCCCCTAAGAGCTGCCCTTTACCCTTGCAAAGTAGTGACTGCTCTTTGTAGCAAAGAGTGATAATCCCTTTTAAAGGTTAACTGAGTGATATCCAATAGGGGGTCTTAGTCATTGAGTTATACAGAGTAGAAAGCCCCCTTCTCATTGTGAAATCTATAGCAAAAGTGAAAGGATGCCTTACATTTCATGTGTGTGTGCATATATATATATATATATATATATATATATATATATATATATATACTGTAGTTTGGGGTAGCCAGTGCATACATATATATATATATATATTGTGACAGAAAGCAGGGGATGCTAATGGAGGGAGTATATATATCCCCTTATATTTTGCAGGGTGGTTACCCACAATAGTTTCTACTAGCCCCAGGGAGATGTCTTGTTAAATAATGGAATTATAGAATGTCTGTTATTTGTGTATTTTGGGTCCCTGGGGTGGAGCATTTGGAGAGTAGGGCAGGCCAGTGCTCCACTCCACAGTTTATGAGCAGCCGAAGACCAGCAGGTGGGAATCCAATCCGGAGATTCACGGTTACCATCCTAATACTCACCTGTTTCTACTAATTAATGGGAGAGGCAGTTAAATAGCCTCTTGATCTCAGTGCAAGAGAGATCATTTGGCTCCTTGAGAGAGAGAGGGAGAGAGCTGCTGAAATACTGAGTTCTGCCATTATTGCATATAAATTATTTTGTTTGTTGGAACGGATAAGCCGCCCAACCGCAGTTAGGTTGGAGTACCTTGTATTAGTTAGTGCTCACAAGAGCGAGGCTTTTTGTTTTGGTTTATTTATTTTCTGTTATGCCTGTGGTGGTAAAATAAAAGGCTTATTATATATATAATCAAAAACTGTCTGTGCTTCACACCCTAATAAATGAGAGGTTTTGGTTATATGAATTGGCCAAAGCATAATTAAGCTCACCCGCCATGTCAAGGCACACTCTCAATAGGGTGAGAACCTACTCTCACCTCCTACATAGTGGGCACACAAAGCAGTTTATACTGCTACCAAAACCTTATTAATGTTTTGGGGAGGTGCAAGTAGACCTCCTCCCAATTAACCCCTGGACACCAGACAAATGAGAAGCCAACAACTTCAACAACAGTATCTTACAAAAGTGAGTACACTCCTCACATTTTTGTAAATATTTTATCATATCTTTTCAACACTGAAATGACACTCTGCTACAATGTAAAGTAGTGAGTGTACAGCCTGTATAACAATGTACATTTGCTGTTCCCTCAAAATAACTCAACACACATCCAGTAATGTCTAAAGCTTGGCAACAAAACCCTCTTGGGCATGGAGTTTACCAGAGCTTCACGGGTTGCCACTGGAGGCCTCTTCCGCTCCTCCATGACGACATCACTGAGCTGGGTGGATGTTAGAGACCTTGCGCTCCCCATCTTCTGTTTGAGGATGCCCCACAGATGCTCAATAGGGTTTAGGTCTGGAGACATGCTTGGCCAGTCCATCACCTTAACCCTCAGCTTCTTTAGCAAGGCAGTGGTTGTCTTGGAGGTGTGTTTCGGGTAGTTATCATGTTGGAATACTGCCATGCGGCCCAGTCTCCGAAGGGAGGGTATCATGCTCTGCTTCAGTATGTCACAGTACATGTTGGCATTTCCCTCAATGAACTGTAGCTCCCCAGTCCTGGCAGCACTCATGCAGGCCCAGACCATGACACTTCCACCACCATGCTTGACTGTAGGCAAGACACACTTGTCTTTGTACTCCTCACCTGGTTGCCGCCACACACGCTTGACACCATCTGAACCAAATACGCTTATTTTGTTCTCATCGGACCAAAGGACATGGTTCCAGTAATCCATGTCCTTAGTCTGCTTGTCTTCAGCAAACTGTTTGTGGGCTTTCTTGTGTATCATTTTTAGAAGAGGCTTGCTTCTGGGACGACAGCTATGCAGACCAATTTGATGCAGTGTGCGGCGTATGGTCTGAGCACTGACAGGCTGACCCCCCAACCCTTCAACCTCTGCTGCAAAGCTGGCAGCACTCAGCTTTTGAAGATTTTTCAAATAAAAGTGTGAAGTGCTTTTTTTCTACTTATATTCACCATATTTTATAATATGAAATTTGATGATATGATTAATAAATGGTATCTGAAGAAAGCCCTTCTTGTTCTGAAAAAAAAATATATATAACTTGTGTGGGTATAGTAAATGAGAAAGAAGAAAATTACAGCTAAACACGAGCACTGCAAAAGAGTTAAAACAGCCTTGTTACTAAGGCTACAAAAAACAGCCTGGTCCTTAAGGGGTTAAAGAATAGCTTGGTTGGGGGTTCATATAAAAAAACATGGTTATTTATTTGAGGCCTCTGCATTAGCATACCTAGGAACTACTTAAGTTAGGCTACAAAAAGTTACGACAGCTATGCAGACCAATTTGATGCAGTGTGCGGCGTATGGTCTGAGCACTGACAGGCTGACCCCCCAACCCTTCAACCTCTGCTGCAAAGCTGGCAGCACTCACACGTCTTTTTCCCAAAGACAACATCTGGAAATGACACTGAACACATGCTCTCAACTTCTTTGGTTGCCCATGGCGAGGCCTGTTCTGAGTGGAAACCTGTCCTGTGAAACCGCTGTATGGTCTTGCCCACTGTGCTGCAGTTCAGTCTCAGGGTCTTGGCAATCTTCTTATAGCCTAGACGATCTTTATGAAGAGCAACAATTCTTTTTTCAGATCCTCAGAGAGTTCTTTGCCATGAGTGCCATGTTGAGATAGTGGGAGAGCGATAACACCAAATTTAACACACCTGCTCCCCATTCACACCTGAGACCTTGTAACTCTAACGAGTCACATGACACCGGGAAGGGGAAATGGCTAATTGGGCACAATTTGGACATTTCCACTTAGGGGTGTACTCACTTTTGTTGCCAAGGTTTAGACATTAATGGCTGTGTATTGAGGGGACAGCAAATTTACACTGTTACACAGGCTGTACACTCACTACTTTACATTGTAGCAGAGTATCAATTCTTCAGTGTTGTCACATGAAAATATATAATTTACAAAAATGTGAGCAGTGTACTCGCTTTTGTGAGATACTGTATATACACACACACACCCAGTACATAGGATTGGAAAGTCTGTCAGATTACAGATAGTGTCACGAATGCACCCTACTCCAAGCGTGCGCGTGACTTGGTTCTGGTGGTAAAAGGATTAAAATCTGTCTGCCCTAGACCTGAAATATCATAACGCTAATATCATAATGCTGCCACTGCCAAGACAATTTACAAATGGGGTGCCTTTAGACTAAAAACCCACACAATATGTTTAAACACAATAACTATGTGATTTCAAATTACCAATAAATTGGTCTAATCAGGTAACGTGAGACAAAGGCAGAACTTATTACAGGAATATTTATTATGACCAAAAAATAGTCACAGTGCATACAAAAACAGATGATGTACAGATTATTTACACCAAACATAAAAAAAATAAAAAGGAAACATTAGCAGAAAACGTAACTACTCACTTGAAGGGCAAAGTAACAGTTTTTCTGTCCGTAGTGCTCCGGCAAGAAAAGATGGCGACTTATTACACCTGTACTTCATTGGTTGATGGCAGACGAGCCCCTGCTGGTGACCAATAGGGTCGCTCGTAAAGACTTTTAAAATCCTTTCCCAGCAACTTGGCCCGTAGAGACCACTGGTCTCCCCGCTACAACAGTTAAAAGTCTGTACGAACAACCACTAAAGTCGCTTGTACAGACCTTTAACTGTTATAGCAGGGAGACCAGTGGTCTATCCCGGCCAAGTTAACCCCTGACGGTGAACGTATGGATTTCCACTCCCGTTATCTCTGCAGCATTGCAGGGGTTAACAGGAGCAGAAATCCGTAGGTTTCCATGTCCGGAGTTTAAAAGGCCGTGCGAGTGATCCTATTGGTCGCCTGCATGGTCTTCCTCTGACATCAATGGCCCCTTAACTCCTGACGCTGAACCTACAGATTTCCGCTTCTATCAACCCCTGCAATGCTGTGGAGATAAGGTAGGTGTTTTACCACCACTATATTCTATTCTACCTTTCTTCGGAACGAACAGGAAGACACACTCTTCGTGTTCGTTTTCATGTTTGCCCGAAGACTAATGCACAAGTCTAGTATCAATGTACTCGGAAGATGTTGCTGAACACATATTGGGGTGTTTGACAGTGACATGTACCAGGAGCTATAAATTCATACCTGAAGTACAATTTGTATGAAAAAAAATACAACACAATTACTACCTCAAACTTTAGGAAAGGGTGGTAGTAGAATTAGTGCAAGGAAAGGGTTAAAATACCAGCAGTTAACATGACTTTGGGTTGTCTAGTTTTCCAAAATACCGTATTTGCTCGATTATAAGACGACCCTGATTATAAGACGACCCCCCAAAATCTGAATATTAACTTAGGAAAAAAAGAAAAAGCCTGAATATAAGACGACCCTAAAGGAAAAAAGTTTTACCAGTAAATGTTAATTCATGTAAACTATTTTTTTAAATAAAAGCTATGATTGAGAAAAATATTTTTTATTTCCTTGTATTTTCCAACCTGTCCCCCAGTTACGCACATCTGCCCCCAGGCTTGCCACACCAATATGGCACTGTGGCCCATGATATGCCTTTTAACCCTCTATATGCCACTGTGCCCCATGGTATGCCTTTTGACACCCTATGTGCCACTCTGCCTCCAGAAATGCCTTATACCCCTATATCCCATTCTGGCATTTAGGGGGTTAAAATGCATATTATGGGGCAGAGTGGCATATAGGGAGGTATAAGGCATTCCAGGAGGCAGAGTGGCATTAAGGGAGTTAAAAGGCATTGTATAGAGCACTCTGCCTCCAGAAATGCCTTATACCCCTATATGCCACTCTGGCATTTAGGGGGTTAAAAGGCATATTATGGGGCAGAGTGGCATATAGGGAGGTATAAGGCATTTCAGGAGGCAGAGTGCTCTATTAAATGCCCCCTTAACGCCACTCTGCCTCCTGAAATGCCTTATACCTCCCTATATGCCACTCTGCCCCATAATGTGCCTTTTAACCCCCTAAGTACCAGAGTGGCATATAGGGGTATAAGGCATTCCAGAAATGCCCTATGCAACCATTTAACGCACACACACACACACACACACACACACACACACACTTACCGGTGCTTCCAATTTCCTGCTGTATTGCCGAGGCAGCGGGTTGATGTCTCCTTCCGCTGCAGCCGGAAGGAGGTGGAGTTGGCAGCGGGGGTTTGTCTGCGTCCGTTGCGGATACCTTCCCCGGCTGTCAGAGATCAGAGTGCGGGGAACTCTGATCTCTGACAGTCGGGGAAGGTATCCGCGACGGACGCAGACAACCCCCGCTGCTAGCCACACCTCCTTCCGGCTGCAGCGGACCCCCGGCAGGAGCACCGGTAAGTGTGTGTGGGGGGGGGAGACAGGAGGATCCAGGTCCCCTGCAGCGGTGTGGGGGATCTGGATCTTAGTCTCATAATCAGACCTCTATTTGAGGTCTGATTAGAAGACGACCCCGATTAGAAGACGAGGGGTATTTTTCAGAGCATTTGCTCTGAAAAAAACCTCGTCTTATAATCGAGCAAATACGGTATATGGTTTGATGGGGTAAATTGAATTGGTCGGCTTTAAACATGTCCCAAATAGAACATGGAACAGAATGACCAGATTTGGGAAAATAGTGGTTTGGAAATAGCAAAATAACTTGCAAAAAACCCCATAAAAACATTGGGTATTTCTAAACTCAGGACAAATAGGAGAATCTATTTAGCAGGTTTTTTTATTAGCTTTTGTATATACGTAAAAGATTTTTCAAATAAAAGTGTGAAGTGCTTTTTTTCTACTTTTCACCATATTTTATAATATGAAATTTGATGATATGATTAATAAATGGTATCTGAAGAAAGCCCTTCTTGTTCTGAAAAAAATATATATATAACTTGTGTGGGTATAGTAAATGAGAAAGAAGAAATTTACAGCTAAACACGAGCACTGCAAAAGAGTTAAAACAGCCTTGTTACTAAGGCTACAAAAAACAGCCTGGTCCTTAAGGGGTTAAAGAATAGCTTGGTTGGGGGTTCATATAAAAAAACATGGTTATTTATTTGAGGCCTCTGCATTAGCATACCTAGGAACTACTTAAGTTAGGCTACAAAAGGTTCTCCACTTCAGATACAGTGGCTTTGTGAGGGAGTGGGGCTAGCCACGCAAGGGGCATGCAGGGCCGGCCCGACAATGGAGCCAAGTGGGGCAACCGCTCCAGGCGGCACTTTTGAAGGGGCGGCACTTAAAAAAAAAAGCGAAAGAGAGAAAGGGGCGCCGAGTGGTTTTCGCTTACCAAGCTGTCAGTACCCGCTCGGCGCCCCTCTCTCTCCTCTGCGGCGAGTCTCCCTGTTCGGTCTCGGTGCCGGCTTGTAATGCTGAGTGCCGGAAGATTTCCAGCGCTCAGCATTACAAGCCGGCACCGAGACCGAACAGGGAGACTCGCCGCAGGACTGCTGAAAGGTAAGTACAAGGGTGGGGGGGGCGGAGGGAGAGGAAGGGTAGATAATGGGGGGGGCGGCAGGGACGGAGGGAGAAGAAGGGTAGATAAGGGGGGGGGCGGCATTTTAAAATTCACCCCAGGCGGCATTTTGCCTTGGGCCGGCCCTGGGGGCATGCATAGCCAAGTGAGAGGCAGGGCTAGTGACAGATAGCTGTAAGGGAGTTGGGTCTGGAATGGAATTTAGCTAGGAGTGGATGTGGCTAAACACCACTATCATGCCTCCAAGAAATATGAGCCTGACTTAACCTGGAGACTCTAGGTCAAACCCATTCATCTTACAGTAGTTGCTCAATGTTTCATTTGCCTTAATAAATGATGTTTTCTTTCTCTTTATATTAACCCAATGTCTTAACATTTTGCTTACTCTATTCAAAAAAAAAAAAAAAGTGAAATAGAGCAGAAATCATTTTGCCACAAAAATAGAAAACTAGCATTTTAAGATAGACATTTTAGCTTTTCTTACACTGTTTTTCTTTGGTATAGTACAAGTAAACTAGGACACCATCCTTTAAGTAGGACAACATATTGGCTTGAAACAGCAGTATTGCAGCTTCTAAACATAAAAGTGCACACTATAAGCATTTTGCCTATTTTCTTTGGAAAATTTGATTTGAATTGTTTTATTTATTTTCACTCAAAGTGTTTTAACAAAAATGAGCAGAAAAAAATAACGCTGCGAAATTCTAGTTTTATACCTGTTAAACACTGTCATCAAGTATACTTACAGGACCATATTAACCAAGGGTCACATGAAGCAATTGTGGTAGGGGACCATAAGTCTCCATCCTATAGTAGAATTGATTAATAGCCTGAGATGATCCACTGGTGTTATAAACCGTGCTGCTCATGAGCTCTGGATTAATGTAAGGGACTAGCTGACAGGAGTCGGCTCTACATCATTACTTGATTAATCTAGTACGTAGCCAACGCCTCTCTTCCAGTGTCCATCCAGTGTCACAGACAGGAAGAGTGGGAGGGCTTTAGGTCACAAAGTGTCCTTTGATTGACTCCTTCTTCTTCCCTTGCTCCACTGTCCGTAATTAATTTTTGTAACTATGTGTCTCACATTAAACACAGTTCTGATTTTATCCTCAAGCATCTAGTCTAAACTGGTGTTTCTTGAGGAAAGGGCTTTAGCAGATGATATTCTGACATTGGCCTATAATAAGCAAGAGGTTCAGCCGTCGGAGAAGATATCTGTTATCCATTCGAGTTACAGAGATCCGTTACATATATACACATATACTGTATATATATGTAACCCTTTTTTGGACTAACCTGGGTGCAGGGTTAGTCTCCAGCTTGGTTACCTCCATATTGGTGATAGCAGGTAGTCCTGAGCCTCTGCAAATTGTTGAGAGATTGGGGATCTAATGACGCAGTGCCTCCACTTAGCTGGGATATCTGAAGCTTTCAGATATATTACCCACTAAGAAAATAACTTTACAATAACAAAAGGGAAAAAAAACAAGGCAGACACAATAGAAACCTTTTTTTTACAAGAGGAATGACATCCACTAAATATATTGTAGCAAACTATATTTTATGTGATATTAGAACATCAGTAACTATAAACTATGTAAGCACACAGCTCTTAACCTAACATTTACACAGAATGCAATAGCACAATTTAGGCAACAATGCCCACTTTCCCAATACCCCCTCACAAAAGTGTAGCTTGTGTCCAATTTGCAGTAACCCAGCCCCAAATTCCCCAGGGAAACGGTGGTGCACTTAGGTGGGGCCCTTCAATGTAGTAGATGGTATTATCTTGGTATAACAGGTTAGGATGACACCAAAACTTTATGGAAGAAACTGGTAACAACTCACATGTCCCAGGGTCTGTTCTTTTGAAGAGAGTAGGTATTTTAAGTGTTGAGGCTGGATTCAACTCCAACAACCACTAAATCATGCTTGACTAAACTTAGCTTCTTCTGCCCCAGTGTGCTTCAGATTTGTAATCTCTGGGGCACAGATATGCAGTAAGACTGGCTTAGATTCTCCAGGTATCTGTACAGAACATCACTCCTGGCTCCTCTTCTTCAGGTCCTCAATCTCCAAGATGGATGCCTTGACCCTCCCTTTCCTTTTCAAAAATCCCAAGTGATTGGCTTACACAGATGTTCATAATACTGGCTGATGAAGGACAGTCAGTCTGCTTATATCTAGAACTCTGTGGTGCATAGTTCATCACCATGGCAACTGGAGGAGTTCTAGTGCCAGGGCTACATATATATATATATATATATATATATATATATATATATATATATATACACTTGTGTGAAAAATAAAGTATATCCTCTTTGAATTCTATGGTTTCACATCATCTGTTCATTAGCAGGTCTAACAATTACACGGTGTCATAATTTATTAAACAAAAAAAAACAAAAATGGAGAAGCTATGTTTGAAAAAGTACACTTTATTTTTTAATAGCAGAACAACTTTAAGTAGCAATAACCTGAATTAATCATTTTCTGTATGACTTTATCAGTCTCTCACATCGTTGTGGAAGAATTTTGGCCCACTCTTCTTTACAAAGTTGCTTCAGTTCATTGAGGTTTACATGCATTTGTTTATGCACAGCTCTCTTAAGGTCCAGCCATAGCATTTCAATTGTGTTGAGGTCTGGACTTTGACTAGGCCATTGAGACACCTTGATTCTTTTCTTTTTCAGCCATTCTGTTGTAGATTTGCTGGTGTGCTTGGGATCATTGTCCTGTTGCATGACCCAATTTTGGCAAAGCTTTAGCTGTAGGACGGATGTCCTCACATTTGACCTTAGAATACTTTGGCATACAGACCAACTCAATAGTCAACTCAATGACTGCAAGGTTCCCAGGTCCTGTGGTTGCAAAACAAGCCCAAATCTTCACCCCTCCACCATCGTGCTTGACAGTTCATATGAGTTGTTTGCTGATATGCTCTGTCTGGTTTTTGCCAAATGTGGTGCTGTGTATTATAGACAAACATTTCCATTTTGGTCTCATCTGTCCGAAGGATATTGTTCCAGAAGTCTTGTGGCTTGTTCAGATGCAACTTTGCAAACCTTTTCAGAAAGAAGAGGCTTTCTCCTGGCAACCCTTCCAAACAAACCGTACTTCAGTACATTCAGTTTTTTTCTAATTGAACTGTCATGAACGTTAGCATTTATCATGCTAACTAAGGCCTGTAGAATCTTGTTTTTTTGCGATTTCTCTGAGCATTGCAAGATCTGCTGGGAGATCCACTACTGGGAATATTGGCAACTGTCTTGAATGTTTTCCACAATTTAATATTCTGTCTCTTTTTCCTGATGTAGCGTTAAACTTTAATCAGGCCTTGGTCATAGACCTATCTCTTGCATTTCTAAATTTCCCCAGCATATTAACCTCTATTACTTCAGTTGGGAGGATGTTCCACTTACCTACCACCAACTCAGTTGTCAAACTTCCTCATATTACATTGAAGCCTCTGATCCTCTAGTTTTAGATCATGATAACCACTATTTTGTTTTCTTCTGTTAACCTTCCTGGGCCTCAGGCAAACTTCAGTTAAAATGAAATATTCTAATTATTATTAATTCTATTTATTTTACTTTTCATTATTTTTTTCTTTTTTTTTATATTTATTTTATTTAAATGTTTTGAACTTTATGTTCTCAGATTTAGAATACATCGGTAGGGTAATACAATGTCGGAAAAAGAAAGAAAAGAAAAAAGAAATTCTTGAATGGAATTGTAAGAAATTAAACACTTATTCAAAACGAACGACGCATCCATTCATTATTCATTATTATATTCCGTTCTACCGTAAAATATATAATTGTTTAAGAACTTTATAAACAGAAAACAGTAGACTGCTACCCAAACCGAATAAGAGTAAAAAAAAGCAGAGAATAAATTACAGCGTATTATCTAGTATAAGCTGTAAATATGGCAACCAGTTGCCAATCACAAAACCACACATAGCATTCATCCAACAAACAGTCATACATGGGAGACAATGAGAAGCACCTAGGAGCTAGCTATTACTCATAAAATAGATCATGGTATAGTATAGTATATCGTCCACCCAGGGAAAGGAAAAGAAAAAAAAAAAAAGATCTCATGTAGAGAATTTCAAATGTTCTCTGGATCAGTATCTCGAAAGTGTTTCCAGGGTAGCCAGATATTGTCGAATTTATCAAGCTTATTGATTTTAATATAGTATCCTCTTTCCATTAAATACTGATGATTAATTTGATTAATAACTGAACTGATCCCCAGTCAAATAGGCCTGCCTGTCTCCAGTTTCTAGCTATGCATATTTTTGCGGCCATAAATACATGGATAATTAAAATTTTATGGTTTGGGTGATATTTCTCAAGTCCCAGATGGAAAAGGAACATCTGTGGGTCTAGTTGGTCCTGAAAGTGGAGAAGTGAGCCAAGTAATTGCAAAAGGTTATATCTTAAATTTAGTAGTTGCGGGCACTCCCACCAAATATGGGCAAATGTGCCCGTATGGGAGAGACAACGCCAACATCTGTTTGAATGTGTACTACTGATTTTATTGAGTCTAGTTGGAACCAGGTACCATCTATAAATTATCTTAATAAAAGTCTCTATTAAATTTATTGAGTGAACGTACTTTCTTGTGAGAGCCAAGGCCTGACGCCATTGATCCAAGGAAAACTCGAAACCTAGCTCACTTTCCCACTTCAGGATTGGTGGATCTTTCTCATCTTTTTGCATAGTTAATAAAAGTTTACATGAACTTGAGATTTGTTTCTTTTTTTTTTGTGTGTTGTTAGCCAATGTTCTACTTCCGGATTCCTATCAATTCCCACCTGATTAATAAGATTTTTAATCCTCAGAAAAGAGAATAGTTCAGATGGTGGTAGAGAAAAAGATTTGCATATCTGGGGAAAGGGCACAATGGTATCTTGGTTTAACAAGTTACTATTGCAGGAAATGCCGCATCCTTGCCATCTGGTCAGGTCTATATCTCTAATAAAGTAACGGATAGCGTCAATTGGGGTAGAGGGCATAAGAGATCTTTTTGTCCCCGTAATTCGTTTGAGTTTAAGCAATGTTTTGAGTGTGTCATATATTATGAGATTCGAAATTTTTATGTCTTTCAATCGAAGTGTGTCAGCCCAGAAGAGAAAATATAGTTCCTCGTGGCCCATGTCTAATTCCTCTATGTATAACCATCTTGGGGAATTATTAGATTTTTAATCCCAAACCAAATAATGGGTCAACATTGTAGCATCATGAAGTTTGTTAATACTCGGGTAGGATATTCCCCCTCTATTTGGTTTCTTAGTTAAGATGTTATTTGTTATCCTTGGTCTTTTCTGCTGCCAAATAAAGTGGTCGATGGTTTGCTGAATACATTTCAAGATAGAGGGGTGAACTCTCAGAGGGATTGTTCTAAAAAAATAGAGAATTTTAGGAATTAAGTATCCATTTATTAAATGAGTTCAACCAAGCCAAGAGATTTCTAGGTTTTTCCACCTTGAGAGCTGTACTTTTATTTTATCAATTAGTTTTTTGTAATTAAAATTAATAAGCAAAGGAAGTTCTTTTGTAATATAAATTCCGAGATAATCTATAGTTTGTGAATTCCAATCGAGTGAACACAGAGACCCAAGCTCAATTATTTCGTCTTGCGTAAAACAAGTCGTGATGAGTTGCGTTTTACCAAGATTAATTTTATAGTTAGAAATTAAACCATATTTATCTAATATTTTAAAGAGTGCAGGAAGAGAAGAGTCTAAGTTCTTCATTGACAAAATAACGTCATCTGCATAAAGAGAGATTTTAAAAGACTCTGAATTAACTTGTATGCCAAATATATTAGACGATTGTCTCAATAATTCTGCAAGAGGCTCTATACTAAGGATGTAAAGTAAAGGGGCTAGTGGGCATCCTTGGCGGGTTCCGTTCCTTATAGGGAACCAATCTGAGTCCAATAAGTGACCGACCACTTTAGCAGTTGGATTAGTGTAGAGGTTCATGACGTAATTTTTGAATGTTCCTACGATACCATAGTTTATGAGCACCGCTTCTAAGTATCTCCAGTTAACCCGGTCAAAGGATTTTTCGGCGTCAAGCACCAAAAAGGCTGATTTAATTCGAAGGGAATTAGCCTTATGTATAAGATTTAGAATCTTATGGGTGTTGTCCGTAGGACTTCTACCTTCCACAAATCCTGTCTGATCCTTATTAATAATGTGTGGTATCACTTGTTTTAGTCTCTGTGCTAAAATTTTAGAATAAATCTTGATATCTAAATTAATTAGAGAGATAGGTCTATAGTTAAGTGTTGAGCTTGGGTCCTTGCCTTCCTTGGGGATTGGGGTTATTGCCGCTTGAAGAAGTTCTGCCGGTAGTTGCGCCTTTAAAGAAAAAGAGGAAAATACTCGCAGTACTAGCGGGGCAATCGTATGCTGTAGTGATGTATAAAAAAGGGAAGAAAACCCGTCTGGGCCAGGAGCCTTGCCTAATTTCATTTCTTTTATAGACTTATTAATTTCTAATAATGAAAAGGGTTGGTTTAGAAATTGTGTTTGTGAAGTCGAGATTTTTGGAAGCTTTAAATTCTGTAAGAATTTGTTTATTTCCAGGTCCGACTGTGAGACCTCAGGAAGATTATATAAAGTTTTATAATAATTAGCGAAAGCATTAGATATAGCTTTAGGGGTAAGAAAATTATTATTTCCAACTATAATTTTTTTTATAGTTTCAGTTTTTTGTTTAGCTTTAAGTTTGTTAGATAATATTTTTCCTACCCTATTGCTAGAATACAATTTCCTTTCTAATAGATTTTATCTGGTGAAGCAAGAGAAGATCCCTGTTATTTTTATTAATTCTCTCTAACTCGGCTAATTTTATGTGAAGTTATGTCAACGCCTCTCATGTATGCCTTAAAAGCACCCCGATCTGATACTTCCCCATTGTCATTTGACAAAATTGCTTAGCCTCCTGTAACAATTCATCTGAAATTGTTGTATTTCTCAGTAAGGATTCATTTAGTCTCCATTTATTTCTTGTTTTATAGTCGGGATTGTTAGTTATATCTAGAAAAACTGGCGCGTGATCTGACCAAGTAATATTTCCTATCTTGGAGTCCTTCACCATTTTCAGAGAATTTGCTTTTATAAAGAAAAAGTCAATTCGCGAGTGCGTTTGGTGCATATTTGAAAAAAAGGTGTAATCTCTCTCTAATGGGTGGATAGTACGCCAGCAATCAAACAAAGAATTTCTTAATAAAAAATCTTGAATCCCATAAAATGTATTTGTATGTTTATTAATGTGATGCTTGGAATGACTACGATCTAACTTAGGACCCTGAACAGAATTGAAATCCCCACCTAATAGGAGGGTACCTATCTGAAGGGAGTCGATTTTAGTAATAAGATTATCCAAGAAACGAACCGAAATCCTGTTTGGGGCATAGACATTAACTAGTGTAAACGTAATGTCGTTAATTTTAACTATTAATATCAGGAAACGTCCATTAGGATCTGCCTCCTCATATATAAAGTCTATTTTAAGTTGTTTGGAAAAAATGATTGCCACTCCCCTTTTCTTTTTTATACCTTTTAAATTGGCTGAATAAATATAGGGGTATTTTTTAAATTTCCATAAGGAGGTAGGTGGTTTAATCCAGTGGGTTTCTTGGATGAAAGCAAGATCAATATTATTATCTTGTAACGATTTGAATAAAGCACTTCTTTTTTGCAGAGAATTCAGTCCCAGGGCGTTTAGGGTAAAGACCCTAATGGTCATAGAAAGTGGTGTGTTGCCCCTGATGTTTCTCTCCTCCCTCTTTCATACTTCAATTTTACGAAACAATCATCACATACATTCATCTTCTCTAGAGTTCAAGCGAACTAATTATGTTGCTGACCCTAAAAATTCCTGTTTCCTACCAGTTATGTAGGGAATAAGGGAGAGAGAGGAGGTAATTAAATATTAAGAAGAGAAAAAAAAATGGTCTACCTAAATTCAGACTGTATAGACAGGTAAAGCATAATATTCAAGTTACATCATAGCATCTCCTCAGTATAACATTCTGAATGCATGTAAGGTCCGATCAAAACTTAATATTCAGATTGTATCGTACAGCGCCTCAAAGTGTGCCATTCAAAGAACTCAATCAAGTCAAAGCGTAATATTCATATTGCGTCATAGTATCACCACAATATAACATTCTAGATGAACACATGGTCAAGTCGAGACATTAGATTCAGATTGTATCATACCACATCTCACAGTGTTTTAAGTAGCAATAACCTGAATTAATCATTTTCTGTATGACTTTATCAGTCTCTCACATCGAATTTTGGCCCACTCTTCTTTACAAAGTTGCTTCAGTTCATTGAGGTGTCGCGGTCCCGGGACCGGTCGCGGCCCCGGGTCCGGTCCCGGGTCCGGTCGCGGTCCCGGGTCCTTGTGGACGACGATCTGCTCGCGGGTCACGAAGACCCGAGCTGGAGAGCTCGGGCTCCGTCTCCGGCGGGCGAACGTCGGCACGTAAGTGCGGTGGGGTCCGGAGTTCCCGATCTCCCTGCACTGGCGATTTGCAACCCGATCGCCGGTGCAGGAAGCGGGAAGGCAGATCTGGGGATTCGGCAGCGATCAGAATGAAAACTGCTCGCTGCCTAAGGAATCCCCAGAGAGGTTTACTTACCGGTTCGCCGGTCTCCACTGGGGGCGCAGCCAATTCTCACGGCTGGAGCCGTGAGTCAGAGGGACGTCTCAGGGCACGCCCCTGACGCTCTGTTGGGGGCGTGGCTTTCTGTGGCGCCAGATTTAAAAACCCTGCAGATCTGTCCACAGGCACCCTGTTGTGGTCTTTCCTCCGTTTTGAGTTTGAGTTTGCTTTGTTGCTATTTGGTTGACCATTGGATTTCCTGACTACCCACTTGCCTGCTGATTTTGTACCTCTGCCTGTGACCATCGTTACCGACCCCTGGCTTGTCTTACTACCTGCATCGTGTACCTGACCCTGGCTTGGCTGACTATCTGCATCGTGTACCTGACCCCTGGCTTGGCTGACTATCCGTATCGTGTTTCTGACCCCTGGCTTGTCTGATGTCCGGCATCGTATATCTGATCCTGGGCTGCTCCCATATCTGCTACTTCTGCACCTCGCTGCTTCAGCTCAGTATCCACCATTTTCAGCTATCACTGCAGCTTCCTCACTGTTGGGATCATCCTGAGTTCCTGTTGATTTCCTGCGGTGAGTGCTTTTGGTGTTAGCAAACGTGACATTACAACAGGGTCATGGATCCCTCTGAGCTTAGCAAGGTGCTGTCGTCCCATAGTCTAACTTTGGACTCCCATGAAGCAAGATTTAAAGACATGCAAGATACTCTGGATCATATGGCCAGAGCCCTGCAGGTGTTGGTTGTCAGGTCTGACCCGGCATCCGGTGGCTCTGTCCTGTCTTCAGCCTCAGACACAGCTTCCCCAGCCATGATGCCGGGGTCTTCTCAAGCTACTGTTCCTCTCAAATTGCTGTCTCCGAACAGATACAGCGGTGAACCAGAATCATGCCGTGGATTCTTAAATCAATGTTCGATTCAGTTTGAACTCACCCCGCATATGTTTGCCTCTGAAAAAGCGAAAGTGGGTTATATCATTTCATTGTTGTCGGGTAAAGCCTTGGCATGGGCTTCGCCGTTATGGGAAAAAGACTCTCCTAAAGTTTATAACAGTGCTTCATTCATCTCTGCATTTCGTAGAACCTTCGATGTTCCTGGAAAAGCAGCTACAGCTTCGTTGTCGTTACTTCACTCTTCTCAAGGCTCCCGCTCTGTAGCTGAATACGCAATTGAATTCAAGACTTTGGCTGCAGAGGTGAATTGGTCGGATGAGGCTTTAATCGCAGCATTTTATGACGGGCTATCTGAACGTCTTAAGGATGAACTGTCTACTAGAGAGTTACCTGATGACCTAGAAGATTTTGTTTCTTTGGCTCTGAAGTTGGATAGTCGCATTCGTGAGAGACAATCGCAAAGAGTTAAAAGATTGGAATACAGATCCTGTCATCAGCTACCCTCCAGCCCACCCCCCAGACCTTCGTCACCTGTTTTACCTCCAGAAGAACCGATGCAATTGGGAGCTACTAAATTGTCTTATACGGAAAAGAATCGTCGTCGAGCAGAAGGGTTGTGTCTATATTGTGGCAAGAAAGGTCATTTTGTTCAAACCTGCCCCAACAAGCCGGGAAACTACAGTGCCCAGTCCAAGTAAAGGGGCCTGGTCTGGGTGAGCACGTTTCAGCCCCTAAATTTAAAGATTGTTTTCATGTTCCGGTGTCCCTGGAATGGGGTGGGATGAAGATTTCTTCATCAGCTATGTTGGACTCTGGGGCTGCTGGTTCCTTTATTGATCATAATTTTGCTCTCTTTCATAAAATTCCACTTGTCGAGGTATTTCCACCTATCGCCATCTCTGCCATTGATGGTCGACCATTACAACCTTCGTTCATTACACAACAAACTTCTACCATACTGCTCTCCGTGGGGTTGTTTCATCAGGAAACCATATCGTTTCATGTTATTTCGTCTCCTGCATGTCCGATTATTTTAGGCCTTCCTTGGCTCCGGCTTCACAATCCCTCAATTAACTGGTGTTCCGGGGATATCCTGAGATGGGACCAGAAATGTTCTACCCAATGTTTTTCCAGAGCTATTTCCAAGACAACCTCCATTCGGTCTATATCAGCTACAGCGGTGCCTTGGGCTTATCAGGACTACCAAGATGTGTTTGATAAAAAACAGGCCGAAGTATTGCCTCCTCACAGACTGTATGATTGTCCTATTGAATTACTGCCGGGCACTCTGCCCCCACGGGGTCGTACCTACGCCTTGTCTTTACCTGAGTCACAGGCATTAGAGGACTATATTAAGGACAATTTGAATAGGGGTTTCATACGTAAATCTACCTCCCCTGCCGGAGCAGGTTTTTTTTTCATTACTAAAAAGGATGGAGGATTACGGCCATGCATTGACTATAGAGGACTGAATCGTATAACTATTAAAAACAAATATCCGCTTCCCCTCATTCCAGAACTTTTTGACCGCTTACGTGGCTCTACTGTTTTTACGAAACTAGACCTTCGGGGGGCATATAACTTAATACGTATACGAGAAGGTGACGAGTGGAAAACTGCCTTCAATACTAGAATGGGACACTACGAGTATACGGTCATGCCCTTCGGACTCTGTAACGCTCCGGCTGTGTTTCAAGAATTCATCAATGATATATTTCGTGATATTTCTCTCCAATTCGTCATTGTCTACCTGGACGACATTCTGATTCACTCGCCGGATCTTCAGTCACACCGTACCCATGTTCGGGTTGTTCTTCAGCGCCTTCGTCATAACAGACTGTATGCTAAACTCGAAAAATGTTTGTTTGAAGCTGCCAGTGTTCCGTTTCTGGGATTCATAATTTCTGCAGCAGGATTTGAGATGGATCCCAACAAGTTGTCTGCCATCTCCGATTGGCCTCAACCTCAAGCTGTACGTCCCCTGCAAAGATTTTTAGGGTTTTCTAATTATTATAGGAAGTTCATTAAAGATTTCTCTAAAATTGTACACCCCCTGACCGCCATGACGAAAAAGGGAGCTGACTGTAAAAACTGGTCTGCTGAATCCATTACTGCTTTTTCCCTCCTTAAAAAAGCTTTCGCATCTGCTCCAGTGTTACGACATCCTGATGTCACTAAGCCTTTTGTCGTGGAAGTGGATGCATCTGAGATTGGGGTGGGAGCTGTGCTTTCTCAAAGGAAAGACTTTAATGCGAAACTTCACCCGTGTGCTTATTTTTCGAAGAAATTTTCTCCTGCGGAGAGTAATTATGATGTGGGCAACCGTGAGCTTCTGGGTATTGTTTTAGCACTCCAGGAATGGAGGCATCTTTTGGAAGGGGCAAGGAATACTGTCACTATTTTGACGGATCATAAAAATCTAGAATACCTCAGTCACGCCAAACGACTCAATCCCAGACAAGCTAGATGGTCCTTGTTCCTCTCTAGATTCAATTTTCTAATTTCCTACCGTCCCGGGTCTAAGAATATTAAGGCCGATGCTTTGTCTAGACAGTTCGCATCCGATACTGACAATACGTCGGAACCCGAACCTATTATCTCCCCATCTCAGGTTATTGCATCAGTTTCCACTCATGTGTATTCGCCGATGTATGCACGTATTCTTAAAGCGCAAACCAAGGTACCCGTCCATAGTAAATGGCCTATAGGTTCTCTGTTTGTTCCGGCTTCAGAACGACGTAAGGTTTTATCCTGGGCCCATTCGGCTCTCCCGGCAGGTCACCCTAGTGCTCGGCGTACGCTGGAAATTATAGGTAGACAGTTTTGGTGGCCTGAGATAAAGTCGGATTGTGTAGATTATGTTGCTTCTTGTCACCCATGTGCCACTGCTAAAGCATCTCATTCTAAACCTTCCGGGTTGCTTCTACCTTTACCGGTTCCCTCTCGTCCTTGGACCCATTTAGCCATGGATTTTATCGTTGACCTCCCTCCCTCCGAAGGGAATACTGTTATATGGGTTGTAGTTGATCGCTTTTCTAAAATGGCGCACTTTGTTCCTCTCCCTAAATTACCTTCGGCTCCCGATTTGGTCCCTATTTTTGTTGATAACGTGGTTCGTCTACATGGTATTCCTATGCAAATAGTTTCTGATAGGGGGGTGCAGTTTACGGCATTGTTCTGGAAAACCTTTTGCTCCTCGTTAGGGATATCCCTAGCCTATTCCTCAGCATATCACCCCCAGACCAATGGCATTTCTGAAAGAACGAACCAGACTCTAGAACAATTTTTACGTTTATTTATCAATGAATATCACGACAATTGGACCCAACTTTTGCCCTGGGCCGAATTCACTAGAAATAATACTGTTCATGAATCGTCATTACTTACTCCGTTTTTTTGTAATTATGGTTACCATCCCTCCTCTTTGCCCGATTCATTCAAGGATTCCCAGGTCCCAGCGGTAGATTCTTATGTCAAACCATTACCTTCCGTATGGGACAAAGTCCGTCGCGCCTTATCCACAGCGGCCCTCAAATATAAACAGCATTCTGATCGTCGTCGTCGGTTGGGTCCGTCTTATATGCCTAATGATCGTGTGTGGTTATCCACGAGAAATATTAAGCTTAAAGTTCCCTCCATGAAACTTGCCCCACGTTACATTGGTCCTTTTCGAATTCTGCGCAAAATTAACCCAGTAGCTTATGAACTTAATCTTCCTTCCTCCCTTAGAATGCCTCGCGTTTTTCATGTGTCTCTACTTAAGCCCCTCACCTGCAACCGTTTTACCAGATTTATTCCTCGCCCTAGTTCGGTTATAATTGATTCTCATGTTGAGTACGAGGTCCAATCCATACTGGATTCCAAGAAAGTCAGAAATTCTGTATTTTATTTGGTTCACTGGAAGGGGTATGGTCCAGAAGAGAGGTCCTGGGTTAAATCTACTGATGTATATGCCCCTGCGTTGCTCCGGTCATTTCACCTCAAATATCCCACCAAGCCTGGGACCTTGCGCCCATCTGCCGGCCTTCGAGGAGGGGGTAATGTCGCGGTCCCGGGACCGGTCGCGGCCCCGGGTCCGGTCGCGGTCCCGGGTCCGGTCGCGGTCCCGGGTCCTTGTGGACGACGATCTGCTCGCGGATCACGAAGACCCGAGCTGGAGAGCTCGGGCTCCGTCTCCGGCGGGCGAACGTCGGCACGTAAGTGCGGTGGGGTCCGGAGTTCCCGATCTCCCTGCACTGGCGATTTGCAACCCGATCGCCGGTGCAGGAAGCGGGAAGGCAGATCTGGGGATTCGGCAGCGATCAGAATGAAAACTGCTCGCTGCCTAAGGAATCCCCAGAGAGGTTTACTTACCGGTTCGCCGGTCTCCACTGGGGGCGCAGCCAATTCTCACGGCTGGAGCCGTGAGTCAGAGGGACGTCTCAGGGCACGCCCCTGACGCTCTGTTGGGGGCGTGGCTTTCTGTGGCGCCAGATTTAAAAACCCTGCAGATCTGTCCACAGGCACCCTGTTGTGGTCTTTCCTCCGTTTTGAGTTTGAGTTTGCTTTGTTGCTATTTGGTTGACCATTGGATTTCCTGACTACCCACTTGCCTGCTGATTTTGTACCTCTGCCTGTGACCATCGTTACCGACCCCTGGCTTGTCTTACTACCTGCATCGTGTACCTGACCCTGGCTTGGCTGACTATCTGCATCGTGTACCTGACTCCTGGCTTGGCTGACTATCCGTATCGTGTTTCTGACCCCTGGCTTGTCTGACGTCCGGCATCGTATATCCGATCCTGGGCTGCTCCCATATCTGCTACTTCTGCACCTCGCTGCTTCAGCTCAGTATCCACCATTTTCAGCTATCACTGCAGCTTCCTCACTGTTGGGATCATCCTGAGTTCCTGTTGATTTCCTGCGGTGAGTGCTTTTGGTGTTAGCAAACGTGACATGAGGTTTGCATGCATTTGTTTATGCACAGCTCTCTTAAGGTCCAGCCACAGCATTTCAATTGTGTTGAGGTCTGGACTTTGACTAGGCCATTGAGACACGTTGATTCTTTTCTTTTTCAGCCATTCTGTTGTAGATTTGCTGGTGTGCTTGGGATCATTGTCCTGTTGCATGACCCAATTTTGGCCAAGCTTTAGCTGTAGGACGGATGTCCTCACATTTGACCTTAGAATACTTTGGTATACAGACCAACTCAATAGTCAACTCAATGACTGCAAGGTTCCCAGGTCCTGTGGTTGCAAAACAAGCCCAAATCTTTACCCCTCCACCATCGTGCTTGACAGTTAATATGAGTTGTTTGCTGATATGCTCTGTCTGGTTTTTCCCAAATGTGGTGCTGTGCATTATAGACAAACATTTCCATTTTGGTCTCATCGGTCCAAAGGATATTGTTCCAGAAGTCTTGTGGCTTGTTCAGATGCAACTTTGCAACCCTTTTCAGAAAGAAGAGGCTTTCTCCTGGCAACCCTTCCAAACAAACCGTACTTCAGTACGTTCAGTTTTTTTCTATTTGAACTGTCATGAACGTTAGCATTTATCATGCTAAGGCCTGTAGAATCTTGTTTTTTTTGCGATTTCTCTGAGCATTGCAAGATCTGCTGGAAGGTCCACTACTGGGAATATTGGCAACTGTCTTGAATGTTTTCCACTATTTAATAGTCTGTCTCTTTTTCCTGATGTAGCGTTAAACTTTAATCAGGCCTTGGTCATAGACCTATCTCTTGCATTTCTAAATTTCCCCAGCATATTAACCTCTATTACTTCTGTTGGGAGGATGTTCCACTTACCTACCACCCCCTCAGTTGTCAAAGTTCCTCATATTACATTGAAGCCTCTGATCCTCTAGTTTTAGATCATGATAACCACTATTTAGTTTTCTTCTGTTAACCTTCCTGGGCCTCAGGCAAACTTCAGTTAAAATGAAATATTCTAATTATTATTCATTCTATTTATTTTACTTTTCATTATGTGATGAAAAGGTTCACTGTCTAAATGACATACTACACAAGCTAACCCCCAAACATTTTACACTTAAACAAATAG
Source organism: Sceloporus occidentalis (assembly GCA_023333645.1). Lineage (NCBI taxonomy): Eukaryota > Metazoa > Chordata > Lepidosauria > Squamata > Phrynosomatidae > Sceloporus > Sceloporus occidentalis. The sequence continues at coordinate 1,830,143 of JALMGF010000033.1, forward strand.
TATTTCTCAATTAATAATGAATACATAGCAAATCCATTATTCCAAGGCTGTGCTGAAAGAAATTAAAACTTGAATTATGGCTTTTTTGACCATGCTGCATTTAAGAGTTGCCCTGGGGGCTGTAATTAACACACTTGTAATCATCATAAATACAAAACAAATGTGACAGGAAGTGACCTGAAGGCCGAAACTACTACAGACATCATATATACATATATAAATGAGCAGTGAATTATTAGAATCCTAAAATGTAATGCAATTTCACTGAATTAATTTCCTTCTTCGTTATACCAGGTCTTGCAAACAAAGCATTACCCAGGGTTTAACTCAATAGTCAGAGGTCTCAAGTTTGGAAAATGAAGATAAAACGATATAATTCGATCCAACTACAGAATCTTTTTCAAGTTAGGAAAATTGGGCTTCAGGGAGATTTTTAAGTGGTCTGAGGACGGAGCCCCAAGAAGCCAGAAAGACTGCATAAAAATAATGCTGTCAAAAATCGTTGAAGACGTAGTTGTGCCAAAGTTTACACCTGTGTAGTGTTTATAACAAGAATTGTTTGTATGTTACAATGTGGTTATGTGTTTTGTTTTTCTTAATTTTGTGTATTTTTAAAATCTGTTGGTTAATTCACAGAAGAATATCCTCTTCCTTACAAATTGTTAGAAATTAATATAGTATTTCTAAGTCCAAATCCATTTCTTAAATCTTCAGGACAAACCAGACGAATAAACTGTGTATTCAATTGCCAGAGACAGCTGCCACAACCTGGGTGAGGGGGTCAAGGAGGAGACTCCTTGCAGTGCATACAATGGACTCTGTCTGTACTCCACGATGAACGACAAATGACTGAAAGATACAGGCAGGGCTGGATGATTCAGACAGGACTGGATAGCACAGGCTGGAATGGAGAGTACAAACAGGCTAGGCTGACAAGACTGGATAGTACCAACAGGACAGATTAGAAAAGCAGTGCTACGACTATGAATCAGACAGGCAGAACAGAATGGAAGCTCACAGACAGGGCAGAAGCTGGATAGTCCTCAGGAAATGGCACCTGGCAAGATGCCCCTCAGCCGCAAAACACCAGTCAGAAGCAGCAACAGGAGACACAGCCAAACAAGGAGCCAGATCAACCAAATCACAAACACAATGCAGAAACCCAAATACAAAAGCCCAGTTTGCAATAAGCAGCAGATGTTTAAAAGGTAGGGCTGCACAGGATAACGAGGCCCAGCTGACACTATCAGAGTGGAGCAAGAATTCCAAAACTATGTAGAGTGGACACTACAGGCTGAAAGTGAAAATAGCACCACAACCAATATTATTCACACAGGAGCAGAGTGGAACCGTGACAATGGCTCTACAATGTAGGTGACCTAGCTGTCTGAGTTGTTGGGGGTCTTTGTCAAGTTCTCATGGGCGACTTTAACAATGATCAGGCCATAATGACTGTCAGGAGGGACATAATCTAAAGTGTTAAGATTAAATTTAAAATGCGATCAAGTTATTAGTGGCTTGTATCACTGCTCAATGTATCAATCTGGTGGTCAGTGTTCATTAAGTAAATACCCTCAATTTTGCTACCACTTACTAGTAGAATTGCGAGCCGGCGAAGTCTATGGCAGCTGCTCTTAATTGGTTGATGCCAGTGGACAGTGCTTCAGCAATGTTTTTTTTGGAATGGTAGGCTCTGGGGGTTAATCAAAAGAGGGTGAGAACGTTAATAAACATGGTCCATGGTTCTTAAAAGCAGCGTAAAGGAGAGAGGGTTAATAAAGATGGGTAGAGAAGTAAAAACAGAAGGGATTAAACCAATATCAATGTCATGGTTGTTAAAGCTAAGTTCAAAAACTGGCCAGATTCACTCTATGTTTGAACCTTCTTTGTATCTGATTTGTTGCTGTGAGACTGTTTTAGCCCCATTAAGAGACTGAAAACAAATCCTTATATTAAATTTCTTCCAGCACAACATAGATGCTATCATTAATGGTTCACATTCTACTGTGATGGTAACAGATATCCAGCTAGCAGGTGCTCTTACGGAAACAACTCTCAAAACATGATAAGTAAAACCGTACAAGCTACTATATATAGCTATGTACCACTGTAACATCACCGGGATTCCCCTTATGGGAAAACCTTCAGAATATCCAGTTACTTAAGGTTGTTGAAGATTTGCCAGCATCTATCTGAACAGAACTGAATGAAGAGACGTTTGAATGCCATCCAAAGCTGCCCTTGAAGGAGTTAGAAGATTTTCTTTCCATGGATGATTAAAACTGGCAGAGGAGGTAGGCCACGCTGACATTTAAAATTTCCTAGATTGGATTTTTATTTCTTTCACCCTCTATTTTGATGTGTTTTTTTACTAAGGGGCAGAAGTAATTTCCAAATTATTATTATTATTATTATTATTATTATTATTATCCTTTATTTATATAGCGCCAACAGTTTACGCAGCGCTTAATACAATACATAAATTCAAGGGATATGACAAGACAAGAATTGACAGACTAAGACAAACCGATACATTTGGTGGAGAGAGCCCTGCTCGCAAGCTTACAATCTAGAGGGAAATGGGGTGACAAACATAAGGCATAGAGAAAGGGTGAGAGGTATTGTGGGGGTTGTATCGATGACAAGGAAGTTCTAGCAGCTAAGATGGTATGCTTCTCTGAAGAAGTGGGTTTTTAGATGTTTCTTGAAAGTTGGGAGGGAGGGAGAATGCTGAAGGTTCCTTGGGAGTAGATTCCAGAGATATGGGGCAGCTCGAGTGAAATCTTGTAGACGGGAAAAGGAAGAGGTGATGAGTGAGGAGGAGAGCCTTAGCCCATGGGAGGAACGTAGGGATCGAGTAGGAGAGTATTTGCTAATGAGGTCAGAAATGTACGGAGGAGCAGTATTATGGATGGCCTTATATGTCAGTACCAGGATCTTAAATTTAATTCTAAAGGTAATTGGGAGCCAGTGGAGGGTTTCACAGAGGGGGGAAGCAGAAGAGGAGCGACGTGCAAGGAAGATGAGCCTAGCAGCGGCATTTAGGATAGACTGTAAAGGAGAGAGTCGAGACAGTGGAGTGCCAACCAGAAGAGTGTTGCAGTAGTCAAGACGGGAAATGATAAGGGAATGAACAAGGGTTTTTGTGGATTCTTGGGTGAGGAATGGGCGGATACGAGAGATGTTTTTTAGGTGCAAGCGGCAGGATTTGGCGAGGGACTGAATGTGAGGGATGAAGGAGAGGTTTGAGTCAAGGATGACCCCAAGGCATCGGGCCTGGTTAGTAGGAGAGATAGTCGTGTTGTTAATGGTGATAGAGAATTCAGGTAGTGGAGTGGAGATGGAGGGAGGGAAGATAATGAGTTCAGTTTTAGAAAGATTAAGTTTCAGGTAGTGTTGTGACATCCATGAAGAAATAGCAGACAAGCAATTGGTAATACGGGACAGGAGAGATGGAGAGAGATCAGGAGAAGACAGGTAGATTTGGGTATCATCTGCATATAGGTGATACTGGAGGCCAAATGAGTTGATTAGTTTGCCAAGAGAGGAAGTATAAAGAGAGAACAGCAGAGGGCCAAGGACTGAACCTTGGGGGACACCAACCGAAAGTGGAAGGGGTGATGATGTCTTGCCAGAGAAGTTGACAGAGAAGGAACGGTTAGACAGATATGAGGAGATCCAGGAGAGAGCTGTATCTCGAATGCCTATAGAAGCAAGTGAGTGTAGAAGAAGGTGGTGATCAACAGTATCGAAAGCAGCAGAGAGATCCAGTAGAATTAGAATAGAGAAGTGACCTTTTGCTTTGGCAGAGAGCAAGTCATTGGAGACTTTTGTTAGAGCTGTTTCAGTAGAGTGAAGGGGTTTGAAACCAGACTCTAGAGGGTCAAGGAGGGAATTAGAGGAGAGGAAGTTAATGAGGCGGTTGTACACAATCCATTCAAGCAGCTTAGAGATAAAAGGAAGCAGAGAGATAGGGCGGTAGTTAGTCAAACAGACGGGATCTGAGGAAGGATTCTTTAGAATTGGTGTGATTAGCACATGCTTGAAGGCAGATGGTACAGTTCCAGATGATAGAGAAAGATTAAATAGGTGGGTAAGTGATGGACCAAGGGATGGATATAGAGACTTTGTGAGGTGTGAAGGGATGGGGTCGAGGGGACAGGTTGTTGGGTGAGAGGAAGAAAGAAGAGTGGCTATCTCTTCTTCGGTTGTAGGGGAAAAGGCAGTTAGTATAGTAGGAGTGGAGAGAGTGGCGTTGAGTGGTGTAGGAGGGAGTTGTAAGGAAGAGAGGTCTTTTCTAATAGTCTCGATCTTCTCTTTGAAGTGGGTAGCAAGATCTTGGGCAGTGAGAGAGGTTTGTGGTGTGGGTGTGGAGGGACAGAGAAGGGAGTTGAAAGTAGAAAAAAGGCGTCGTGGGTTGGAAGAAAGAGAGGATATGAGAGTGGAGAAGTAGAGCTGTTTGGTGAGAGAGAGGGCAGAGTTGTAGGTGTGGAGCATGAATTTATAGTGATTAAAGTCTTCGCTGGATTTGGATTTTCTGAAGTAACGCTCAGCCGTGCGGCAGCACTTCTGAAGAAACCGTGTGGTTTTGGTATGCCATGGTTGGCGTTTAACTTGTCGGGGGTAACTTGTAGTAATTGGAGCTATGGTGTCGAGGGATGAAGCAAGTGTGTTGTTATAAAAAGAGGCTGCTGTGTCTGGGCAGGAAAGGGTTAACACGGAAGGTAAGAGAGGTTCAAGTGAGGCTGACAGTTGGGTAATGGTATTGTCTGGTAATGGCCTACAAGTATGAGGTGAGCGCTGTAAGTATGTCCTGTTAGGGGTTAGCACTGGAGAAAAGGATAGAAGGTGGTGGTCAGACAGAGGGAACGGGTAGATGGAGAAGTCTAAAAGGGAGCATGATCTGGAGAAAACCAGGTCAAGTGAGTGTCCCTCTGTGTGCGTAGGGGAATTAGTCCATTGAGAGAGACCAGAGGAGGATGTCAGGGAGAGGAGTTTGGAGCTAGCAGAGTTGTTAGATATATCTAAAGGAATGTTAAAGTCACCCAGAATAAGACAGGGGATATTAGGAGAGAGGAAGAAAGGGAGCCAGGCAGAAAGGTGGTCAAAGAACTGCGAGGTAGGACCTGGAGGGCGATATATGACAGCAATTTGAAGAGAGAGTGGAGAGAAAAGACGGATTGTGTGAGCTTCAAAGGAACAGAATGAGAGGGAGGGAGGGCTTGGTATATTCTGGAAGGTGCAGTGAGGTGAGAGAAGGATGCCTACACCACCACCCTTTCTGCCATCAGGCCTAGGAGTGTGGCTGAAGTGTAGTCCTCCGAAGGAGAGTGCAGCAGAAGCAGTAGTGTCATGGGAGGGGATCCAGGTTTCAGTAAGAGCTAGGAGGTTAAAAGCATGGGATAGAAAAAGGTCATGTATACAAGCAAGTTTGTTGCATACCGAGCGGGCATTCCATAGGGCACAGTTAAAGACGGGAGGTAGCTTAAGGTTGGAGATGATAGGAATAAGATTGGTTAGGTTGCGCATGTTGATTGAGTTTGCTGGTTAAGAGTGATGGGAATAGGGAAGACTATGTGGGGGACAGGAGTAGTAGAGCAAGTATAGGTAGGTTTCACATATAAAGGTTTAGTGTAGAGGTACTGGGATAGCTTTGACGGCAGAGAGATGGGGAGGGATAGGATCTGGAATGCTTTAATGGGGAGTAGTGGGTAGTAAAGGGATCTACAGTTTGGTGCCCTCTACTGGCGTGTTCCAATAGAGCTGGTACTTAACTGTCTATGTATTAGAACACCACTGGGGCGAGTGGGAGAGGGGCAGGGGGGGCGAGTGGGAGAGGGGCAGGGGGAGCGGGCGAAAAACCCCAGTTGATTGTGGGGAACATGAAGGTGGGTATTGCAGGTTGTGAGGGCTGTAATAGAGAGTGTTAAATAGTGTTAAAGTGGACGGGGGCAGTAAGAGGGCAGATATAGGAGATAAGGGGTTAGTGGAGCAGAAAGATAGAAAGTAAAATATAACACACTTAAGTAGTGACAGGCATGACATAAATTTTACCAAATAAAAACAAATAAAACAATCAGTGGAAAAATGCTGCAACTCCCAGTAAGGGCATTCCTAGGCCATAAAGCATAGATAGACAGAAAAAAGGGTAATAGACAATTCAGGCACGGAAACAGGAAAATGATAATAACAATACAGAAAACAATAACAGATAATAAAGGAGATCTCTTGGTCCACTCTGTATACCTTGTAGCAAAGTATGCAGGTTTGCTTGGGCTTCAGTTGATTGTGGGGAACATGAAGGTGGGTATTGCAGGTTGTGAGGGCTTGTAGCAAAGTATGCAGGTTTGCTTGGGCTTCAGTTGATTGTGGGGAACATGAAGGTGGGTATTGCAGGTTGTGAGGGCTTGTAGCAAAGTATGCAGGTTTGCTTGGGCTTCAGTTGATTGTGGGGAACATGAAGGTGGGTATTGCAGGTTGTGAGGGCTTGTAGCAAAGTATGCAGGTTTGCTTGGGCTTCAGTTGATTGTGGGGAACATGAAGGTGGGTATTGCAGGTTGTGAGGGCTTGTAGCAAAGTATGCAGGTTTGCTTGGGCTTCAGTTGATTGTGGGGAACATGAAGGTGGGTATTGCAGGTCCAAATACATGCACTTGCATTGTTCCAGAAGTATATTTTTGCAGATGTATTGTTGACACATATACCATTTAAATATTAAATATGTGTCATCAGTGGTCAGTGTTTAAAGAAACACAACGTACAGTTGTGAGTCTAATGACAATACAAGCCACCGACTGAGCATGGGTTTGTAAATGTGTTGCTTGTTTCAGCTCATATGTCTTTGGTGCATGCTGGATAAAATAGCCAGCATATACATTTATTTTTGTTTAACGCTGTTAAGCGTTAAGACAAACTGCTGACTTTCAGAATGTTTCGGAGGTCTACATTTACTTAACCCCTTCATTCCCCTATAGACGTACCGGGACATCCAAAAAACACCAATTAAGAATCCCCTATGGACGTCCCGGTACGTCCAGCCCTTCGTGCAGCGTCAGGGACACATCCCTGCCGCTGCACGGGAGACCAGGCTGTCGTTTGACAGCCTGGACTCCCCACTGACAGCAGAAGCCGGCATTGCCGGCTTTCTGCTGTCCGATCTCCTGTAACAGCTTCCGGCATGAAAGCCGGTAAGCTGTTACACTGTAAACTGCCCAATCGCGCAGTTTCAAACGCGCAATCGGGCATTCTCTTCCGGGTTGCGTCACTGCTGACATAACCCGGAAGGTCATCGGAGGACAGGATATCCCCTGCGGGGATATCCTGCCCTCCGATGAGGCACAGAGACGCTGCGATCTCTATGCAGGTCTGTGAGGACCTGCATAGAGATCACAGTGTGATTGGTGCAGGGGGATCGCGGGGAGGAGAGTGAGAAACCATGTCTCTCACTCCCCCTCCCGTCCTGTAACAGAAAAGCTGGAAAAAAAAAAAGTTAATTCATTAAAAAAATAATATTAAATAAATCATTAAAATAATAATAGAAATAATACTAAAAAAAATTATAATGTGAGCTGTTGCCGGCTTTCTGCTGTCCGATCTCCTGTAACAGCTTCCGGCATGAAAGCCGGTAAGCTGTTACACTGTAAACTGCCCAATCGCGCAGTTTCAAACGCGCAATCGGGCATTCTCTTCCGGGTTGCGTCACTGCTGACATAACCCGGAAGGTCATCGGAGGACAGGATATCCCCTGCGGGGATATCCTGCCCTCCGATGAGGCACAGAGACGGTGTGATTGGTGCAGGGGGATCGCGGGGAGGAGAGTGAGAAACCATGTCTCTCACTCCCCCTCCCGTCCTGTAACAGAAAAGCTGGAAAAAAAAAAAGTTAATTCATTAAAAAAATAATATTAAATAAATCATTAAAATAATAATATAAATAATACTAAAAAAAATTATAATGTGAGCTGTGATGTCATTGTGACATCACTGGCATGTTCAAGAGGTCCCTAAGAGGACCTCTAACCATTTCTGTGTTAAAAAATATATAAAAAATTTTAAAAAATTAAAATAAAATAAAAAGTAAAAAAAAATATATAAAAAAAAGATAATAAAAAAAATATTAAAAAACTTTACTTCCCATTGCCCTAGCATAACATCTAGCCAGTATAACCCTCTGCCCCCGTTCACAACCCCCAAACCCATTAAGCCATAGGCATAAAAATTATACAAAATTGTACACCTTATAGTATGCTCCCTGGTGCTGGGAAAGTCTTGAAAATCTATATAAATTAGGTCTTTCTGAAATCAGGACACCTGAATTGATAAACTTGGAGGGGATTTTCCATCACTTTACCTAATTTTGTGAGGATTCAGAGGGAAAATGTAAAAAAAACATTTTTCTAATCTTCGCTAGTTTTTACTAAATTTCTCATTCTAAATTTTCAGCTAATCATCCAACTATGGTATCAAACGAAAACTCAATCTCTCCTTGAAAAAACAATCTATAGTTTACATGGGTACACTATTCACAGGAAAGGAGGTACCAAAAACCCCTGGGATTGAAGGGGTTAATTTATTTTCATAAATCCATTTGTAAATGGATGTTTCTCAGACTGTACACAGGTATTAAGTGGAGTGCCTCAGGGGTCTGTCCTGGGTCCTCTTTTTAATTTGTTTATTAATGATGTCCCATGCTGCACTGAGAGCCATGTTACAGTTTTTGCTGATGACACAAAATTAGGACGGGTAATTCAGACTAATCTTGATGTTTCTTCTTTTCAGGAGGATTTAGACAGAGTTGGGGACTGGGCGGGCAAGTGGCAGATGAGGTTCAACATCCATAAATGCAAAGTTATGCATTATGGTAAAAATAACTACAATGCAGCTTATACTATGAATGGAATATCCCTGGGGAAACTACCAATAAGGACTTAGCAATAATGGTTAACAACATACTTGGCAACAGTGCGCAATGCCAGCAAGCAGCTGCAAGGGCCAATAGGGTTTTGGCATGCATACAACGGGGTATTGACAGGGGAGGGCTGGCAGCCTAAGGCCTGGGGGGCAAGTCAAGTGAAGTGGCTCCGCCCCCTCGCACTCACCTTTCACCCCTCACGCTGCTCCCATCACTATGCGGCCATCAGATTGTTGGAAAACTTATCTAAACGGCCGCTTTTAAATTTTAAAAAAAAAGTATTAAAGTAGCGCCGGCCGGCGGCATCAGCACCCAGCGGCCGTTTAGATTAGATTTCGGGCGGCCTGGGGGGCAATTGCCCCCCGGCCCAGCCCGCCCCTGGGTATTGATTCACGGGAGGACAATATCATCTTCATACCTGGGAACTCCTCGGCTCTGGCTACCCGGAGCCTTCCCTTGCGGGACGCGGCCAGGACTGCACACTGACGCCAGCACGTGGGTCTTGACCCGGAAAATCGGAGAAGCAGCAATCTCCGGGTCAAACCCCTGAGAGTTCCCAGGTATGGTCATCTTGCCTCTTTACAGGTCAATGGTAAGACCTCGCCTTGAATTTGCCGTACAATTCTGGGCACCGGTCCTTAAAAAGGACATTAGGGAACTAGAAAAAGTGCAAAGGAGGGCTACAAAATTAATAAGAGGATTGGAAGATATTAGTTATGAAGAGAGACTAAAAAGTTAAAATTATATACACTAGAACCACGGCGTCTTAGATGGGATATGATAACATTATATAAATATATGTAGGGCCAATATAAATAGCTCCTTAGTGACCTCTAAGATTGAAAGAGCAGAGATTTCATAGACGACAAAGGAAGTAAAGGTAAGAACAATAAAGGTATGGAATTCACAAATATATTAGATGCCTTCAAAAGGGGTCTGGATATTTTTTTTAAAAAAGCATGACAGGGCTATAAATAGAATAACATTAATATTTTAGAGCTTCTTCATCCAAGGAGAAATCCAATTGCCTTTTGGAGTCAAGAAGGAATTTTTCCCCCTGATGGCAGAAATCACACAGGCAGCACTGTAATTGTCCGTTGCTGGACCATTAAGTAGGTAGGGTCAAGGTTAGAAAATAAAATCCACTTAGAGGCGCTCGTGATGAATAAATATGAAAAGAAAAAATATATAAAAAACCAATAGTGCAGTGTTTTGTTATATAAATTTTTTATTTTCATATTTATTCATCACGTAAAATAAGTGGATTTTATTTTGTGGATATCGGCATCCAGAAAGTGCTGTTCTAGGGCTGCAGCTGTGGGAATAAAACTAGGAAGGAGAGTATTTACTAGACTTGCGCATTCGTCTTCGGGCGAACATGAAAACGAGCACGAAGAGGCGTTTTTTTTGTTCGTTCCGAAGGCACGCCGAAGAGAATACAGTGCTGGCAAAACGTAGGTGAAGACGAAGACTCACAACCACGAAGAATTGAAGATTCTTCGTGATCGTCTTCGTTTTTGCCGCGCAGCCGCCAAAATTTCAAACAGGAGTGAGCTGATCTCGTCTGTCCAATCAGCTCACTCTTGTGACGTCACACTAAGGGTCTCGTCCAATGCCTGTGCTGCTGTTTTTTTAATTCTGAAGGCGCCTTTATAAGACCAGAGCTTGCCTGAGAGATCCATTCATTTTTCGCTGTGACTGCTTTGGCAACACTGCTGTGCTGCATCCAAGCGTTACAGAGAGATTGTTCTGTTCTGTGTGAGACTGGTAAGCCTTAGCCTGCCATTTCTCACAGTGTACTTCATCCTCACTTCAGTGCTACTTAATATAATTAATAATAATAATAATTTGATTAATTTAAATTTTTTTTTATTTAATTTGTCATCAACTGTAGTGTAAGTGCTGTTGAGTTGACAGTGCACCCAGTGTCTCAGTGGCACTGGGGTGCCCTTGCCCTGGGCTGGCACTAGTACCTACTGCCTGTCCTGCTTAAATAAATTAAATAGAATTTATAAATAATAATTTAATAGAATCTATAATTTAATAGTTCATTATAATATTATATATATATATATATATTTGTCATATATATATATACTATAGTATACTAGTGTAGAGTGTACTGTAGACATTCATCTACTAGTGTCTAATTTAAAATCAGTAATATTAATTAATATAATTAATAATTGAATTCATTATAAAATTATATATATATTTGTCAGTTATAGTTAGTAGGCAGTTTCTCCCCCCTGGTTGCACTTGCTGCGGTGTGGCAACGCCTGCTACCTCCGCCAATGTAGCCAGCTTACGCTAGGGCCTTGTGTCTGAGCTCTGGAAGTCCGCTGCCAAACGTCTAGGACTGACAGTGTTTGGATGCTTTGCTCTGGGGTGAAACAGGTGAGTGGGTCGCCAATTGCCCACTCATTCGCCTTTTCCATTTCCTTTTCCATTTCCATTTCATTATTTTCCTTCTGATACACAACCAACCAACCAAACATAACACACACAATAACACAAATAACACAGTGACATAACACATAACACACAACACATATAACACACAGTGACAACACACATAACACACATAACACATACACGTACAATGCACAAATCACAAGGACCTTTCCTCTTGTTATTTGTCCTGTCCTTCACTTCTACACTCACTAGCATTAACGCTATAACTCACACTTCATACTATAACATTTTTCCATCCACATACCTGCCAACAGACCCAACTTTTTCAGGGACAGTCCTGCTTTTTTCCAGTCCTGTCCCATCTAATTTAGCTATCTAGGTATGCAAATACACGTTGGTAGTTATAGCTCGGTAGGTAGCACTAGTATAAACATTAAATAAATATAATAAAGTACTAAATAATAAATCTAACTTTAAAATACATTTAAATAAACCCCTATTTTTTTTTTTAAAACCCATTAAAATTAAATTATTATTTAGACATAATACATCTTTAACCAAACCAGTGCACTGCTACTAATCTTAAACATAACCGTACATTAACCCTAAGCTATTTTTTAGTTCTTGTCCAACATTTTTCCATCCGCATACCTGCCAACACACCTAAGATTTTGGTGGACAGTCCTGCTTTTTTCCAGTCCTGTCCAGTAAAAGTTGGGTTGTTGCAAAGTATGCCATTGTGAATAGGTAGCAAATGTTAGCCATGTATTACAAGTGGTCCAAAATCAATTTAAAAATGTAAAATAATCCCTATTCTTTTATTAAACATCTATGGATGTGTGACTGTGTATGATAAACGGAGGCCAAGTTCGTTGGAGCATTTGTCTCTAGGTAATTTTGTGTACAGTACACCTCAGTACGTGTGTGCAACTCTATTGGTCGTTTCGGCAGGGGGCTGGCCTGCCATCAACGAATGAAGTGCGTTCTGCAATTCACTCGTTGATGCCAGACCAGCCCCCTGCCGAAACGACCAATAGAGTTGCACACACGTTCCTTCACAGCAGCTGCTGCTGCTCCGATGTGTTGTTAACCCCGTATTAACCCCTGCTAGGCAACCGGGAAGGAAACGAAGATTAAACAAGCACGAAGAATGTCCGCGAATATTCGCCCGAAGAGAAGACAGGAACGGGCGAATATTTGCGGAATACGAAGGTTTTTTTTCCCCCGAAGACGATCACGAAGACGAACACGAAGAGCCCCCTGGTGCCCAAGTCTAGTATTTACCCTTTTTTTACGTTTCACTATTCGCTATTATGCTTACACTATAGACACCAGTACTCACAACTTTCTTTCTGAACAGGGTCAAGTTTAGGTCAGGTCAGGTATATCGGTTTTGGCTGGTTTGAACAAGCTGAAACCAATGTGTTGTTTTGACGGGAAAATTTTAACTTCTGATTGGTCTAATCAGCAGTGTTAGTGGTGGACAACTTTAATTTAAATAAATAGCAGCTGTTTCTGAGTTAAGTTGCAGGAAGAACCGTCATCCCTGCACGAGCGTCCCTCCCCTTTTATTTGTTGTAGCTGTTTATAAAGTTTAAGGTCGCCTCTGATTTTGGGTGGACAGAGGCTTTTATTATTTAATCTGGCTAAGAAAGGGCAGATTGTATTCAGTTATGATTAAACTGGTTAATATGTTATAGGTATGGTTATGTTTAAATTGTGTTATGACTCTTATACCCTTTAATAAAGCTACGGCCATTATTATCCATCTTAAACTGTGTCTTGGTTTTATGTTAAAATTGTGGTAAGGTATCAACAGGCAATGGGTATTGGTGTATTTTTATTTGTTTTTTTTTATTAAAGTGTTAAGGTATGGACATACAATGGACATTCTCTTTGTAATTAAACAGTTATGGTTTAATTTTTCCATTCCTTGCCATGTGTAGCCGCCATTACAAGCCGTTTTGGCACCATTACAAGCCTTTTGGCGCTCTTGGATCAGGTAAAGTGGGAGGGATGGTACATATCAATGACTGATATGTAGAAGTAGCCAAAAAATGATGACGCTCAATACTCATATACAATACTGCAAGTTAATGAATAGTTTATTTTAGTTCAGAAAATATACTGCTGTAATGTGGATTGGAGAGGCTGTAGTGACTACTGTAGTGTATTACAGGAAGGGCAGTAGACATTTTCCCCCTGTTCCTGAGTAGAGTTTAGTTGATTAAAACAGTTGGTCATATATGCTACCAGCCAAACCTATAATTTGTGGACAAGTTCATTTTCTTATTATCTTTCTATCATATCATCTATTATTCTTCATTCATACACAAATATTGTTGACAATATATATTGGTGACAATATAATATGTATCATATATAATATTGGGGAAATTCAGTCTTGCTCCATGAGGCTGCATGCACTTATCATCTGCCGGTGTCTGCCTGTCCAGGCCCAGTGCTCTACCACTGCTGCTTTGACTGTCCTTACTCTAGGGGACACCTTTTTTTATAAAAAAATTTCTATAATGAAAGGTGAGTCCAGAAGGTGTCAGTGACTGCCCCCTTTGGGAATACCCCCCGAATTTTAGCCATGCCGAAAGGCTAGGAAATGGAATTTGTTGCCCGAAAACTAACGTGACAAAAATAAAATGAAATTTTGTCCAAAGTGGTTTTGCATCCACAATCCTTTGGCAATCTCCATCCTCTGTCCTCACAGAGAATTTTGAATAGTGCAAAGATTATGTTGCAGCATAATGTGCAACATGATTGTTTAAATATAGATGGGTGAGAGGTCTAAAATGCAACCCTATTTTTGACAATATGCAGCTTCACACATGACATAAGTGAAGGATAGTATAACTTTGCTCTTTGTTCAACTATGAGAGAAATATGAGAGACAGTGTAAGGACTTACCTGCCTCTCCAGTCCCGCTCCATGGCTGCTCCTGCGATACTTCCTCCTCAGACGGCTTCCCGGGCAGCGAGTACCACCGCTAACCGGTCGGTGTCTTCACCGCATGGCCGACCACGCGGCAAACAGGTACCACAGCGCCACTTAATATTGCACGTTACATTTGTAACATAACCTTATAACAAATATTCCTGTTTGACCTGGTCCACTCCGCCATCCTCACCATACCATTACAGGCAGAGTCATTTCTCACATAAAGCTAATACCCTACTGGGCAATCGTGTTTCCGTGTAGCACCATTGCTGAATGGGCAAATTAACCGGCCAATTTACTCTTTGAAGGATAGCGCCAAAGTGAAATGGCTTCAGAGTAGCACTGCCCCCTTCTGCCTCGAAATCTTTTTTTTCTTTTTTATCTTTTTTATTTTTTACTATTTTCTTATAATTCAGCCATTCTATTTGCGCTTATTCTCCAAATATTTTTAAAATCTGGAATGTACCTCCAACCCTGTGTTTGATAAACCTTTGAACTCTGCTCTTGCAAAATACAGGAAAAGCAATATGCCCTAAAAAATTATATAATGATTTTTAACTCTTTAACATACACAAAGTGCGTGAGCACACTTAATGTAATAAACATGTAGAAAGGGATACAATACCCCAAGTTTAAAAGGTGGGTTCTGGAACCTCCAGAAATGGTAACATTTAGCAGCTGGCAAAACAAGTCTAAGTAAATGACATTTCTTCAGTGAAATGTGTGTTTTGTGGAATACTAATAGACTGTTTACTCCAAATGTGTCAGACGGGAAAAAGGTAGTAATGTATTTGATAGGGGACATGTCAGTGCTGCCTGGAGGTACTCCATATTTTGTCAAAAAAAATAGCGTTGTCCGTATCAGTTTTTCCCGTTTCATCTCTTACTTCATCTTTTTTTCCATCACTCATACTTTGCAATGCTTAAATTCTCTAGAGTTGAATATGATAGATTGCGTGCAACAACGTTGATGGATTGCGTTCTACCATGTCAAAAGAATAACTTATTGTAACAATCCCCTAAACTAGTAATCCCTGTGTATGTTGACAGTTACATAAGTAAATAAAAATATGAAATACATTTCTAGCCACTTTTTTTTACACAAGTTTGCAGGTAGCATCTCAGTGTGTTTAAATACATTATAAAGATAAATGAATCTACCAAGCCATAGTTTAATTACAGGTTAGTAATATGGGTCCATCCAACAAGTTTTTTATTTTAAATTTTTTTTAAATAAACAGTTTGAATGTAATTTTGATATTATTTTGTTCACTGAAGTCAAATTAGAAATTTGTTAATTACAAATTTTAGGCCGTGTCCCTGCTACACTGGCTTCACATGTCAGACCTCATCTTCATGGTCACGAGAGACCCCTGCGATGACCCACTGCTTCCCTGTAGGCCCATTTTCCTCTGTCCACGAAGAGACCTACTACTAGACCTTCGCCTTAGAGAGAGACAGACTAAATATGAACGTGTAAGGAAACTCTTTATTCGTTTAGCATCCTGCTTTCATTATTTCAAGACTCCTTCACAGTCCCAAGAAGATCCTATGCAAGTAGGATCCACTTGCCCTTCTTACTAATTCAGGTGAAGGGAAGGTCTTTTCTTTACTGAAAAATAGAAAAAAAAATATTGTAAAAACAACCACAATTGAGTTTATTCTTGCTTAGAGAGGAGAGGAGGTCTAGTCTGGGTGTAATAGCAGCTTCTCCCAGAACAATGGACATGTGTATGTCTGTGCCCATTTATCTCGATGGGAATCGTATCCATACTACAGCTCAAATCACAGAGCTGGGGGGAATTTTATTGACCAATCCTTTAACTCAAGTCATGGACTGCCTCTGATCTCAAAACCCTGTCCACTACATACTCGGGTCATTGACTGACAGCCCTTGCACCCACAGTTGTTACTCAAGAGACTTTGTCTTTGGAAGCATGTGTTGGGGTGCTACAAATGGAAATTTTGGTGCTAAATGTCATTACATCACCTTCCTCTCCAATGGTGTTAGGCTACACCTGGTTACTGTGGCCTAATACTCCCATTGGCCATCTCTGCTGGAGAAACAACATTTGGGAGTTAGAATGTACTAACGTTACAATCCCTTAGCCCCCAAGATTCCTTTAGCCACAGTACCTCCAGATACAGTGGGGCAAAAAAGTATTTAGTCAGCCACCAATTGTGCAAGTTCAGACGGGCCCGGACATGTACTGGTTTAAGCAGGAGGACACGTCTGGCACTGCATGATTTGAGTCCCTGGCGGCGTAGTGTGTTACTGATGGTAGCCTACTGATGGTAGCCAATTAATTCATTAGAAATCCTACAATGTGATTTCCTGTATTCTTTCCCCCCATTCTGTCTCTCATAGTTGAAGTGTACCTATGGTGAAAATTACAGGCCTCTCTCATCTTTGTAAGTGGGAGAACTTGCACAATTGGTGGCTGACTAAATGCTTTTTTGCCCCACTGTACCTTTTCCATATTGTCTTAAAACAGAATATTTTCACTGGTATTATGACTGTCCAATAGACCTCTTACTAGTAGGGGAAGGGTACACCCTCTGTCTTAGCCTGAAACTGCTGCTATGGACCAGCACATTAAAGAAAATTTGGAGAAATGTTTAATCGATCCACTTTTTTGGGTGCAGGATTTTTCTTTGTTACTATAAAAGACAGAACCTTATGACCTTGGGTATATTACATAGGTTGGCACAGAATAACTGTCAAGAATACGTATCCTATATTTCCTTACGCATCTTCACTAAACTGGTTCTCCAAGGTGCACACAATTCAGTGAAGAATCATCTAGTATATGAGTATACTGTAATGCCTTCCGGGCTTCCTAATGCCCTGCTATATTCCAGGAATTTGTCAATGAGTGTTTTAGAAAGTACCTATAACAATTCATCATTATTTATTTGGATTGAACATTCTGATTCATTCCCCTAAGCTCTCCACACAGCGTGAGCATAAAGAAAGTTTTGCAATGACTGTGTCTATCATAGGTAGAAGTGCTGGGGGTGGTTGAGGCTCTGCCCTGGGT
Source organism: Sceloporus occidentalis (assembly GCA_023333645.1). NCBI lineage: Eukaryota > Metazoa > Chordata > Lepidosauria > Squamata > Phrynosomatidae > Sceloporus > Sceloporus occidentalis. The sequence continues at coordinate 1,847,457 of JALMGF010000033.1, forward strand.
CGAGCTTAGGACAGCCTCAATAAACCACTGCCTATACTTCCACACATATTCCATATTACATTTGTTGTACCCAGAGTCCACTCTCTAGTCTACAAAACTGTTCCCTAATGATTGAATTAACACTCAAGTTTCAGGTGTAACTCAAGCAATATTTTGGACAAAACCTAAGAGACATATACAATGCAGCAGGAAGCAGGAGAAGAGAACTATGTAAGCAAAGAAAAATCCCCCAGCTTTGCACTAGGTCACATGGCCTGTACTGCTGTGAGCCATAGGTTTGCAACTCTGCCAGAAAGAAATGCCTCTACAACATACATATATATATACATGTATATACACATATACAACACATGTTAGTTAATGATCTATCAAGGTTGTTAATTAACCTAGGTCTCTCATGTTAAGATTAAATTGAACATTATAGGATTTACCAGTAACCTAAACAATTTTACATTGTAATTTACATAGCATCAGCTGTTCCAAACTCTGTTGCTGTTGACGTACTTCAGATAATTATCACTTGTTTGTAAACTACGCTGCAGTTTGCGTGCTGTAAATAGAGTAATTCTTTTTCAAACTTGTCTATTTAATGAAATTTGACATCTGTTGTTTATAATTGTACACCTTAAAGCAGACTAAAATCACAATTTTCCCAATTGCAATGTCACTGATAATTTGAAATTTGGCTTACTGAAATTCATTTTATTTATTCAGGAATAAATAAAACGTTCAATTTATAATACACAATATTAATACCAAATTATTTGGTGACAAAAGTAGACAAAGGCCACTGCGTGCTTTCAGACTTGGCAGCTCACAATTTGATGCATGTAGACTGTTAAAGCGTGATAAATAAGTCATTTGGTTCATAAACAGCACTTATTGATGAGAATAGTATAGATTTGCTTGCTGAACTCGGAATGTTATTTGCCCTGATGATCTAGTGCAACATGTGTTAGAGGCATGTTAAAAGTATCAGGAGTCTGTCATTAATCCTCCCTGCCTGCCAGGCTCCTGTATGTATTGAACCAGTTATAGTGTTATTTCCACTTACAGCCTGTAGTGGTCACTCTTTTTGGTTTGAAAACTCTGGATACAATATTCAGCTAAATGCCCTGTCCGTGGGCTATCCCGCCAAGTGCCTTGTCCTGAGGGCTATCCACCTTCTGCCCTGTCCATGGGTTTCCAGTCTGTTCTGCTTGCCTGGCTAGTCACAGTCCTTCCTTGGTACAGCCCTTTCTCACTGATTGGTCCTGTCTGTGTTAACCAGTCCTGTTTGCACTAATCAGTCCTGTCTGTACTATCCAGTGCCTTCTAGTAGTTGGTCATGTATTGTGCGGTACAGAAAGAGTCCTTTGTATTTCCTGCAGCTAGGCTTCTTCCTGACTTCCTTTCTCGGGTTGTGAATCAACAAAAAAATCCCTCTACAAAATGTCCAACAGCTCTAGAACCTGTAATTTTGTATAGGCCAGAACATTTCTGGACTACAGATTATATTTCAATTATATAACAAGTTTCATTCTCTTCATTTAGGTGCTCCTACATAGGTAAAGTGTAAAAAAGTCCTGACTGTATTTTGTGGAGATGTCATAGCCCATGACAGGGACAGTGCTGACAACAACATACTAACCGTAGTTAGGCGTGGTTGCTAACATCTGGATATTGGTAGTCTTTGAGCTTGGAGTCCTGTTGGAGTTATGTAATTCCTGAAGTGTACTCTAGACAGCTGCTGTAGCAGTTAACTTCTTTGAGCAAGAACTAAGCACATACAGTGTATTTTTGGCCCAAAATTAAAGCTTTCCTTGATGGGACCTAAATAACCTTGTCCTTAATGATGTTATGCACCATAGAGGCGAGCAAACAACTTTAATTCCTGTGTTATTCCTGGTGAGCGTCACAATTTAAGGCTGCGTCCATAAAATTACAAAAAAGAAGATATTTCATTTTGCTCTTACTTTACTCTATCTGTGGCAGTGTGGACCTGTTTTGACAAACTTCTGGTGAGAACAAATGAAATGTAGTTCATGGAGGGTGTTAACTATGTAGATGTATCACACTGGTCCTTCAGTACAAGAACATAGATGCTGCCCACAGTGCAAGAAGATAGTTGTAAAATTTAGCTAGTTTCAACATGCTAAATATTTAGTTTTTAATTATTGTTTCAGAGGATTGAGTGGGTTTCATAGTTTCCAGCAATTATTTAGATGATCAAAGCAAATGGCCTGCATCATTATTAACATCTGGGGTTGTAGAATATATATATATATATTCCTAAATAATGGTGCTGTAGGCATATACTGACCCTTCCCTCATTCTCATGTTTCTATATGAATGTTGGGTATTTTCTTGGCTTCTGTCAAGACCTATTTTTGCTGAAGCTTATTTGTATTCAGACAAGCTATGAATAATAAGCAGAGATAAAGAACTCTTGCTCTGAGGCTGTGACACTGAAGACAAATTGCTAAGGAAAAATCCATTAGCACCTTTGGTGAAAGGAGACACCTCACAGTGTGCTAGTTTTGGAAGAACAAGATATGTGTCATATTTAATTCAGAAGTTTCTTAATTAGGCTATTTACTGGTAGAAAACAAACTGCCTTATTGTGTACCTTTTAGAAATATTTTTTCTGTGTTATAATTGTACTCCTAAATAATAATAAAAATAAATGTTGGCTGGTGGGGCAGATGACTAGATAAAGCATCAGTAAGGATGACTGAAGCATTCTCAATGAATGAGTTGAGTTTGAAGTTCGTCAGATATAATTTAGAGATGGGGAGGAACATCCAATCCCTTGCTACTCAAGGTGTCCCTACAAAAGAGGTGCATGACTGTCTTTATGGTGAAACCACCCATGCTTGTTGGCTACAATGCCTATAACTTAAATGGCTCCCATTGATAAAACTGCCCATGGCCTTCAGTGTACTGTATCTCCAACTGAATCCAAGTGACACCACAAAGAGAAGATACTAGGTTGCTAGGGATCTACATTAAATATAGAGTAGTCATATCAAATTTATCTTGATTTATCCAGTTTGAAATCATAAATGTACAAAACCCAAAGATCTCCTCTTATCTACGCACCATTACTGAAGGAGGGATAAGTAGAATTGTCTAGCTGCATGACAGCAGAAAATCCTACCCACTGCACAGATCACTTTTACACTTATATTAAGCCCATTTTCTGAGTACTGTACTATGAGGATGCAACTCTAAATATTACATTTAAGGAAGCAATGAATGTAAAATGGCAATGTGTGCAGTGATTTTTTGTTTTAAATGGGGGAAGGACATAAGTTGTCCCCCTCCAGAGATGGAGGAAAAACACATGGATGAACAAGTTACAAAATATACAGGTAATGCCAGTGAGTATGCCCCAAATATATTAAAAATATATATATTTTTTACATTTTAAATAAAAATCTGTAAAAGCGTTTTGAAGTTAAATCATTTGATAGCCTAATTTGCATGCCCATAATCCTTTGAATTTAGAGTGAGTCTCACACTGTGATTTTCAGGTGCCTGTGACAAGCTGATAACAGTGTGTACGTGGCATATAAATGAGCAAAGAGAATACAGTTTCTTGAGCTATTTTCTGTGCAGTGCCATGTTTTGATATTTTAGAAGGCTACTGCCATATATTATATGTGTGGTTATAAACATGAATAAAAGAGAAAAAAATGGAATGAAAGGTAGCAGTAACTTTCTAACATTTTCATATAAACGATATGTATGCTTCATTGAAAAAAAAAAAAATCAGGTAAATAACTACTGGGAACTCCAGCTATCTATAAATAAACAAAAAATATGATGTGAATCTTAAAAAAAGTAGGATGGATATATTTAAATCATTGCAACCCATGGGGGCAGTTGCCCTGCTGCTCTCTTGCCAGCCCTCCATTAACTGTTACATCCTGAATAAAGTGGTTAGAGTAAGCATAGGACCTACAAAGGGAAATATGATTAATAAGCATATGATTACTGTTGATCTCATTAGGGTGTAAATATGCTTGATCATTGAAGAGTTTATTCCATTATTATATGAATAAAATGTTAGTTTAATAAACAAATAGAACATAAGATTGCATCCATACATTTTGTACTTCGGCTGATTAAGCAGTGGTTTTGTCTTCACAGGAGAGCAGAAACGTGAGGGATTTTAATCTTGCAATATAAATCTAAAGGTCAAAACTCTAGAGAATATGCCTCTAAGGCACAGGCAGTGAGCAATTTGTCAGCATTTTATAAAGAGTGTCATAACATTTATTTGAAGACTTTTGGTCTGAGCTTTTTATTGTGATTCATTTTTAGATGCAAAAATACAACAGCAACGTAGCTAATACGTTGCTGTTGTATTTTTTTTTTTTTATTAAGTTCTCCTTCCCAAAGCAGCCCAAATTTAAGTTCACTCACAGCTGAAAATTATATATTTGATTGTGCATGTATTATTGTTATTGTGAGGTCAAAAGTTGTGAGGTGGGCCTCCATGGATGCATCCTGGTGCCATGGTGATCGGTGTATATATCGTATTTGATCGATTCCAAGGTCATACTAAAATAAGACCTCAACAGAGGAGTAGACCTGGAACCTTTTGCCCGGGCTTCTATGACGGAGTGCCGGCATGACATGACTTTCCGGCGCTCCACCGTCAGCAGCAGCAGCATAGGTTGTCTGCACGCACCGCGCATTCGTTCACTGGCTGCCAGAGGGAAGGATCCCTTCCGGTGCTCAGTCATAGAAGCCACGGTGGAAGTCCCGGGTAGCAGCGGAGGTTGTCCACCAGCTGCCCCCACTTGACACCAGGGAGTCTGGAGCATGTGGACAAGTCTAGGGATGCATTGGTAAGTTGGGGGAGGAGGGCATATAGGGGGTATAAGGCATTTCAGAGAGGCAGAGTGGCAAATAGGGGAGTATAAGGCATTCCTGGGGGGCAGAGTGTCATATAGGGGTATAAGCCATATAAGGGGGGCAGAGTGCCATATCACAGAGGCAGAGTGTCATATAGGGGGTATAAGGCATATCTGGGGGGCAGCTTAGCAAGCCATGGGGCAGATGTGCATAACGGGGGGGCAAGTTGGCAAATAAAAGGAAACAAAAACAAAAAATGCATTTTTCTCAATCATAGTTTTTATTAAATTTGAAAAAAGTTTACATATGAATTAATATTTACTAATAAAACTTTTTTCTTATAGGGTAGTCTTATATTCAGTTATTTTTTCTAAATTAATCTTAAAATTGTATTTCTAATCGAGCAAATACAGTATGTGTGTGTGTTTGTGTGTAACTATAATTACGTATACCCGTGTTAAATACAAATTTTGGGTATTTTATAATTTTATAAACTAAAAATAATAATACAGGTGAAATGTATTGCAGTGTGTATAAAAAGTACAGTCATATGTTATGTGTTTGTTTCTGCACTTTCTGAAAATCCTGACCTACACTTCCTCTTGCAGCAGCACAGTTGCTTGCTTTTAGGCATACAGAGAGTTTCAAAACACAAACACACTCTCTCTATCCCCCGTTTTTTATTTTCGTCTAATTATGTATCCCTTCTCTAACCATCTCCTTATTTTCTCATTACATCCCTTTCTCTTTTTCTCTCATCATCTTTCTATTTATCTCTCCATTTTCCCTCTCTCTCCTCTTTCTCTTTATTTATCCCCCCTTCTCCCAACATCTCTCCTTCTCTTTTTCTCCCATTTCTATATCTTTTCTATTACTCTCTCTTTGTCCCCCAACCTTTCACTTTATCTCTTTTCTTTCTCCCTTTCCTTTTGTTTCTCCTCCTCTTTCTCTTTACCTCACCCCTTCAGGTGTCCACATACTTTGTCAAATACAGTAGTATATATATATATATATATATATATATATATATATTTAATTGAGCTCACCCTTCTGCTATTCAAAAATTAACCTTTTTGGTCAATATGGACATGATGGCATCACGTAATTGCTGCAGATTGGTTGGCTGTACATCCGTGATGAGAATGTCCCGTTCCACCACATCCCAAAGGTGCTCTATGGGATTGAGATCTGGTGACTGTGGAGGCCATTGGAGTACAGTGAACTCATTGTCATGTTCAAGAAACCAGTTTGAGATGATTTGAGCTTTGTGACATGGTGCATTATTCTGCTGGAAGTAGCCATCAGAAGATGGGTACACTGTGGTCATAAATGGATGGACATGGTCAGCAACAATACTCAGGAAGGCTGTGGCATTTAAACAATGCTCAATTGGTACTAAGGGGCCCAAAGTGTGCCAAGAAAATGTCCCCCGCACCATTACGCCACCACCAGCAGCCTGAACCGTTGATACAAGGCAGGATGGATCCATGCTTTCATGTTGTTTACGCCAAATTCTGACCCTGCCATCTGAATGTCTCAGCTGGATGGAGACTCATGAGACCAGGCAACGTTCTTCCAGTCTTCCATTGTCCACTTTTGGTGAGCCTGTGTGAATTGTAGCCTCAGTTTCCTGTTCTGACAGGAGTGGCACCCAGTGTGGTCTTCTGCTGCTGTAGCCCATCTGCTTCAAATTTCAACGTGTTGTGCATTCAGAGATGGTATTCTGCATACCTTGGTTGCCATCTTGAACCAGTCTGCCCGTTCTCCTTTGACCTCTGCCATCAACAAGGCATTTTAGTCCACACAACTGTGCTCACTGGATATTTTCTCTTTTTCAGACCATTCTCTGTAATCCCTAAAGATGGTTGTGCGTGAAAATACCAGTAGATGAGCAGTTTCTGAAATACTCAGACCAGCCCATCTGGCACCAACAACCATGCCACGTTCAAAGTCACTTAAAAACCCTTTCCCATTCTGATGCTCAGTTTGATGCTCAGCTTCAGCAAGTTGTCTTGACTACATCTACATGCCTAAATGCATTGAGTTGCTGCCATGTGATTCGCTGATTAGCTATTTGAAGAGGTGTAGCTAATAAAGTGACCAGTGAGTGTATATTTTTGTAGTGACAAGCTAAGGACTCAGGGGTGCTCTGACAGCATTCAATCAGAACGCAATATGAAAAAGCCATCCCCACACTATGTGACCCAAAGACCCTGAGATTAAAAACTCTGAGATTCAAGATCAAACCCTAAGACTTTCCAAGTATGCCAACTCTCTAAATTGAACTTGACAAAATTGTATAATTGCATAAACAGTATCTATACCTTTTGATCTTGTGAAATTACATTCTAAATGCTGATATCTCATCATCTATAGTTAGATAATTACATTTTCCTAAACCACTGTGATTTAGAGGAAACCTTTTATTTACATGATTTTTATTGGTAGCTATTTATGTAATTAAGGGATTTAGAAGAACAATGATGCATTTTATTTAGATATTTATCCTGTTTATATACACATTACAGTGACTTTTAGAGGTATAGAGCACTGTGATACACTCATATTCACCAAATCCACTCAACATTTTAAGATCATATTTTGAGTGATATCAGAGGGAAAAAACTGGGTAAAGGGTTGTATTTTCCAAAGGGTCTCTTCCCCATAAATACATTTGAAAGTTATGTACTTGTGTTGTAGAAATCTAGACCGCTTAAACGTATAGCATTGACCTCCCTCACAAACACCCCACCCTGTCTCCAATAAATACACCAGACACCATGTTGTGGTGGGCCACAGAATAATTAACGTTAAACTTCTCCAACAAAATGTGATCATATTGCCACCATAACAAGAGTCCTAGCCCAGCAGGTACTAACAGCCCCCTGCTGGACACCCCTTCAAATCCATGCTTGCCAGCAAAGCTGTGACTACAAAAGAACCGAACAAACAACTCAAGAAAGAAACACTGTACCAAACACAAACTATGTAATATAATTAAACTGCAGCCTCACCTAACTCATACCATCGAAGGGCGGGCTAGAGTTAATGGCTCTTGAATTGTAAGGACCCGGGTCCGTGGAATTATACACACCAATGCTCACAGACAAAAATACGCACATCAATGCTTACACACCGAGATTTAAGCATACATGCTCATACGTTCTTACACATACACATCCATGCTCAAACATACACTGTCATTCTTACACACAAACACACACCCATGCTCACAAACACATACATGCTCATACACATTTTACACATCTATGCTCACACATGCATGCTCACGCACAAATACTTGCACATACATATCCATGCTGACACATTTATCCACATTCATGCCCCCTGCGCACACACATACACATCTATGCTTAGACACAAACACTTACACATCCATGCTCACAAACACTTGCACATACTCATTCATGCTGCTTGTCTCATTCAATCTGTTTGGGGATAAAGATGGCACCGTTAAATTGTTTGGGGACAAAGATGGTGCTGGAAAGCTGTTTGGGACAAAGATGGCACTAGAAAGCTGATGATAAAGATGGTACTGGAAAGCTGTTTGGGGACAAAGATGGTATCAGAAAGCAAAAATACATTATTAAGCTGTTTGAGAACAAAAATACCACTGGGAAGCTGGTTGGAGACAAAAATGGCACTGTTAAGCTGTTTGGGGACAAAGATGGTATAGACAATTTGGGGACAAAGATGGCACTAGGAAGCTGTTTGTGGACAAAGATGGCACCAGGAAGCTATTCGAGTACAAAATTTTTACTTTATGCTGCTTGAGGACAAAGATGGCAGAGACAAGTTGTTTTGGGACAAAGAAGGCCCTGTTAAGCTGTTTGGGAACCAAGATGGCAGAGATAAGTTATCTGAGGACAACGGCAGCAGAGACAAGCTGTTTGGGTACAAATATGGCACTGGGAAGCTATTTAAGGACAAAGATGGCTGTCAGGACTCGGGTAATCAGGTCGGGTAGGAGCCAATGTGCAGGTGATACTTGTGGTTCGGTCTGTAACCCACGATGCATGATTATACAAACAAAGACACCACAAGCAGAAATAAGGGTTATACAGTCTGTTAGCAAGAAACCGGACGTATGGCAGGATAAATAACTACCGGTAATAAGTATTTTGGCAGGGAGCCCACTTGGAAGGGCACGAAAGGCAGGGAGCCCACTTGGAAGGGCACGAAAGGCAGGGAGCCCACTTGGAAGGGCACGAAAGGCAGGGAGCCCACTTGGAAGGGCACGAAAGGCAGTGAGCCCACTTGGAAGCGTACGAAAGGCAGGGAGTCCACTTAGAAGGGTACGAAAGGCAGGGAGTCCACTTGATAAGGACACAAAGCAGGGAGTCCACTTGATAAGGACACAAAGCAGGTAACCAGGAACGGTACAGGTGCAGAGCCACAGCAGAATGGCCCACAGACTTCAATACAAAGGCCCTGACTGAAGGGCTGGATGAAGTAGCCAGGATTCAACCCCCGGAAACAAGGTGCAGCTGGATGTAATGATTAGGGCTCAACTCAGGTAATGAGGTACATCTGATCCTGGTAATTGAGTACTGAGTGCTCCAGAGGGCGGAGGGTGGCCACTAGTGGCAGCAGATTGATATACCACATGTATGAAAAAGCCATGGTTCAGGCAGCGAAAAATTGGACCCAAGCTGGGCACAAAGATGGCAGCGACAAGATGCTTGTGCACAAGGTTGGCACTGTTAAACTGTATGTGCACTAAGATGGCATTTACAGATTACTGCTACATATGGACAGTGCTACCTACATGCTGGATCGAGTTTAAACTATGTACAGTCATGTGAAAAAGAAAGTACACCCTCTTTGAATTTTATGACTTTACATATATCAGGACATAACAATTATCTGTTCCTTAGCGGGTCTAAAAATTAGGTAAATACACCCTCAGATGCAGGGGCGGACTGACCCATCAGGCACTCGGGCACGGACTGATTATATACATTAATGCTCACATGCAATCAAACATACATACCCCTTCTTCCTGCACCTCCTAACCACCCCTGCAGCTTTAGGTACAGCTGCCCAGTTTCAAAGCCGGGTCACCTGATGCAACATGACCCTGATACATTCCTGTCACCCCATGGGCGTTCTGCAGGAGCCGTTTAGGTGGAGCTCAAAATTGTTTAAAAAGGGCCCTTCTTCCCTGGACCAGCTCGGAAGGTCCCTTTCTAAACAATAAACCTAAAGCTGCAGGAGCAGTAAGGAGGTGCAGGAGGAATGCATGTAAGCATTAATGTGTATATAATCACGAATGTCTATGTATAAGTGTGTGAGAGCATGAATGTCAATATATAGGTGCGTGTGAGCATGAATGTCTATGTATATGTGCTTGTGAGCATGACTGTCTATGTATATGTGCGTGTAAGCATGAATGTCAGAGGAGGAGGCAAAACAGACAAAGAAGAAGAAAAGGTGGAGGGGGAGGAGATAGAGACACGAGAAAGGTAAGGAAACATTGTGAGAGCTTTGGAAAGCATGAAGCATGTATGTAATGGCCTTTTGATGGTGGTACACAATAACGCATCAGTGCCTGGCTCAGCATAAAGTGATGGAAGTTAAGTTATATAATTAGCCATGCACTGATTGTGATACCACTGTCAGTGTCTGGCTCAGGAAATAGTGATGGCAGTCATGCTGTACCACCGTCAATGTCTGGCTCAGTATATAGTGATGGCAGCTATGTTGTACCCCCGTCAATGTCTGGCACAGTATATAGTGATTACAGTTATGATCTACCACCGTCTGGTCTGGCTCAGTATGTATTGATGGCAGTTAGGCTGCACCACCATAAGTGTCTGGATCAGTATATAGTGATTACAGTTAGGCTGTACCAGTCAAAATCTAGTGTAAAGTGATGGCAGGTATGCTGTACCACTGTCAGTGTCTGGCATAGTATATAGTGATGGCAGTTATGCTGTATCACCATCAATGTCTGGCTCAGTGTAAAGTGATGGCAGTTATGCTGTACCACCATCAATGTCTGACAGTATATAGTGATGGCAGTTATACTGTACCGCACTGTTAATGTCTGGCACAATATATAGTGATGGCGGTTTTGCTGTACCACACCCTCAATTTCTGGTTCAGTATATAGTGATTACAGTTATGCTGTACTGCACTGTCAATGTCTGGCACAGTATATAGTGATGGAAGTTACCTCATAGTATATATATTTACTTTTATATTTTTCAGATTTTCTGTATTTATATATTTATGATTATAATTACTTGTATTTTTCAATTGCTGCCAATAATATTTGTATTAAAATTGGTTTACACTGTTTAAAAGTTATCTATAGAAATGAGGGTGTGTAACCATAAGGGAGGGACTTAACCAGTAAGAGGTGTGGTCATGATAGGGTATGGCTAAGGGATGGGCCTTACCACAGGGGGCCCATGACTTTTTTGTTGCCCTAATTTACAAGGTTTTGTTAAATTCGCAATTCGGATGAATCCAAATGCACAAGTCTAGTCTTTTTCTAATTGGACTGTCGTGAACTTTAACATTTAACATGCTAACTGAAGGCCTTTAGAGTCTAAGATGTAACTCTTGAGTTTTTGCAATTTTGTTCAAAGATTGGCAATTGTCTTGAATGTTTTCAGCTGTTGAATGATCTTTCTCACTGTAGAATGATGGACTGTTTGGAAATGGCCTTATAACCCTATCCAGATTGATGAACAGCAACAATTGCTTCTCTAAGATCATTGCTGATGTATTTCCTCCATACCATTGTGTTAACACACACCTGAATGTTCCAGACCAGCAAACTGCTAAAACTTCGGATTTTCTAGAGGTGGTCACACTTGTGATGATCAAATAATCAAGGGCATTTGATTAGCAGCACCTGTCTGCTGCTTAGCATCTTATTAGTTTTTCACACATGGCTTCTTTATTTTTGGCTTTATTTTTGTTGAATAAATCATTAATATGTTGTCCCGTGTTGTTATTCATCTGAGGTTGTATTTACCTACTTTTTAGACCCATGATGTCCTGATATGTAAAACCATAGAATTCAGGGTGTAATTTCTTTTTCGCATGACTGTATGTTTACATATCTTCATGTTGAGTGACTCTGACGCTTTTTGTCTCTGTCCCTGCAGACTGATTATGACCCGTGGCTATGGCCAGTATTTTTTTTTTAAAAAAGGTGGCAACCCTAATGACCAACTTTGACACTCCAGTTACTGTGGAATACAGTTCCCATCATGCTCAACAAGCCATTTAGTGTAAAAGACTGGTTGTGTTTATATGTACGCTGGCACTGTCTTGTATGTATGCGGCAAATGGTACATGAATTTAACAGTGGCTGAAGCCTTGGCATGGTGTTACTGCTTACATCATGGACCGACCAGGTGCTAATTCAACCAATTTTAGTGTCTATGAACCTTATAGTTGTTTTGCCCAATCAATGAGGATATAAAATAATGACAGCACAACACACAGGAATTTGATCAAGCAATACTTTAATATGGAACTCTTACTAGAGCAGATGGAAAACAGCTATGTATGTAAAAGTGTGTGTATGTATGTACAGTGAAGGAAAAAATATTACACATACATACTCTGGAACAACAATGGCTTCTGAATGGCTCTTTTGAATATCTGGTGTCCAAAGGCAAAAGAGGTAAAAGACTTATCTCTCAAAGGCCACAACAATGTTGCAGTAACCCAAAGACACAACTCCTACTACCCCCATCCATAGGCCAGCAGTCATATCCCCCCTTCTTTATGAGTCTAGGGAGCCCCTTTACATCTACGTATTACATTCAGATAAGTAATCCGGCCTGGATTTAGCATAAAAAAGGTGGTGTGCAATCTCATATATTCAGCCACCGGCCACACTTACGTCATTGGCAGCTGCCAGTCCCCATTTCAGCCCTATAAGCAACCATTATAATGTAAAGCATATTCTGAAATATGTATAGAAAACCTGCTTTGCTGGAATGTAGTTCAACAACTGTGTGTTAAACAGCTTTCAATATTCGAGCTTACATCTCTCTGCGTGGCAGGTAAATCGCCGCTTTTAAGTCAGTGAAGCTTTGAAGATAGCAGAAATATCCAACTGTGCGTCACCTTTTAAGTTAGATAGATTTTACTAAAGAAGCATATTTTGGTATTTAGTGTTACTTATCTTTAAATTCTAAATGTTTAAGGATGCACTTGCTATTTTGCACTGTAAAGCAAATAGTGGAACAAACATGAGGAACAAAGGGCATTTGCCTCCTCCTTACCCAACCATCCACAGCAGCAGTTGAAGAGCAGGAGTAACTACAGAGGTGAGAAAGTAATCAGGGATAATTATTCAGTTTTGGTAATCAAATAAAGGAGGGAATTTTTTACGAAACATATGGAGCTGAAGAATCTAGATGCTAATGAGGTTGAGGGGTTAAATGGCTTACTTACCAACTTCCCTGGTCCTATGTTGTGATATTAGAGCGGATGGGATGATGCATGGTTTTACCCACAATCAGTACCATATACACCTCTTTTCTGCCTTTACATTGGCTGATTCAGGCACTGTACATGCAAGCACAGCAGGAACCCTCAATGAAAGGGACAATAGCAGTGACAGCAAGAACATAAGCCTGGTTGATTAGTCGGTCCAGTCAAATTTGGAGCTCTTAGAAGCTATGGAGTGGATCAGGGATAGGCAGCAACGGGCTTTGTGACAGGTGTCTTTGTGAATGTCCCACAGGCACCATGAGGTTGTAAGGGACATAAACCATGAATATACCAGAAACCGATTATAAATAAAGACATAACACTCTGCTTTTGGATGAATCAGGCCGTGGACTTTTATTTAGTTTACCATAATAACAACAACCATTAACTGTAACTTTCTCAACTCTGTAACCAACATAAATAAACACAAGCCCTTGGCACAAGCCCAGAGCACCATATAAAACACTTTAACCTTGCCAACCGCCCTGAAAGCCAGCCAGCATATAAACATTTACAGTTCACCCCAATTAAAATAGGGTAACTTTTTACCCCAATAAAAGCCAAGACAAATAAGCATATACATAAAATAAACATAGGGTGGGTGGGAGGACGCATCTTCATCAACTCTTCCATGTTGATTCTTCGGCTCACCACCTCGCTACTGCTCACCAGACTCTACGGTCAGTGCAGTAATCGCTCAGCGGTGCAATTCCCGACCTTTAGCGCAGCGCGAGGCACCCGCGCGGGCACCCAAAAGGCAGCACGAGCCACATGAAAAACGCGGCAAAGCGCTAGTGCAGGCGCAAATGAGTTTAAAGTTATATAAGCACCAATGTTTTTTTTTTTTATACAACTAACCTGACCTTTCGATGACCTATCTGCCTAACCTCACTATTCACTGCATTAACCCTATCCTGTCCCCACAACCTCATGTCCGCCTGGCCTATTTGTTCAGGCTTTATCATTAACTTCTCAAGCCTTGCCATGGCTAGCTTTATAGTTATGTATTCAGTAGAGTACTCAGTAATATTTCAGTAATAGGTAGGCGTTAGGTGAAGGAGAGTTAATTATCAAAATAGTGCTCAGGTGCTAAAATATATATCAATTAGTGCAACAAGATATATTATGAAAAAAGTGCTTTAACCCCTTAAGGACCGGGCTCATTTTTCGTTTTCTACCCTGTGGGACCGAGGCTGTTTTGACACTTTTGTGGTGCTTGTGTTCAGGTGTAATTTTCTCCTCACCCATTTAGTGTACCCACATAAGTTATATGTTGTTTTTTTCAGGACAAGATGGGCTTTCTTCAGATACCATTATTTTGATCGTATCATCTTATTTACTATAAAAAAAATAAAAAAAACATGGTGAAAAATTGAAAAAAAAGACATTTTATGACTTTTATTTGAAAAATCTTTTACTCACCTAAAAAAGCAAGTAAAAAAACTAGCTAAATAGATTCTACTACTTGTCCTGAGTTTAGAAATACCCAATGTTTTTATGTTTTTTTGCTGTTTTTTGTACGTTATAGGGCAATAAGTACAAGCAGCATTTTATGATTTCCAAATCTTTTTTAACAAATCTGGTCAGTCTGCCTCCATCTCCTCTTTGGAACATCTTTGAAGCCGGTTAACTCAATTTAACCCATTTAAACCATATATTTTTGAAAACTAGACACCCCAGGGTATTCCAAATGCTGTTATTTTAACCCTTTCCATGCACCAATTATACAACTACACTTTGTCAAACTTTGTAATAGTAATTTTTTTTATTTTTTTTTCCACACAAATTGTACTTTAGTTATAGATATACAGGTGCTGGTATATGTCACTGTCAAACAACACCCCAATATGTGTTCAGCAACATCTCCTGAGTGCAGCGATACCCCACATGCATGGGTTTGTCAGATTGTTTGGCTGGTAAAAGGCTACTTTTGGGGCATGCGTAATTCAGGTGGTCATTTGGTCATTCTGCCTCCATCTCCTCTTTGGAATATCTTTGAAGCCGGTTAACTCAATTTAACCCATTCAAACCATATATTTTGGAAAACTAGATACCCCAGGGTATTCCGAATGCTGTTATTTTAACCCTTTCCATGCACCAATTATAGAACTACACTTTGTCAAACTTTGTAATAGTAATTTTTTTTTATTTTTTTTTCACACAAATTGTACTTTAGTTATAGATATACAGGTTCTGGTATATGTCACTATCAAACAACACCCCAATGTGTGTTCAGGAACATCTCCTGAGTACAGCGATACCCCACATGCATGGGTTTGTCGGGTTGTTTCAGATTTAAAATGCCACATTTGGGAAGTGCGCTTTTTTTCTCCATTTTGGTCAGTCTGTACCTATGCCCTATCTGTGAGCTAGGCCACTCCAATTTACCCCATCAGCCATTTTTTTTATATATTAGACACCCCTTGGGTATTTGAAGTGCTTTTATTTTAACTCTTTGAGATTTTTGAGAAATTTTAGCACTTGCTCAAAATAATAAACTTTATTTTTTTATTTTTTTTATTTTTTTAATACTTTTTTTATATTTTTTTACACATTTTGCTGGTACTGGATGGTTCATCTAGTGACATCACTGCATAATTATTTTTAAATGTTAGCACTTTTTTTTTTCCATTTTTTTTTTTTTTATTTTTTTTTTGAATATTTTACTAATCACAGTGATTAGAAAGCTGGGCTCCATTGACTTGCATGGTTGAATGCAGTACCTGTATTCAACCAGCAAGTGGAGCCAGTTCTCTAGAGGGTCTGGAGACCCTCTAGCAAACTTTTTCTTGTTTGTTTTTTTTTACAGAGCGGCGGCCATCTTACTTGATGGCGAAGATCACCGGCAGCTGCGGCTGTGACCGCTCTCCGGAGCGGTCACAGCCCACCTAAAGGTAAGTGTTTGGTGTCGCTGGATGCCTCCTGATCGAGGCATTCCAGCGACACCATTTAAGTTTAGGAGGCGATCGTTGATCGCCTCCTAAACGCTTTTAAAACGGGCGTCCGCCGCCATACAATGTATGGCGGCTGTTGACGCCCCGGGGAGGGGCCAGACATGGCCCCCGATGCCGATCTCGGCCTTGCTGAATGCCTCGACATCGAGGCATTGCAGCAAGGCCGTTTAAGCGAAGAAAGTGATCCTTGATCACTTTCTAAGCTTATTTAACTTTTTGACGGTTCAGGACCGTCAAAGGTCATTTAGTGACCTTCTTGTCATGACGGTCCTGAACCGGCAAAGGTCGCGAAGGGGTTAAACAGTGCTGCAAACACTAAAGATACAACCCCCTGTACCAAAAAAAACAGTGTAAGATAAAGTGCTGCGCAGAAACAAATTTTGGACTTATGAAATGACAACTATGTGAATAATTTACACCAAAAATACAAACGCAGTGTATATCCCACAAAAAAACAATTATGAAATACATATATTTACATTGATTGTTTAAACAAGACGTCCATTGGCATGTGAAGTAAAAATCAAGAACAAAAATCATAGTGCTTTCCATTTTGTAATAAATGTGTATCTAAAGCTCCCCCCAGGGTAATATCACACTCACATAGGTTTGAGCAAATCAGCTTGCTCGGACTTATTTGGGCGCACAACAGGTAGAGGGATTCTGGCAGCAGTATTCCTCAAGAGTATCTCTCCTCCGTTTCTATGCCTCAATCGGTTTTCAATCCGTACAATGGTATATTAGAGACGAAATACAGGTAGAGAGGCAAGATGTAAAGTGCAAAAAAGATTTATTATATAAAACTAAAATACAGTATGCTCATGTTGTAGATCTGTTTTGCGAGTATCAGAGTCTCTTTTTTTCTCCAGCCAAAGCGGCTTCCTCAGTTGATGTCGGCTGCTACCTGTGTCAGGACTCGGGAAAACAGGTCTGGTAGGAGCCCAGTAAAGTTGGTAACTTTAGTTTGCTAAATTTATGTAAACTTACATATTTTTATATTACTTTTATGGGTTTTATTTTCCATATAGTAATTGTTTAATTTCCAATAAGGAGGAAGCAGTCTAAAGTCTACTTATAAAACATTTTAAGTTGTTTTTTTTAGGTACTCACATGGTTAGAAAATATGCAAAAATAATCATTATTTGCCAGGACATTATTTCCCAATAGACACGGATGTTTCTGGGTAATATGTGTTAAACTTAAATTAGGCTTCTTCCATTGATTTTACCAGAAGAGAAAATAAGGAGTAAAATACAGAAAAGAAAATTAAACATTAAATCTTGTTTATTTGCCTCCACTGAATGTAACGCTAAT
Organism: Sceloporus occidentalis; assembly: GCA_023333645.1. NCBI lineage: Eukaryota > Metazoa > Chordata > Lepidosauria > Squamata > Phrynosomatidae > Sceloporus > Sceloporus occidentalis. The sequence goes on from JALMGF010000033.1 coordinate 1,865,054, forward strand.
TACCATACATGCAGCTGTTGGTATATATCATGTCTTAATTGCTGGCTTGCCTAAGAATAATTACCACTTATTCTGCAATATTATTTTAATGGTCCTTGCATGTTATGTAGGACAGGATGCCATAGATAAAGTAAATATGATTAAATCTGCACAGACCCTCCGTTTTGCAGTGATTGTCTGATGACGACATCTGAAGTATCTTATTCTGGGACACTGGAAATTTAATTTCACCTGAACATGAAGCATTATGTTCTCTGTTGCCTGAATCTATACACATTACAGTAGGGAAGATTATCTTTGGCAAGTTTCCAATAACTGTATAATTCACCTCATATAGAAAGTCAGAAAGCTGCACACCAGCGTGCCTACATCTATCCTGCTGAAATGACTGGTTCATACAACAAAGCAAGGAATCTGCACACATCCAGCAATTATATTATATATTATAAGTATTGATATTGTAAATTCTGGCACGCTTGTAGGGCCATATATTCCTTAGCTGTCACTATATCAAAGTGCCCCAATCTCAGTGAGTCCTATCTATTTCTAACATTGTATAAGTTCTATTGTTCTAATAACTAATAAACGTTTACCATGGAGCTGAATCAGACTTTGAGGTTAAGCATCCCTCCCTACCACAGACGTTTAATTAATGGTGTCCGGAGAAGGCTTTAAAATGCAAGAGAGTATCAGCAGGTTAAAAGCAATGCAGTACCCCTGGTTCAGTACAAATCAGTATTGTGAATTATTGAGCTATGCATTGTGTATCATTCTAAAAGAATTCATGTTTTCTTAGCCTTTAGGGCTAAAACTGGACAAATTTTGTAAACAATCTCTGGTCTAGTTATGCATCAAAGGGTCTTATAAATTGCGGGCCATCCCAATGCTTTTACATCATATTATGGGCTCATATAAGGAACCTTTACTTCTCGTTAATGCCAATATTGATAAAGCTATTCATGTATTTATAAACAAATGTGTTACATTGTACTATATTTTCTTATATGCTATGCTTGTGTGCTTGGTGCTACAAAATATATGATCTGATAAAATTAAAATATCAATACCTGGCAAGTGGAAAATAATTGATGTACAATTAGGTAGCAGTGGTGTCTGCACTGCTAGTTTTAGCAAGATGGGCAGACGAGCAAGAATTAAAAACAAGATACTTTAAGGTGAGGGAGGATTCGTTAACGGCGCTGGCTGCCCTCCAGCTCTGCCGACAGAGATTGTTTACTGATACATTCTAGATTTATCCGCACCTGAGAAGACTAATCAGCTGTAATTGCATTGAGTTCATGATTGATCTTCTAAAGGTCAGACACGGATATAAATATTTCCAGGACAACTATTCTCAGCAACTAACACAGTAATAAAAACCAGCAGTCTCTTTTTATTTGTCTGATGGTTTATGTGCTTTATTTTAACTAATTAACTAAATAAAATCACAATACTAAATTTTTGTGCATAGCTAGTCCATAGCTAGCTGTATATTTGTCACCCATGATGTTCAGTTACTGGCTATTGCCCTGAAAACAGCAACGGCATAGCTTAAAAAAATATTAAATAAGGCTATATATACAAGGCATTTCACTTGTTAGTTAGTTAGTGACATTTCTAACTTACCCATGGATAGTGTGCTGAAATTAATTACCAAAGCTAAAACTATCAAAGTATAGCAATCTTCCCATACACTGGAATGAGAATATGCAGGATAAAAGTGGAGATACAGTATCTCGCAAGAGTGAGTACACCCAGTAGCGTACCTAGTGGAGGGCGGTCCGCACCGGGTGCCGCTCATTAGGGGGGTGCCAACTTGCCGGCTCGATTGGGGAGATCAAGGATCTCCCTTTAATCGGCTTAAAATCACTCAAGGGAGCCAGAGGTCTGTTAAAGACCTCCGATACGCGCGGCAACTGCTGCTGTGCACGGGGGTTTGTTGTAAGATCCCGGCGCACAACACTGAAGTTGCACCCACCGCCGTCCATGCCCTCTGAACCGGAAGAAGACAGAAGAAAAAGAGCGAAGAGGAGGAAAAGGAGATGACTGCTGTAAGGAGAAAAGAGACAGAGGAAAGGTAGGAAAGCATGCAGTGAGAGTGAGAAGGGAGGGGGAGGGGGTAGATAGTGAGAAAGGAGGGGGAAGAAAGTATATTGGAATAAACAGTGAGAATGAGTGAGAGAATGGATGAATTGTCTGAATAAGGGATATAATTAATGAGTTTGTGAGAATGCATTAATGTTAGAAATCATACTACTATCATGCCAAGTCAGCTAGTACATGCTGGAATCTGGGTATGCCTGGGCATGATAGGAGTGCGATTGCTGTTAACAATCATATATTAATATTGTTATTTTCGGTTTCAGTCAAGAATTTGTTTTGGCGCATCCCTACTACTAAGACAATGAAGTGGTAGGCCTACACCACATCAATGTTTGGCTTAGTATATAGTGATAGGAGTTATGCTGCACTATTGTCAATGTCTGGCTCAATGTATAGTGATAGGGATTATGCTGTACCACTGTCAATGTCTGCCTCTATATATAGTGATAGGAGTTATGCTGTACCACCGTCATTGTCTGCCTCAGTATATAGTGATAGGTGTTATGCTGTACCACCGTCAATGTCTGCCTCAGTATATAGTGATAGGTGTTATGCTGAACCACCGTCATTATCTGCCTCAGTATATAGTGACTTTCTTCTGGCCCAAACATAGATCTGCTGCCTTCTTTGCTCTGGGGAGTTAGAACCATGCCAGTGATGGCAGTGCTTATAGTAGTGGTGGTACCAGTGGCAGTTGTGGTGGTATTGCTAGCAGTTTTATTCTATGCTTTACCATAGAAAAGCTTTGATACTACCAAGGCACCAGAACATGACCCCTCTGCAAGTAGTACCAAAAATTGCACCTCACATTGGCAGGTGGAGTGGAGAATATTTCACCACTACTACATCCAGGATGTTTGCTAGTACTGCGGCTGCTGCATGCGGCTGGTTGTATTTCTGACTCCAGGCCAGACGGCCATCTTAGGATAAGGTAGACCACTATTAAAACATCTATTAGAATGAATAATAAAACATGTACAGTGGGGCAAAAAAGTATTTAGTCAGCCACCAATTGTGCAAGTTCTCCCACTTAAAAACATGAGAGAGGCCTGTAATTTTCACCATAGGTACACTTCAACTATGAGAGACAGAATGGGGGGAAAGAATACAGGAAATCACATTGTAGGATTTCTAATGAATTCATTGGTAAATTCCTCGGTAAAATAAGTATTTGGTCACCTACAAACAAGCAAGATATCTGGCTCTCACAGACCTGTAACATCTTCTTTAAGAGTCTCCTCTGTCCTCCACTCGTTACCTGTATTAATGGCACCTGTTTGAACTTGTTATCAGTATAAAAGACACCTGTCCACAACCTCAAACAGTCACACTACAAACCCCACTATGGCCAAGACCAAAGAGCTGTCGAAGGACACCAGAAACAAAATTGTAGACCTGCACCAGGCTGGGAAGACTGAATCTGCAATAGGAAAGCAGCTTGGTGTGAAGAAATCAACTGTGGGAGCAATTATTCGAAAATGGAAGACATACAGGACCACTGATAATCTCCCTCGATCTGGGGCTCCACGCAAGATCTCACCCCGTGGTGTAAAAATTATCACAAGAACGGTGAGCAAAAATCCCAGAACCACACGGGAGGACCTAGTGAATGACCTGCAGAGAGCTGGGACCAAAGTAACAAAGGCTACTATCAGTAACACACTACGCCGCCAGGGACTCAAATCATGCAGTGCCAGACATGTCCCCCTGCTTAAGCCAGTACATGTCCGGGCCCATCTGAAGTTTGCTAGAGAGCATTTGAATAATCCAGAAGAGGTTTTGGCGAATGTCATATGGTCAGATGAAACCAAGGTAGAACTTTTTGGTAGAAACTCAACTCGTCGTGTTTGGAGGAGAAAGAATGCTGAGTTGCATCCAAAGAACACCATACCTACGGTGAAACATGGGGATGGAAACATCATGCTTTGGGGCTGTTTTTCTGCAAAGGGACCAGGACGACTGATCCGTGTAAAGGAAAGAATGAATGGGGCCATGTATCGTGAGATTTTGAGTGAAAACCTCCTTCCATCTGCAAGGGCATTGAAGATGAAACGTGGCTGGGTCTTTCAGCATGACAATGATCCAAAACACACCGCCCGGGCAACGAAGGAGTGACTTCATAAGAAGCATTTCAAGGTCCTGGAGTGGCCTTGCCAGTCTCCAGATCTCAACCCCATAGAAAACCTTTGGAGGGAGTTGAAAGTCTGTGTTGCCCTGCGACAGCCCCAAAACATCACTGCTCTAGAGATCTGCATGGAGGAATGGTCCAAAATACCAGCAACAGTGTGTGAAAACCTTGTGAAGACTTACAGAAAACGTTTGACCTCTGTCATTGCCAACAAAGGGTATATAACAAAGTATTGATATGAACTTTTGTTATTGACCAAATACTTCTTTTCCACCATAATTTGCAAATAAATTCTTTAAAAATCAGACAATGTGATTTATGGACTTTGTTGTCTCATTCTGTCTCTCATAGTTGAAGTGTACATATGGTGAAAATTACAGGCCTCTCTCATCTTTTTAAGTGGGAGAACTTGCACAATTGGTGGCTGACTAAATACTTTTTTGCCCCACTGTATATATGTGTTGCCATTCGCCTGTGGTGGGTTATGCAAATTGTATTCATGTAACTATAAAAACCTGTTTCAATGTCATTATTCAAAGAGTATCAGATTGTTAATGAAGTCTTTGAATAATTGATGTGAAAGTGATTTAAGTTCATTAGTTAAACTAATAATTAAAGTAGAAAGAGTTTCGATTTTCTTATTTGTTAATTTGTATTTAAAACAGTATTATTGTGCCATTATATATAACCAATGCAGGAAAGCAATAATGTTCTAACTAACACAAAACTAGGAAATACCAGCCATTAGCAGAGGTAAAGTATAGGATCAGATGTATTCAGTAGGGTACCTAGCGGGGGGGTGATCCCCCCCACTAGGTACCCTACACCACCACGCCAATGTCTCCCGCTAGAGTTCATATGTAACCCCCTCTTTTTCAAAGGAACAAAAAGTAATTGCTGCAAAAATAGAAAAAAAATCCATCAGAAAAGATAGCAGGAACATTAGTAGAAGCCAAATCATCAGTTTGGTACATTGTGAGAAAAAAAACACACACTGGTGAGCTCTGGAACACAAAAAGGCCAGGACGTCCACGGAAAACAATAGTGGTAGATAATCATAGGATCTTTTCCATGGTAAAGAAAAACCCCTTTATAACATCCAGCCAAGTGAAGAACACTCTCTAGGAGGCATATCATTATCCAAGTCTACCATAAAGAGAAGACTTCAGAAGAGGGTTCACCACAAGGCGCAAACCATTCATTAGCCTCAAGAATAGAAAAGCCAGCTTAGAATTTGCGTTAAAAAAAACGAAAAAAAACCAAAAACGCTCAGTTCTGGAACAGCATTCCTTCGGCAGATTAAACTAAGATCAACCTGTACCAGAATGATGGGAAGAAAAAAAGTATGGAGAAAGCTTGGAAAGGCTCATCATCCTAAGCATATCACATCATCTGTAAAACATGGTGGGTCCCACCCTCCTAGTACTTTTCCTGGAGACAATGAGGGGCACAGTCCCATCATTGTGGATGGTGGTAATCAAACACACAACCTCTCTGTCTATATTTCACTGCCAAAAGTTCATCTTGGTGCAAAGCTGAGAAGACCCCCTTTTTAGCCCAGTATCCTTATCCTGTTGTGGGAACCCTTTGCGTTTTTTTTGTATGGTACCACAGACCACAGTATACAACACAGCAGATTGAACAGATACACTATGTGTGTAATAGTTATGGTACCCTTTATTCAGTGAGAGGGAAAGACCTAAGACCTAACCCTAACCCTAACCACTACCTAATAAGTTCCCCACTACCTACCAAATTCCTCACTAACCACCCACCCACACTAAATTGGAAAAAAAAGTTAAAATTAATCAGTTAGGGTCAAGTACTGCTTGCCGAAGAATTCTCTCTCTAGCTCACAGCCACGTGTCAGGAGGACAAAAGACAGATATAGACAGATACAATGTTGAATTGACGCATGTGATTCCCTTCAACAGCGTATCTGGGAATCGGTCCTCCACTATATATTTGTTGGATCATTGATCCATTTGGTACATGTCCAAATTGTAAGAAGAAAATAGTAGTTCAAAACTGGGTTTTTTGACAAAAGGTTCCTTAAGACATACAGCGAGTATGTCTTAAGGAACCTTTTGTCAAAAAACCCAGTAAGATAAAATCTCCTCTTTGTTGCTCTACATTTCTATAATGTTATACATACACCATGTGGGAGCTGGAAAATATACCGGCATACATTATTCAAAGATAAAGTTTCACTTTGTATGACATCGGGTCTGTTATATGAAATTGTAGTGAAGTCCCTCAGTCTAGGGTCAAATTGATTGGTAATATAGATTCCCGCTTGAAGGGAAGGAGTTAATGTTAGCAAGGGAAGTGAAAAAAAAACAAAACTTCATGATAATGTGAGGGAGAAGAAACACTGCAGGAAAACGTGATGGAAAAAAGTAGACTAGGAAATAGGATGCTGTTTGTTTAAATTAGGAAGTTTACAGATGTGGGGATCACATTTCAGGTTAATCAGAATCTGCTTGTTGTACTGTGCCTTCAGAAAAGAGCTAATGAGAAAAAATATGTGATGATTAAGGTCTATAACCTATAACCTGAATGAGAAATACGTACATATGTCAGTAAACAGGTGTCTGCAGTACTTCTATATAAATTATTATTATTATTTTATATAAATATAATAGGTTCGCTTATTAGTATCTTTTTCTTATTAAATTATTAAATAAAAAAATGTATTTTTGGATATGTATATCTGAAATGCAGTGCAGTTCCAGCAAAAAAGTAAGGATATTTAATTAGCATAGCTTATTAGCATTAGCTGACTGACCAATGAAAGACGAGGAATTTAAAAAACCCCTTTACATTGTATGTATACATTTGCTTGGAATTTGCAGAAATAAAAAAAACGTTTTACAGCAAAACTGTTGATAATTAGTATTCAATTTTAAAGAATGGAAAATATTCTGTGTAAGTGTTGGCAGCTTTCAAATTAATTTACATCCATTCCATTTCTAAGATGTTGCTTGTGGTAGAGTGAAAGAAGTATCTCTTTCATTTCCTTGAAGATGATTTATTGCGATCAGTCGAGCACATTTATCCTATACAATTTAGCAGCTGGTGCTTTCCATTGCATTATAATGCTTACTTGTGATGAAAAGATTAACTAAAACACACACATAACCACACAGATTTAGACTTACTTCGCACAACATTTTCCACACATTGAAACTCAATGGTCTGACACAATTATTTTTTTTTCTAATGACTGCAGGTGACATACCAGCATTCTCACTAATTAGTGTGGGAAGCTAGCACAGATGACTCATCTACAACCAGATGGTCTGCACTTTGATACAAATAATAGGTTGTTAAAGCAATAATGTATGAAAAAACATAAACAAAAAAAGTGCTAAACCACTAATGGCTACAACCACCATTATGACAAATACACGGTATGCACTTCCACGGTGGAGTGGACTCTGAGGAGAGAGGGGGCAGATTGGTATGGACACTGGACTCTTTCCATGTCAGGATTTTTGGGAAGATAATTTTAGCACTAGCATTTTAAAAAAATATATATATATTTTTGGACTTTTTTTTACATTTTGTTGGAACCGGATGGTTCCCCTGATGGTGTCATCACTGCATTATTATTTTTAAATGTTACCACATTTTTATAAATTTTATTTTTATTTATTTGTTTCTGGGTTTTTTTATTATTATTTTACTAATCACATTGTAATTAGAATGCTGGGCTCCATTTACTTCCAATGTTGAATGCAGGACCTTTTGGAAACCTATGTTTTTAAAGGACGCTGCCACAAGAGCTACTGCAAGAGATTTTGCCTCTAGCAATGGCTCTTGTGGCCGCTCTCCATCAAGTTCAACCCTTCTTCCTTTCCTTACTGTTTTAATCCATAAGAAGGAAAAAAAAAACTCAATTTTTTTTTTTCTGATTTTGCCAATGGGTGGAGGTAATCCTTCTTGACTGTATCAGAATTCTCCTTGGATCAATAAGATCTAAAATAGCAATGTTATATACTATCATTTATAGCCCTTTATATTCTGCTTTTCTAGAAACAAAAATCCAGACCCTTTTTGAAGGCATCCATTGTATTTGATTGCATAGTGAATTCCATACCTTTATTGCCCTTACTGTAAAGGATCGTTTCCTTTGTTGTCTAAGAAATCTTCGCTCTACCAATCTCAGAGGATGAACTCTTGTTCTTTGTACATTTCTGTTAATGAACAGGTCACTGGAAAATTATTTATATTGGCCCTGCACATATTTATAAAAGTGCTACTTTTTTAGTCTCTGTTCACAACTAAGATCTTCCAATTCCCTTATTAATTTTGTAGCCCTCCTTTGCACCTTTTCTAGATCCATAATGCCCAGAATTGCACTACATATTTAAAGTGAGGTCTTACCATTGACTTATAAATTGCCAATCTTATTGGCTTTGCAACTGTTAGGCTAGGTTTCCATTTGGTTTTTTTTTTATAAAAACGCCTATAAAAACGCCAATAGCGCCACCTGGCGTTTTTTTTGTGAAAAACGGCTGCAGCCAGATGTTAGCTGTAATTCAATAGGAAATCGCAAAATGCCATTTCCACTTGGCGTTTTTCTGTTTGGCGTTTTTTCAGTCCTCTTTGGCGTTTTTCTGCTTTTTTGGGCTCTGTGGCAGTTTTTCAAAACTGCAGCATGTTCACACTCTGGCGTTTTTTGCAAGAAATCTTGGCTTTTTTTCTCCAATAGAAGTCTATGGGAGAGAAAAAACGCCATGAAAAAGCCATGTGGGTTTATTGCCTTGGCGTTTTTTATGGCGTTTTTTCCACAGTTACAATGCAGAGGATGGACCCAGTATCTGTGTGTCCTACGAGAAATAGGCTGAAAACAAACAGTTTCACACAAAACAAAGTCCTGGACTGGTTCATATTGAATTTTACACCATTTGGAACAAACATGCCATTACAAACAAACATACGCGACCGGATCCTGCGTGCCAAAAGCAACAGCAAACAATTTGCACCATCATTTGGGGCCAATCTTCCCAGAGGAGCAGACATTCGGAATAAAGCATGCCTTACAAACCACAGAAAAGTGACAAAAGGGTCTACCAAGTAAATGACATCAGGAGAGGGCAGATACTTGCCATTTATCCTAATCCCTTTTAGCTGGGTGAAACTTCTAACTTGTAAAGGCTGGAAAAACTGCCTAAGGTCAAAAAAAGCAATTTCCACAGAAAGGCTAAAACGCCAGAAAAAACTCCAGAAAAAAACGCCAAAACGCAGGAAAATGCAGTGGCAGTTTTCTTGGCGTTTTTCATCAAGAAAAAAAACGCCGGACAAAAACCCAAGTGGAAACCTAGCCTTACACTGGCATTGCACACTGTTGCTATGTCTGTCGTCTCCACTTATTCCTAAATCCTTCACTTTAGTAGTTTTTTTTCCAGGGAGATATAATTTAGAGTATACAATGCATTATTATTATTTTCCCATAATCCATAACTTTACATTTCTCTGTGAACGTAATTTTTTCCACTTGCCTTCCCAGTCCCCCACTAAATCCTCCTGCAGAGAAGCAACATCAAGGTTAAACTGTACTATTCTACCTAATTTTGTGTCTCCGGTAGGAAGATGTTTCCTATGGTTAAGGAATTTTTATTTACTCAAAGATAGGCTAATTTAAGTGTATCATAACCGACAGCAATCTCAAAGCTAATGCTCATTTAATATTTATATATATTTTTTAATGCTCAAATTTATTCATAAGCACACCCCTTATATATTTCTACTGGGAAAAATAGAGTATTTACCAACAAAACAGCAACTGAATCTGCTTGCGGTATACTCAAAGGTCATACTACATCAGACCTTGAAAAGCTATTTTCCTCTCATTTTGCCATGAGTGAATATTTCCCACAGGCTTTTGTTCTTCCTTTGCTACAAGTAAAACAAAATGAAAACAATCTATTTTTGTAAGTACATGGTCCTTGAAATGAAAACCATTTTTAGTTATTTATTTGTCATGTAATTCCTTTAAAGAATATAATTTTTAAAAAGCTCAAGGCTGTCTTGCCTAGGGACAGTGATAGTGAGATTTATTATCGAAATATAGAAAATTAAGGACATATTTATTTTATAAAGTTTATTTATGTATCCTTCCAGATAGAGACTGTTGTCTTTATCATGATTCAAAAATGTGGTTGTTTTATGTGGGATCACATAATTTCCATAATTCATAATGTGTAAACAAGTGAAAATTTACAGTTTTCAATTTGTGCCCTATCTTTTTTCTTCAATTATAGAATATATATGGATATGTATATAATGTTTAATGTGTAAAATATGTTTAAAATGTCCGGAATCCTTTGTTCCAGCACACTATTAAAAGCATATTTACGTAATATGCATGCAGAATCATTTACATATACAGTAAGTGCAACAACTCTGGAACTTGTTTTTCTGAAGCCATAAATTCATGGTAATTGATCGCAAAACAACTAATAACTTTACTTGGGGTTGCAGTGTGTCACCAAAACGATTAACTATTCAACAAGCAGTGGATGTTAAAAACTGAGAGTGGCTGTCTCCATCTAGTCTCTATTATGAATAGAAAGCCACTGTTGAGCAGTATTCTCTGCTTAGTTTCAAGTCTTTGAACCACTTCATAAACCATTTCAGCAAGCTCGACAGCCTGTTAGGATACTACCACTTTTAATAGTAACAACTTCTCAGTGTGTATATGTCCAAACCAAAAACAATAACTGTTGCAGGACGTTTGTGACATATCTTGGAACCTCCTGATGAAATCATTGTTGGTTAGCAGTCGGATAACATCTACAGATACAGTTATTGCATTAATCCATAACAGGCCTATATTATAGTTATAGGCCTTAGCTTCATACTAGTTAATGCTTTAAGTGCAAATAATGTTATAGAATCTGCAGAGCATAAAGTAAGAAATGAATATACTGTGCATACTGTATTTGACTTAGCAGCAGTCATATTACATACCCTTTCAGTTGGCATTTTCAGAACGTTCTATTGTCTTGTCAGTGTTGACCTTGGATGCTAATGCACCATCACATTTTATTACCCTAAAAATGCAAGAGAGCTTTACAAGCCATTGTACTTTAATGTTTTGTGCCTTTAGAGACCCCCAAATCATTTATTTTTACTTTTTTAACTTAATATTTTTTTATTCTTTCTTTTACAAGCCTTATACCATTGGAAAGGTGAGGCGATTACCTTTCCAACGGTATATGTTGGGGGTCTGTAGCTGCTTAAATGCCTTAGATACAAGGAGCATGCCCCCATACCTCTTTAACTAAAGTTGCTAGATGACATTGCACGACGACTGCATCGCTGGAGGACGAAGCAGAAGTAAGAGGTAAGTCACTGAAGGGTGTAGTGGTTACGTCCTTAGCACCTGAAGCCCACTTGTGAGGACGTAACCACTGCATCCTTAGCAGTGAAAGTGTTAAATAAAAATAAATAAAAGCGAAACAGGGGGTCCCTATAAACCTGGGAAATGAGTGGCGATTGCCCCCATGTGCGATAGTGTTTAATTGCCACTGAAAGGGGTATACAGAACAGAGACACAATCAAGACTAAAAATGATAAATTGTACATATATTTATTCTATTTGTATTTCAAGTTATTTCAAGTTATTTTTTAAAGATACTAATTTAGGAAGACTGTCAGAACTTAATATATTGATTCATTTCCATAACAATAAATTTCTTAAAGGTCATTTGACAGTTTATCATTAAATGATTAAATATGATATATGTTTGGAGTTCAACCTGTTGGCTCAAGGTTAAATGCAAATCACTCAATGATTTAGTAAACTGATCTATATTGCTATATCTATATGCTGTAAGCCCAATTAGATGATTTGATTGGCTTTTCTGCACAGGTGCTGTCCAAATCATGTTTATGGGTCACTTGGTTTGACAAATTAGAGAGGAGAGTGGGCCAATGCTGCATTTCTCCTCCCAATGGAGAGTCCATGGCAAATTTTGCCACTAGAGACTAGATGTCTTCAAGATCCAGTACTGGACTACTATGATGCTTGTATCAGGTACAGGTGCTGGACACTTAACTCCCCCAATCTGGGTGACTGTTGAGAGGAGGGTAAGTTCCCATGTGCTTCCTGGGCACCTAAAAAGAAATCCCTGACCAAACAGTGGGTTTTACTTACCCGGACATGTGTGTACTATCTGGGAGAGGTTCCCAGAGCCTGTGTTAGCTGGGTCTGGCAGGGAAGTTAGTGAATAGACAGGGTTCTAGGTTTTAATTTTATGGTTTTGTTTTGGGGTACTTGTAAATAGTAAATCTTACTGCCGTAGAAGACAGTACTTATGATCCTTGGAAGTGACATTTATGGGCCTCAACCGCAGGGTGTTACATTAATTGCCCCCTTCCTGATTTTATCTATTGTTGCTTATTTTTGGAGAGTTTTTCTGCATTGATTGACTTTTTATGTTCATGCCACAGTATCTCAATCAAATGAAAGTTAGGACCTTTACTAGGCCACTCCAAAACTTTCATTTGGTTCTTGTGAGCAATTCAGAGATGGGCATACTGGTGTGTTTTGGATTACTTCCTCCTCTGTGAGTTCTGCTTGGCTTTTGAAGGCACTGCTGCATTTTGCATGGACAAGCAAGCAAATCTTGAGCTGGGGCGATTCTTCCTGACATCTCTGAAGTTACATCTCTAAGTGAGGAGTTACAAGCAAAGAATGTGCTAAAAAACAAGAAGGAGGGTAAAGTATAAATCCCTGTAATTCCATATATATTGTGTGTCTTACCTTAGCGAGCATGTTGGATAATACCACGCACTGCATGTCTTGCAACATGTATGCGCTTCTGGGGCAAGTTCCCCAAGGGCCATACCACTGTTGCAAGTATGAGCAGGTTGCTACTTTGGAATGTACTATACTAAATATAAAGAGGAAACTGGCAACACTGATGGACATAGACAACATGGAGAGGAGTTTACTGCTTACAGAGCATGCATTGGCTGGGGCCAGTGTAGAGGCGGCTAGAGATGGGGAAGAAGAGGCCTCAAGGGCAGAGAGCTGGGTTAGTTGTGTAAGGGACAGCAGGGGTCAGAGAGCTAGGGAGGCTTGTTCTGGGCTAGTTCACTCCAACATGCCAGTTTGTACAAAGATGCTGGGGATTCAAGCTCAGAGGAAGCAGTTCTGTGGGAGTCTGACTCTCCTAGCAGCCAGGAGTGTAGCCTTTCCAGCATAATGGGGAGCCATAAGGCAAGGAAGGCTTGACAGGTGCTCTTGGTAGGGGACTCAATTATAAGGAAGGTTGATAGGGTAATCTGGCACCAGGACCCCGAATGCCGAACAGTATGCTGTCTCCCAGGGGCTCAGGTTCGGCATATTGTGGACTGGGTAGACAGATTGCTGGGAGGGGCTGGAGATGATCCAGCAGTCGTAGTACACATTGGTACCAATGACAAAGTTAAGGGCATGTGGGGGGTCCTTAAAAACTATTTTAGGGTACTAGGTCAGAAACTTAGGCAAAGGACCACCAAGGTAATATTCTCTGGAATACTACCAGTACCATGCGCTACATCAGGTAGACAGCAGGATCTTAGGGAGATTAATGCTTGGCTTTGAGGGTTGTATAAGAAAGAGGGATTTGGGTTTTTGGAGCACTGGGCAGATTTGCTGTCGTCTACAGACTCTACAGCAGGGATGGGCTACACCTCAATGATGAGGATGGCTATGGGAATCGAGGATCTTTTAAATTAGGTTCTGGAGGGGAGGATAAAGATATAAATGAAGTGCTAGCTAGAGTACACTGGAGGGGGGTCTAGCTATGGGAAAAAGGGGTGAGAGCAGTGGCAGGTTTAGCATAGACAATATGGAGCTACATGGTACAAAACCTGCAGTCATTAAGTATTTGTCAACTGATGAACCAAAAATGAGTAGTAACCTTAAATGTCTTTTAGCAAATGTGAGAAGCTTGGCAAACAAAATGGCTAAGCTGGAGATATTGCTAAGTATGATTTGATCAGTATCACGGAAACATGGTGAGAGGGTATGCACGACTGGTCAGTTAATCTACAAGGTTACTCGCTTTTTAGAAGGGACAGTGTAAATAGAAAAGGGGGAGGGATTTGTTTATATGCCAACTCTAAACTAAAGCTCAGTATTAGTGTGCATGATGACACTAGTAGTAATGTGGAGATGCTGTGGGTGGAGATTAGCCTAGATAGTAAAAAGAGTCGCATACTAGTTGCAGATGTACGCTACAAGCCACCAAACATTAGCAATGAAAGGGAGGATCAGCTGCTATTACAAATTGAAAAGGCTGCAAATAATAATAAAGAATAAAGTTTTAATCATGGGAGATTTAAATTACCCAGATATAGATTGGAATAGTGGAACTAGTTCCTCTAAGGGCGGCAAGTTTCTGAACCTGCTTAATGACCAATTTATGGCACAATTAGTAGAGACCCCAACCAGAATGGATGTCTGTCTGGATCTGGTAATAACTAACAATGAGGAATTTATCTCAAACATCAAAGTAAGAGAACAATTGGGGAATAGTGACCATAACATGGCTTCATTTGAGATTCATTCCAAAAAGCAACTGGGTAAAGAAAAAGTGCTCAAGCAATTAAATACTGTTAAGATAGGCAATGTGCCTGGGCCAGATGGTATACACCCAAGGGTACTTCAGGAGCTAATCCTAAATATGGCCCAACCATTATAACTGATCTTTAGGGATTCTGTTAGTTCAGGCATAGTGCCATTAGATTATTGCCCATATTTAAAAAGGGATCAAAATATCAACCGGGCAATTATAGACCAGTAATCTTTTTTTTTTTTTTTTGAGATGTTTTGCTAAGGCACTTAGTGGAAGTAAATTCTATGAATGTTTTCATGTGTGTATTTTGTAAGTTGTTCAGTGTTATCTTTCTTGGTTGTTGAAATGTTTTTACAGAAATGTGATCCATAAATCAGAAGTGTCCACATCTTGACAAGGTGGTTAGGTATTTGTATTTTCCATAACTTTGTCCATAGACACAGATTTGCCAGCTGTTACAGGGAGAGTGTCAGCTCCTGGGGTCACCCTGCTTCTCTAGCCCAATACCCTAAGTGAGTTGGAAACTTCCTTAGTCTTAGGTCTAGGATAGGATATTCGGATACCATGGCCAGAGCTTTTTTTTTTAAATTTTTTTATTCTTTTTATACATTTTTAACAATAATCCACATCACTAAAACATATCAACATGACGTCACATAGACAAAAAAAAAATATATACAAACATAAACAAAAAATTTCAATATCTGTATACATATATTGAGAGTCGCCATACAAAAGATATAACTTAAACGTCCAAGGGCTATATATTACTCTCCTTCAAGGAAAGAGCCCTCCTATGGCTACGTTTGTTCTAACATCTCATTAGGGAACAAAAGGAACCATTTATTCAGAGCCTGGCAAGCTATTAATTCATGTCTGCCTTCCAGGAGACCTTTTTCCATTTGTAGTTGGAAACTTATTTGTGTTTTCAATTTTTCCCAATGTGGAACCTCTTGACTTTTCCAATTATGAGCCAAAAGAATTTTAGCTGCCATTAAAATGTGGAAGATAAATGGAAAAGAAAACTCTCAATTGAATGTTGAATTCCCGTAATCTCTAACATCTCTAAAACTGATACAACCATAAGCCAAAACGTATCAAGTTTTTGACAACTCCACCATATATGGGCATAAGATCCCCTCTCATGATTACATCTCCAGCATAAGTTGGAAACCCGTGGAAACATCTTTTTCAACCTTTCTGGAACCAAATGCCATCTGTTCATTATTTTATATTGTAATTCATTCAGGCTTAAACAATGTATATTTTTTTTTTACTGAGAAAACGTTCTACACCAATCCTCCCAATTAATTTCTTGGCCTATATCAATCTGCCATTTTATATATGCTCTTGGTTTATTAGGAGGGCCCTATTCATCGCATTTCCTGCTTTTTATCACTGTCCTAATATTTATGTCTTTTTCCATCAAGGTTATTATCTTAGATTTAATTTCATTGTGTAATCTATTCTGGGACTCTATATATCTCTTAATGCGTAAATAAGTGAACCCATCTTTCAAAGATAGGTTAAACTCTTCTGCCAACTCCGCAAAAGGTCTAACATTATTGTTTTGGACCAGCTTATGATATTTCTTTAAACCCTTTGCACACCAGTTACTTATATCTAAGTCCCTAATATTCATCTGAAGAAATTTTAGGGAGGCGGTTGGTATCATAACGCATCCTACCTTTTTTTATTTTCTAAAACCTCCCCAGAATTTAAACAAATTTAATAAAATTAAATTATTTTCAACATTATTAATTTGTAAATTAGACGACAATAAAAAAGCTTAGGTCTTCCGTATTTAATATTAAGGACTCTATTTTATACCAAACCTCATCTTGATTTAAATCTATTAACCATTTTGAACAATGGTAAAACATAGCTGCATCGTGCTATTTTTTAATATCCGGGAAAGCTATTCCACCCTGATTTAGATTTTTCTTCAGTGTCTTCATGGAGATTCTTGGGGTTTTACCCCCCCAAATGAATTTAGTGAAAACCCTTTGTACCTCCATTAACCACGATTTAGAAAAAGAAAGAGGAACCAGTCTGAACAGGTAGATCCATTTTGGAAGAATATAAGATTTAACATTATTTAATTAGACCAATACCTCAAAATTTCTGAAGTATGGGCTACTAAGAATTTGAAATTAGTTTCTATCAGTTTATTAGGGTTTACTGTTATTTTTATCCCTAAGTACGTTATTTCCTTGGATACCCACTCAAATGTATAATCATTTCTTAAAATCTGGGTCATAGAATCTGGTAAATTTCCCAATATTGCACTTGTTTTTGATACATTTAATTTATAATTCGATATATTACCATACGATTCAATTTCTTTTAGTAAATATTCTACTGAAATAACTGAATCCTGTACCGTAATAACAATATCATCAGCATATAACATTATTTTACCTTCCTTACCCTCATTTAAACATCCCATAATAAAGGGATGATTTCTTATATTTTAGGCGAGTGGTTCCAGAGAAAGAATATATAAAAGAGGAGATAGCGGGCACCCTTGTCTGGTTCCATTCATAATCGGAAACCACTGAGATGATATTCCCTGACTAATAATCCTAGCAGTAGGGGAAACATATAATGCCATTATCTTATTTAATATGTCACCAATAAATCCATATTTCTATAACGATGCTTTCATAAATTTCCAGTTAACCCTATCGAATGCTTTCTCAGCATCTAAAAACAGGGTCATTATGGGTTCACCACTCTTCTTATTTGTATCCTGAATATGTATCAAACGTCGAATATTGCTGCTGGAAGATCTTCCAGCAACAAAACCCACCTGATCTTTATTCACTAGAAAAGGAATTATATTTTTTAATCTTGCTGCTAACCGTGAAGCATATATTTTAGTATCTGTATTGGTCAAAGAAATTGGTCTATAATTAGAGATCTTTTCTGGATCCTTATCCTGTTTTAAAATAGGAACTATGTTCGCTTGCATCATTTCCAGAGGAAAGTGAGACTGATTTCCTATTGTATTAAAGATCTTACATAGCCTCTGTGCCAGTTTCTCCTTTAATATTTTGAAAAACAAATTTGTAAATCCGTCTGGGCCAGGGGCTACATTCTTTTTATCAATTATTAGTCTCACTTCTTCTAGATTAAATGGATAATTGAGTTCATCTAGCTGTTCTTTAGAAAGTTTAGGCAAATTAGATTTCTTAAAAATAATTTTGTATGGAGGGACCTTCTGCCTGATCTGGAATATTATATAGATCTTGGTAGATGCCCACCTCTGAATGACCAGTAATCTTAATATCGGTAGTGGCAAAATTATTTGAAGGGCTGCTAAAGGTATACATTCAAGAACATCTTTTGAAGAAGTCAACATGGATTTGTGAAAGACAGGTCTTGTCAAATCAATTTATTAGAATTCTGTGAAGAAGTTAGTAAAAATATAGATCTGGGTAATAAAATTATCCAGGTCATTCAGTCTAATCTTGATGTTTCTTCTTTGCATGAGGATTTAGAGTTTGGGACTGGGCGGGCAAGTAGCAGATGAGGTTTAACATAGATAA
Organism: Sceloporus occidentalis; assembly: GCA_023333645.1. NCBI lineage: Eukaryota > Metazoa > Chordata > Lepidosauria > Squamata > Phrynosomatidae > Sceloporus > Sceloporus occidentalis. The sequence continues at coordinate 1,883,413 of JALMGF010000033.1, forward strand.
GTGCAAAGTTATGCACTATGGTAACAAGGCAACCTATACTATGAATGGAATATCCCAAATGAGAAGGATTTAGGAATAATGGTAGACAACAGGCTTGGCAACAGCGCGCAATGCCAGCAAGCAGCTGCAACGCCCAATAAAGTTTTGGCATGCATTAAAATGGGATCATCTTGCCTCTTTACAGCTCAATGGTAAGACCTCACCTTGAATATGTTGTACAATTCTGGGCACCGGTCCTTAAAAAGGACATTATGGAACTAAACAAAGTGCAAAGGAGGGCTACAAAATTAATAAGGGGATGGGAAGATATTACTTATAAAGAGAGACTAAAAAAGTTAAAACTATATACACTAGAAAAACAGCATCTTAGAGGGCATATGATAACATTATATAAATATATACAGGGCCAATATAAAGAGCTCTTCAGTGACCTGTTCATTAACAGAAATGTACAGAAAAAAAACAAGAGGTCACCCTCTGAGACTAGAAGAACAAGGGATTCGTTACAGTAAGGACAATAAAGGTATGGAGTTTACTGCCAAAGGAGGTGGTGTTATCAAATACATTAGATCCATTTTACAGGGGTCTGGATATTTCTTTAGAAAGGCATGACATACAGGGCTATAAATAGAATAACATCAATCATTTAGAGCTTCTTAATCCAAGGAGAAATCCGATTGAGTCAAGAAGGATTTTTTTCCCCTGCTGGCAGAATTCGAACTAGCTTAATTGGGGGGGGGGGGGTTACCTTCTTTTGGATCAAAAGTAGAAGGGTTGAACTTGATGGACTTAAGTATTTTTTCAGCCTTATTTCATTTGTATGTAATTATGTATCTATCTGTACTGCTATAACCCAACTGTGCTTGAGATTTAGGTCAAGAACTGACGGCTTTCTAATCACAATGTAATTATTGACAAAACATTTGGTAACATCATGCAGTGATGTCACCATCAGGGGAACCATCCAGTTCCAACAAAATCTAAAAAAAAAGTCCAAAAAGTGCTAAAGTGCTAAAATTTGCAATGTATCTTCCCAAGAATCCATGGAAAGAGTTAAACTTAAATTTGGTCTTTTAGCCCTCAAAAAACACATGCATTGTACTCAGGGTATGTTGCTGAACACATATTGGGGTGTTGTTTTGAGGTTACATATTTCAGGAGCTGTACATTTATACCTGGATTACAATTTATGTGAAAGAAACACAAAATACATTACTACCACAACATTTGACAAAGGGTGGTAGTAGAATTAGTGCATGGAAAGGAAGGATGTCCCAAATAGCACACACACATACAGAATGACCAGATTTGGTTTTGAAACAGCAATATGCTACTTGTACTTATTGTCCTATAATTTGCAAAAAAGAAAAAAAAAACTAAAAACATTGGATATTTCTAAACTCAGGACAACTAGAAGAATCTATTTTATTAGCTTTTGAAGATGAGTAAAAAAAATAAAATTTAGAAAAATGTTATAGTAAATTTCATGATATGATCAAAAAATGGTTTCTGAAGAAAGCCCTTCTTGTTCTGAAAAAAACAATGTAAACCTTGTGTGGGTTCACTAAATGAGAGAAAAGACAATTACAGCTAAACACAAACACCACACCACATAAGTTTTAAAACAGCCCTGGTCACAAAGGGTATGAAAAAAATAAAAAACAGCATGGTCCCTAAGGGGGTAATACCTTTTCCTATGTAGATGCCCTTTTAAACTATTACAACTGAACAAATACTCTGAATCATTCCTAAGTTAAACATTAATTTGAGGTCCATGGATGACTTATTTGTCAGAACCATTTTCTGTTAACAAATTCCATATGTAACCCTTGCAATATGACAAAATCAATACATAAAGATTCAGTATTAAAATTAACAGAGGATAATTGGAGATTAATCTAGCCTTGGTGCAGAATTAATCTGAATTTTATTAAAGACAGGAGGCGAGTATTTTGCATTACTTCCTTTACTGAATAACCTCCAGCAGCAAAACAGTTAATGATAAAAGAACAAATAACCAATAAGAACAGAGCCCAAAGACCCTATAAATGATACAAAGTCCAGTCACTCCTCCTCTTTCTTTGCCAGGATAAGCCGAACAGGAAAAACCAGGAACAAACAGCCATATCCCAGCGGAAAAACCCAGCAGAAAACTGAACGAACAGGATCCACGAACACTCTAGACAGCGGAGGAGCGGCCTGAAAAGGAGAACAAATACGTGAAAGTACCAGGCATTTGTAACAAGGAAAAAACCTGGTAATAAAGACACAAGAAACTGGTTATAATACCGAAAACATCATGAAATAAAAACTAACAGTAAACACATATAAACAATCCCCGAAAAAAGGCAAACCCAACGAAAAAACCCAGGGAGGGAAAATCTAGAAGGGGGGAAAATACTCGCCTCCTGTCTTTAATAAAATTCAGATTAATTCTGCACCAAGGCTAGATTAATCTCCAATTTTACAGCAAGACAGGAGGCTTCGTATTTTGCAATTTTAACGCCCAGCCATAAAGCTAACAGAAGCATGAGACAGAGGGCGAAAGTAAAAAGTCCGGAACGTGGACTCCCACGACCAGTCCGCCGCCGACATGATGTCGGCCATAGAACTGCCCGCAGCGAAAGCCACCGAGGCAGCCGCACCCCTAACCGAGTGAGCCCCGAAAGAGTCCGGAACATCAGCCAACCGAAGGACCCAGCGAACCCACCTGGCTAAGGTGGGACTCGAAACCGGGCGGAAAGGTCGAACGTAAGAGATGAACAGAGGACCCGAATCAGAGGAACGAAAAGGACTAGTCACGTGAATGTAAGCTAAAACACAACGCGCCACACACAACCGAGGTCTGTCCGGGAAATAAGGATAAGAAACCGAGGACGACAGACATTTAGTCCGGCGTGAAATGCGAACGGAAACCCCCGCAGGGGAAAAAGAAAAAGAAGAAACATCAAAGGCCAGAACATCGGAAACGAGATGGAAGGACACCAGACAAAGAAGCAAGGCAAGTTTGGCAGACAATTGACGCAGGGACAACCGGTCGTTGTCTGGCCAACTCTCCAGGAACTCAAGGACCTTGGAAACGTCCCAAAAAGAAGCATAGCGAGGCAAAGGGGGTCTGGAAGACCGAATGCCGCGCAGGAGCCGACAGACCGCGGGGTCTTTACCGACCCCAAGGCCCGCCACGGGAACGTGCGCAGCAGAAATGGCCGACCGAAACAGGTTGATGGTCCTGTACGATTTCCCTTGGGAAAAAAGATGAGCTAAAAAGTTGATGACAAACGTTACAGGGGCCGTAAGGGGATCACAACGCTGTTCCAGACACCAGCGACTCCAGACCCTCCAAGCCTGGAGATAGGATTTCCTGGTGCCAGGAGCCCAGGATCCCCAGAGTAGATCTCGAGCCGTCGCCGATAAACCTGACATGTCCCAGGAGCCCCGGAAACTGTCCAGGCCACGAGGGACAGGTGGTCCTGCAGGACCAGAGGGTGAGGATAACCGTCTGGGTCCAGCAAGAGGTCCCCCAACGATGGAAGAAGAAGGGGATCCGCACAAGACAGCTCTAGGAGCAACGGGAACCAAGGTTGAGTTCTCCAGAGGGGGGTCAGCAGAACGATCGTAACACCCTGACGAGCTACGGTGTGAAGAGCCCGAAGGATCATGGAGAACGGGGGAAACGCATAAGCTCCCCTCGGAGGCCACGACTGGAGGAACGCGTCCGCAGCCTGCGAGAGCGGATCCGGCAGCCAACTGAAAAAGCTGGAGTCTGACAGTTGGTCCGGGACGCAAACAGATCCAGATGAAAGGGACCATGGCGAAGCTCGATCGCGCGGAAGACCGAGGGGAGTAGACGCCAGTCGCTGGCGTCCCTCCAATGGCGCGAGAACCAGTCCGCCACCAAATTGTCTGACCCGGGTAGATACTCCGCCCGAATTGACAGATGATTGTCTAGACAATATTGATAGAGATCCCTGGTCAGCTCGGTCAGAAGCCGCGAGCGAGAGCCCCCCAGACGATTGATGTACCTCACCGCGGACACGTTGTCTATGCGCAGAACCAGGGAGCAGTGCGTAAGGTCCTTGGTGAAGCTGCGAACCGCGAAGGAGCCGGCTATCAGCTCGAGACAATTTATGTGAAGGCCGCGCTCCTCGGCGGTCCACGGACCTCCCGTGGCCACCGGGCCACAGGCCGCTCCCCAGCCCAACAGACTGGCGTCGGAGTCCAGAACGAAGTCCGGAACCGAGCCGAAAATGGCACGACCGTTCCAAGCTTCCATGTGCCCCAGCCACCAGCGGAGTTCCAGACGAGCCTCGTCGGAAAGAGTGATAAGGTGATCGTAAGAACCCGACGCGCGAAGATGGAAAGTTTTTAAGCGCTGAAGAGCACGATAGTGGAGAGGGCCCGGGAAGATAGCCTGGATAGACGAGGACAGAAGGCCAATAACCCTCGCGAGATTCCGAAGGGAAACGCAGCGACGACCGAGTAGGCGACGAATCTCCTTTTTTATAGATTGGACCTTTGCGGGCGGTAACCTGAGTACCGCTGCCACAGAATCCACCGTGAACCCCAGAAATTGGACAGTCCGAGTGGGGGAGAGAGATGACTTCTCTACATTGATAACGAACCCTAGATCCTGCAGGAGACGGACCGTGGTCGTGGTGTCGCGAAGGAGGGTCTGCACGTCGCCCGCCATAAGGAGGATGTCGTCTAGATAAATAATGGCGCGGATGCCCCTCGTACGAAGAAACTCCATAACCGGCTTTAGGAGCTTCGTGAAGCACCAGGGAGCCGAGCTGAGGCCGAATGGGAGACAAGTGAACTGCCAAAGGCGGTTTCTCCAATGGAACTGCAGAAAACCCCTGTCGTTCGGGTGCATGGGAACGGTAAGGTAGGCGTCCTTTAAGTCGAGTCTCGTAAACCAGTCGTTGGTACGTAAGAGGTCGCGGAGGAGATGTATGCCCTCCATCTTGAAGTGACGGTAGACTATGAATGCATTGAGGGCCCGCAGATTTATGACGGGGCGAAAGTCTCCCGACTTCTTGCGCACTAGAAAGATGTTGCTCAAGAAACGAGGGGAACCTGACGCCCGTTCTATAGCCCCTTTGTCCCGAAGTGAGCAGAGTTCTGAATGGACGAGAGCGACTGCCGCGCGCGCAAATCAAGGGGGGCAAGGAGGAAACGCTTGGACCGGAGGCGAAAGGAACTCCAGACGAAACCCTAGGACCGTCTGAAGAACCCAGGGGTCCGAGGAAAGGGCCGACCACGCATGGAAAAAATGGGCGAGTCTGCCCGCAATAGGTAGAGAGGGAAAAACAAGAGAGATTTTTACCTGACGCAGTCTTCCCCCTGAAGGACGAAGATCCTCTACCGCGGTAGGCTCCACGCTGGAATGGTGTGCGGAAGCGGGACCGGAAGGTGTTGGACGACTCCTGATATCGGGGTCTTGAACCGAAGGTGGCTGACCTGCTGGCGGCACGACCCCTCTGCCGGCCAGCCCTGGCGGAAAAACGGTCCCCGGATCTGAACACCTTCTTCAAAGATGTCTGCGCCTTCTCCAAGGAGGTGAAGACGGTAACGTGACGCGTAAGATCCTTGAGGAACTTCTCTCCAAAAAGCAGCCGTTCGCTTCAGGACCAAGCTCCTTGGGAGCCAACTCCACCAATTTGGCATCGAGCTTGAAGAGAGCCGCTTTACGGCGCTCAGCTGACAGGGCACAATTAGCATTTCCCAGAAGGCATAGGGCTCTCTGGGTCCACTCGCGAACCAAATGCGGATCCAACGGAGATCCATCGAGAAGGGCCTCGTCCGCCATCTGAAAAATGTGAGTAAGAGGACCCGTAACATCCAAGAGCTTGTCTTGAGTGGAAGCAAGACCAAGCTCAATCCCCTTCCTGGGATCCTTGCCATTCCGTGTGAGGAACGTAACGAATGATTGGTCAAACTCAGGTGTATTGGTGACCTTGGCGGGAACGGTTGGCCGGGGGCATTCTGACCGGAGCCGCTGGCGAACCTCTTTGTCCAGTGGTCTGCGGACCCAAAACTTGACAAACTCCGCAATGTGATCCGATGGGGTCCATTCGGTGGAGCGTGGATGACGTATTGCCCTGGGGTCGAAAAGTGGGATGACCATCTGATCGGTGACCTCAAAAGGTTGATCCTGCTTGGAACAGGAGGGTTTGGGGTCGTCGGGTGGCAAAACGGGAGCCAAAACAGAAGGAGAGCCGTGACCAGAGGAGCCCGCCTGATACTCATCTAAGGTTTCATATTCTGCCTCTAGGTCGGCTGATGGTGACTCGGGATCTGTAACAGGCCTGGACCACTTCAGAGGACCCTTGCCCTTGTCCGAGAGGGATGGGGCAGCCGCCCAACCACGTCTGCGGGAGGGATCCCGGTCGGTGGGGGAGATGGAAACCCCATTGTCAGATTCCTCGGCCTCAGCCGGAATGATTGCCTGGCCCGGGCGGGCTTGTTGAGCTTCAGCCAGAGCGGCGGGCAGAGAGGCCGCTAATGCAGTACGAAGCCATGCCTGAAAAGCTGCGGGGATAGGTGTCTCCGAATCATCCGCCATAATGCCCAATGTGTTATCTGAAACACATAAAGGGGAAATAGTAAGAGAGAGGCAAGGGCAAAACCGCTTGTATAATGAGGTAGCAGCTCCTAATAACAATACTGTAATATAGCGGTAGCAGAGAGGCGGGAAAAAAGGGGGGGGGTCACCCCCACCAGACAGCAGAGGGGTTCACCCTCGCAAATAAAAGGGTACGTGACCCTGTAGTAAATGGTGGGTCCAAGACCCAAATAACCTGAGAGCCAGAGGCAGCAAATAGCCAAGGGGTTCACCCTCGTCAACGTACAAGGGGGGGGTTCACCCCAACAGGCAGGTAACAAAACAAATGTGAGATGCAGGCAGGCTAAAGGTAAATATATCTTATTTTTTTTTTATTTTTATTTTTTTTATTATATATATAATTATTTAGTTAGTTCAACTCAGTTATCTGCAATAAAAATGAAAAAGAGTGGCCGGGAATCGAACCTAGGACCCTAGAACTAAAAGACCTGCACAGTACCACTGTGCTAAAGAAAAACAAAATGGCCGAGCCGCGTGGTCAGACTAAAGAAGCTGAGCCGCGCGCGGGGAAAAAATATATAAATAACGGCCGGATTGTGAACTAGTAGTTCACAATCCGAGGCGGCATAAACCAGAAAAGCTGGACGAACCCGCCGCGCGGTCTCCGATACAGGAGACCACGCGGTAAGAAAACCAGCCGGGGAGAGGAAACACAGTACCGCGGCCGGATTGCAGACAGACAGTCTACAATCCGAGACCGCGGTGAAGGACGGGTTGAGTGATCCCGTCGCGCGGTCCCAACCAGGGACCACGCGGCCGGAAAGCTCAAGCCCAGAAGAAAAACCGTCGCGGGACGACACAGCCGCGCGGATAGAAGCCCGCGAAGTCGCGTCACGCGGCAGAGATGCCGCGGCGCGACCGCGAGGCGCAGGCCCACGTGACCGTCGTACAGATAACGACGTAGACACGCGGGAGGAAAGTTAATAAAACGAAAAAAGGGGAAAAACCAATGGAGGCCAAACAATAAAATAACGATAATAATAAAATAATACAGGAGGAATACAACAGAAATACCACAATAATAATAATAAAATAATGAAGGTAGGACCAAAAATATAGTAGCTACCACAGAAATGAAAACCCAATAGCTAAATAACTATACCAGATAAGGAAATAAGTAAATAAGTAAATAAGTAATAGGCCTAAATAACAATCTTCCAGATAGGAATATAAGTAATAGGCCTAATAATTAGGGCGAATAAAATGGAAGGTTCTCACCTGGAGGCTAAGCAGCAAAGAAAGAGGAGGAGTGACTGGACTTTGTATCATTTATAGGGTCTTTGGGCTCTGTTCTTATTGGTTATTTGTTCTTTTATCATTAACTGTTTTGCTGCTGGAGGTTATTCAGTAAAGGAAGTAATGCAAAATACGAAGCCTCCTGTCTTGCTGTAAAATTTAATACGACCAGGGTTATCCTAAATAAAATTGAACATTTTGTTTCCTATTAGGTGCTATGTATCTCAAAGATTTTAAGTACAACAACTAGAAAGCAGGAGTCATCTGTAATAATTTAATGGATTAGAAGCTTTAAACATATTTTTCTGCATTTGACTTTTTTTGTTCTGAATGTACTGTAAAGTATATATTTGACTTCAGGGTTAATGCATTTATTTTATTCTGCTCAATGAAGTGACAAGGCCGAAAGGCTACTAGGAAACCACTGTATGTTCTATAGCCAACAGAAAAGTAAATCTGACAGTGGTATGCAATATACAAGGACAAATGAGAAAGAAAAGTGAAAAGATAAACACACATTCTATTTATGTAGAACAAAAGACCATACATACACTATATGACCAAAAGTATGTAGACGCCACTTATTTATTGAGTTTATTGATTATTGCTAACGGGTGTATAATATTTAGCACATAGGTATTCCATCTCCATAGACAAATCTTGACAGTACATGGGTTGTACTGATGAGCTCAATGACTTAAAATGTGGCACTGTCATAGGATGCCATTTTTGCCACAACTCAGTTTGTCAAATTCAGCCCTACTATATCTGCCCTGGTCCATTGTCATTTGTATTATTGTGAAATAGAGGTACCTAGGAGTAACAACAGCTCAGCCACGAAGTAGTTGACCGTTGACATGGGGCTGCAGAGTGCTCAGGTGCTTATCACATAAAATGTGCCTGTCCGCGGTAGCATCACTCAATACATAGTTTCAAACTGACTCTGGAAGCAACATCAGCACAAGCACTGTGCACTGGCAGAGCAGCTGCACAGAAGACGAAGATCACTATGCCTAATATCAGGCATTGGATGGAGTGGTATAAAGCACTCCACTCCTGGACTATGGAGCAGTGAAAACGTGTTATCTGGAGTGATGAATCACACATCACTATCTGGAAGTCTGATGGATGAATCTGGATTTAGCAGATACCTACTGGTATGCATAGTGCCTACTGTTTGGTGAAGTAGGGATAATGGTTTGGGATGGTTCTAGTGAATGGTTATGTTAATGCTACTGCATGCAAAGACATTTTAGACACATATATGCTAACAACTTTGTGCCACCAGTTTGGGTAAGGCAATTTCCTGTTCCAGCATGACTGCGCCCTTGTGCACAAACCAATGTCCATAAAGACATGGTTTGATGAGTTTGGTGGGGAGTTACATGAGGGGCCTGTGACGAACCCATACCTTAACCAAACTGCTACACCTTTGGGATGATTTGGAGTGCCAATATGTGTGGATGTCCACATACTTTTGGTCATATAATACATTTATATCAATTCATATAAGGTGTTCTAGTGCACAAAAGATATATGGCTGTATGGAAGATGTTCTGAATTTTTGGCATGCAACACAAGTGGCTGGGGGGTTAGGTGGGAAATGGTGCCTCTGGCTAGAAACTACCGTATTTGCTCAATTATAAGATGACCCTGATTATAAGACAACCCCCAAAATCTGAATATTAATTTATGAAAAAAAGAAAAAGCCTGAATATAAGACGACCCTATAGGAAAAAAGTTTTACCAGTAAATGTTAATTCATGTAAACTATGTGAACATTTTTTTTTTTCAATAAAAGCTATGATTGAGAAAAATATTTTGTTTTTATTTCCTTTTTTTTAACCTGCCCCCCCAGGTATGCACATCTGCCGCCTGGCTTGCCACTCTGCCCCATAAATGTCTTATACCCCCTATATGCCACTGTGCCCCATGATATGCCTTTTAACCCTCTAAATGCTTCTGTGCCCCATGATATGCCTTTTGACCCCCTATGTGCCACTCTGCCTCCAGGATTGCCTTACACCCCTATATGCCACTCTGGCATTTAGGGGGTTAAAAGGCATATTATGGAGCAGAGTGGCATATAGGGAGGTATAAGGCATTTCAGGAGGCCTTATGCCCCCATTTAACACTCCGCTAACCACACCTCCTCCCGGCTGCAGCGGAAGTTGTCTACGCAAATCGCTTAGAGCTCTACACGCTGCCGGGTGCTTAGTCCGGGCAGCGTGTAGAGCTCTACGCGAATCACGTAGAGCTCTACACGCTGCCCGGACTAAGCACCGGGGACTCAGAAGTACCGGTAAGTTGGGGGGGGGCAGGAGGATCCAGGTCCCCTGCACCGCTGCGGGGGATCTGGATCTTAGTCTCATAGTCAAATCTAGTTGAGGTCTGATTATAAGCCGACCCCGATTATAAGACAAGAGGTATTTTTCAGAGCACTTGCTCTGGAAAAAACCTCGTCTTATAATCGAGCAAATACGGTACTAGGCAAATTCATTGTTCACTTCAGTAGACACAGAAGAAATCCAGGGAAATCAAATGGCAGATGTTATATGTTACAAACGTTACAGGCTGCAGTGGCCTCATCCCAAGTGGACAGATAAGAGTTACACTGGACTGTGCAGACATCCATCCATAGTCTTCATGCTTTCATCCAGCTACTCACCTGGCGTCATCATTAATGTACATCATATTTTCTTCTCTTACAGGTATAATTATCACAAAATGCATCTGATCAACCCATTAACCCCTCACCTCCTCCTGTAAACCCTTATTTTCACAGAAAGCTGACCTTTTTCGAGAAACATACAACCTTTCCTCCTAACATTCTCAGCCATCATCATAATTAAACCATTCGAATGAGCTACAACCTCCCCCTCAACAAGCAACTAGATTGTAAGCTTGCAAAGGACCCTCTTCTCCTTTTGTATCAGTGTGTCATTGAGTGTGATTTTAAATTATTCCACAGATTGTAACAGCGCTACAGAATCTGCTTTTTATATAAATAAAAGTAGTGTAGTATCTGTAACAAACTAAAAGAGATGAGACAATGTATGATATCTCCCAACATTTCAAATGGCCTAAGAGGGATTTTTTGTTTTATGGTTAGAGGTGTGGCTAGGGGGTGGTCTCTTACTAAGGCCCTTACATGTATCTTTGACTTGTCTATAGATATTTATGTAACTGAGTAAGGCAGTTCTTAGATGAATAGTGTATTGTATTCCCAGAATTTAAGTTATAAACTCATGTTTGCTACTTATTTACATATTATTGTAACTTTTGGGGCTGTAAAACACTGATTCACTAATATGCACCACACATTTTGAGCTGCTAAAAAAAAGAGGGACATCAGGGGTAGAAAGAGTGACATTTGGGTCTTAAAAGTAACTGTCTCTCCTAATCATGGACCTTTGGGAGGTACGATGTTTGGGTGAAGGTATACATTATATTACATTTTGGATAAACTAAAAAAAAAATCACTAAGCTTCAGTAATGAATCAGCATTACGATATAAAGGTATTTTGTCTGTAAGAAGAACATTACCAGGACTCTTAAGACCTAGCTATTAAGGAGGTAACACAAGAAATATCAGCTATATGTACATTCCAAATGCAAGGTCTGATCTCTACCACAAGCCCTGCCAACCTAGCCCCAGCTCCTCGATGTCCAGGCACTGCAGCAAGTCCAGCTGAGCGAAGAAAGTGATAGTCACATCAATTGTCTTTAAGGTGATGCATTTCTGTGACGTGATTGCCACGTCAATTGTCTTTAACCATAACATACATAAATCATAACTTATTTTATTAAGCAAATATATAGTTTATGTTAATGAAAGAACAAAAAAATCAGAACACACTTTAACTCATTTACTATGCCATGAAATGGAAATTTTATTTGAACTGCCAAAACTTCAATGAGAAAATTAGTGGGTGATTATTTTTTGTATCTTTCCTGATATTTTCAAACATTGTTTAAAATAATGACCTTTTCATTTCTCACTTTAACTTCTCTCAGACACAGTGTGAAAAATTAGTGTTAGAAATGACGTTTTGACCTAAAATTATATATTGGGCGACGTGTGTAAACATTTATTCCATTGCTGACATTAAACATGATGTTAAATCCCTTGCAGACTAGGAGTACAACAATATAGCATTTGAGATGGAAGCAACCAATCCATATGGCACTGTGCTCCAAAGTATTTATATATGGTTTTAAACTGAAACTAGGATTCAGTCTAATATAGACTTTTTTTATTAGGAACATTTTGAACTGAGACAATAACTGTATTGTAATGTACATATGAAATAACATATTTCCGCTAGTACCTTGTGCTGAGTCAGTTGGAATGTTGGAGTTTTGATTTTATGCACTTAGTCTGTTTAATAAAGGTTAAGTGAATATAATCAAAAACGTATACATTCATCAATTTCAGCATGACAGTGTCACGGTCTGCCCAGGCTGCGGAGCTGCATATCTGTCCTGCTTTAGTTTCTCTGCTTTGTTTTGATCCATTCCTGGATTTCCTTTTGCTTTGTTCTATTTTCCATTCCTTGCTTCTGCTCCGACTCTTTGCTTCAGCTCTGCTTCCTTTATTAGGTTTGCCCCACCTGTGTTCTGTTTGTCTCAGTCTGCAGTCTAAGGTATGTCTCTGTGCTGTGTTTGGTTTACATGTGTGGTTTGTTTTGTATCTTGTCAGCAGGGATTAGCGTTAGGACCCACCGTCATTGGAGTACTTTGGCGTAGTGGTGGGCTAAGCATACTATGGCCATATCATGTGACGAAATCTCCAATAGTTATCTTGTAGTCCTAGGCTAGTTTCTGTAGTCATGTTTGTGTGTCTTTATGTACCTTTGCCCTTCTTCCTTGAATCATCTGAGGATTCCGGTTCCTCTCTCCTCTCCCCATGTCCCTGTTAATATGTCCTATCCTTGCTTATAGGAGAAGCGTCCGAGGGTTCCGGCTCCTCACTCCTTCCCCTGTGTTCCTTGCCTTCTTCCCTGTCCTTTGTTGTGCCCTGTACTATGTATGTCTTGTCTAGTTATGTTTATTCCTCGTCTAGTGCCTGTTTATATTTTGCTCTATTCATATCTTGTTTCTAGCCACTTCTCATGTATATTCTATATCATGTTTCTTGCCTGGTCTCCCTTTCCTTGGCTGTGTTATGTGTCTGCTACATTAACCCTTTGCTTAGCCTTCATTCTCCCAGCCTGCAGCATCCTGCTCGTGATCCGTGTGATATGCTTCATGCCTGCTCCTGGGTGCCTGCAGGATTCGTTTTATTCTGGACTACATCTGCTGCCATATCAGGGCGCTGGTGTTTGGCTGCACTTCCTAGGTGCTCAACGCCTGGGTGAGTGTGGTCACCCTGCACCAGGCCCTGCCCCAGACTCCACTGCTGCATCGAGACTCTTGCAAACAACCATCGGGCGCGCTGGGTCCTTCTGCCATCAGCTTGGACCCAGTCCGTGACAGACAGTCACAATTAAAACAAACCACAAGTTGCTCAAGTTCCCAGAACCCAGAGTCGAATTGTAACAGAAAATATAGAAACTCGCACGTTCAGATGTAATTAAACCGACCACCAAATAGTCAAATTAAAAAAGTGGCTTAATGTGCAGTTAAAATTGACCCAGAAGTCCACTGAGTTAGAATTGATGACCAGCTCAATTGGTAGACTTCCATTGCATATTTGACCAACCGCTTTCATGACCTATATGACAGACTAAACAACTAACTCAACAGCTATAAGGTTGAAATTTACATTAATTGAATTGATCTTGGCAGCGACACAGTTGGATACTTGAAATGTCCATCTCAACAGCACTTTGACAGTAATGAGTCAAAGTTAATTTAGTAAATTTGGCTTGAACCATTTCAAGTAAATTCAGTTGCTGTGATTAATCCAACAAAGATTGGTTAATAGAAACTGATAGCAAGCTTGATTCGTGTTCATTTATCTGGGTATAACACATGTCATGTATTTGAAACTGGGCATACTTGAAGGTGGGATGACACGTTTTCAAACATCAAGGGTTCTACATTTAACTCTGAAGAAGAGTGGAGGTTTTCTGCCCATTCTACCAAGGATGCGAAGAAGCTTGGGCCAGATCATTGTTCTTAACATACAAAAGGTCAAATCTTATGTGGCAGTCACCCACTGGTATTTCATAATTTCTCTTAGGGTTGTAAGAATGTTTGCATGGAGTAATAAAAAAAGAATAGAAAACGGTATTTTCTGTGAGGTCACAAAAGTATGTTAATGTTTTGTCTAGGATAATGTCAGGACCTGACAGGAGAAGGTTATCCTGCATCCCAGGCATTGATGGTACATCCCTGACCATACTTTGGGGTCATCGGGTCGGAACTCCTAAAAATCTGGGGGAATAGCATTTTTACTGGCAGGGTATGTTCTTGTTCAGTAAACTGGGACAATAATTAGCATTCTGTTCTTCAGTGCATCCAGCATCTCTTTTCTCCTCAATCCTGCCCCTAAATCTGTGATTCTGTAAGCAATTTGAGCCTCACGGTGCAGCAACAGGAACAGAATCCTTATGGTGAGACAGCTTGGTGAAGTGCAGCAACAGTGGAGCAGAACAATGTAAGTTCAATTGCTCCACTGCCTGTGGCCTCTGGAAGACGATATATGCCTAATTTTTCTGGGGGGGTCCATTATCTGTCCCCACCACATGATTTCCTGGGGATCCAGGGGGGTGCATACCTGGGGGGGCAGAGTGGCAGCATATCTGGGGGGCAAAGTGCCAGCATATCTGGAGGGGGCAGAGTGGCAGCATATCTCAGGGGGCAGAGTGGCAACATATCTGGAGGGAGCAGAGTGGCAGCATATCTGGAGGGGGCAGAGTGGCAGCATATCTGGAGGGGGCAGAGTGGCAGCATATCGGGAGGGGGCAGAGTGGCAGCATATCTGGAGGGGGCAGGGTGGCAGCATATCTGGAGGGGGCAGGGTGGCAGCATATCTGGAGGGGGCAGAGTGGCAGCATATCTGGGGGGACAGAGTGGCATATCTGGTGGAACAGAGAGGCATATCTGAGGGGCAGCATTGCATATCTGGGGGGCAAAGGGGCATATGTATAAGTAAGGTGCATTAAAATGGCTATTAAAATACAGTGCGTTAGAATACTGTTTTAATATTCCACTACTGTGTTTTTTTTCAAAAAATCTAAAATGTTTTTAGGGTGTGGCCTATAATCGCATGCGGCCTATAATGGAGCCAATATGGTATCCTTACTGGGTTTACTTTTGCTTGACTGCGTCTTGTCTCTTTGTATGGTTTCTACATTGAGTTCAGTTAGGTCTACTGGAGGCAAGGTGAAATGATGGTCTCAAATGAAAATGCTAAAAAGTATCCATTTCATTCATCGTACAAACTGCACACCTCATTGAATAGCTTTCGGGGCAGGCTTTTCAATTATTTGAATGTAGCATTTTCTGTACGTTCATACCGTTCATCGTTTGCGGTTTAGTCAGGTCAAAGAACTGCTTACTCCATTCATGCCAAACTGAGTGGCAAATTTGTAGGACTAAAATTATACAAGGCTTTGATATTTTCTTCACATGTACAATTGGCATCCATTACCAGGAACAGGTATGTTGAGGTAGAGGTGGTATTGCCTCCCTAGTGGGTTCTAATTGTTCAAGAAGGATCACAGCACGTGGGAGCTCGCACCATTTGTGACCAGGAGTGAAGTCATGAGTGTGGGAAAAGTGTCCATATAGCCACCTGGCCATACTTGCCCCAGGCCAAAATGTGCCAGCCTTCCCCTGCCTGCTAAATGTTTTAACATACTTAAAATTGGAAATATATTAACAATCTGACAACATATCCATACACACAAAAGGTATTAAGCATCTCAGCTGGATCCCTAAGTATGTCTCATTATTTATTCACCTCACCAGAGCTCTCAGTATGACATATTTTAGTCAGCTCTCATGCTGGCACTGGACCTTTACAAATTGGCTTATATTGTTCATAATAGATTGTAACAAACATTAATGATTTTTTTTACCTTTTGCACTAGCACTCCAGGTACTAAACGTTAACAAGGGGCAATGGCATTTTTCTTAAATCACTTTCTGTCCATCAGACATAATGATGGGTTTTTTTGTAACAGAATTTATTCAACTCTGTTAGCATTAATAACATATATCTAACATTTGGGATAATGTGCTTCTCACATATGTGAATAAGACATAGTTGCCATTATTTTAGTTTTGGACATAAGAACACGTCCCACTTCATACACATTTTATGTGTGAATTATACTGACCCTGGCCAGAACTTGACTGCTCCTCCCCAAATTCACAGGGAGGGCCCCAGAGAACTCCTCCTGACATCTCTTTAGGGATTACATATCAGCAAAAAGACGATATGCTTCTTATGTTGGAGCTTTATCTTCTCCCACATTATACTACATCCCCAAAGGGGTGTATACAGGGCATATCAGAGCCATTACTATCCAGGCAGGGCTGTGGGTCCCAAACTACTCAACATAGGGCATGTAGGAGCAGATCTCTTGTGGATCCCCCTATCTGTTTTCTGGCTCAGTATGGCTGGATTTGAAGTTTGATGTGAGAGGGCACCTGGGGACTGGGGGTTGCAGCCTGGGTACTGAATGTCCTAGTTAAGGGCCATTTTTGGTAATTTTATGAAGTATTCATTAAATAATTGAGTTGCTAAATATCTGTGACATTACATGCAGACGTTAAAAAAAACACCCTGTTATGGTTTTAGCTGCTAAAGACAGACTTGTGGTTACTAATATCCATATAAAATATAAAAAACTGAAAGCCAGAGAATAAGCTAGCCTTTGGTGCCACTTTTTCTAGGGCCAGCTCTAAAAGAGTCAGTTTGCAACAGTAAGAATAAAAATTTCAAGATGGCAGCTCCCAGGAGCTGTGGTTATGTCACAAAACTACACCTGATAGTTCTTGTTTCACTACTATCTATCTGTTATGCCGACTAGTTTACCAATTCCCGAAAACTACTTATGTGCATGGCTCATCACTGCAGCATGGCATCACAACTGTTTGTTTGGAGCTATGCAATAAAACAGAATATGTGCATTGGAACAAAGAAAATAGATTTGAGTTTTTCACAAATAGGTATTACAATATACCATATGAAGTTGTTTATATCACTTACAGACAACATAAACCAGAGAAGAACTGTGTCTAATATGTCTGCATTTGTTGAAACTGTTCCTCTGCTTTCTGAAGAGAAGTCTGCTCATTACCATTCAGCCGATGATGTTGACAGACTTGAAGTCATTGATTAAATTGTTGCCTAGCAGCCAGACAGGTTCACTGGATATCTGTTCTCATGGTAAGCCTATGTCCAACTTAATTTATAAAAATATTTTGTTCTGTGTTGTTTTTGTTGTTTTAATAAAAATGACAAATACAGGTCGTAGGTGGCAAATGGGTCACTGCAGTTGCAAGAAAAAGTAAATGAACCCTTTGGAAATAAGTGGTTTTCTGCATTAACTGTTTATAAAATGTGATCTGATCTACATCTAAAAAAAGAAAAAATGGTTCTGCACTCAACTCCCAGGAAGCTGGGTGCTAGCAGGAAAAACGGGACAACATAAACCCTCTTGAAGCACACAAACAAAGAAAAAGAATCCCAGTTAGGATACTTTATTTAGAGAAAGCAAAAAAAGCAATGTTTCGGCCAAACAGGACCTTTGTCAAGTAGAAATTGTACACAGCTAGACAGAATGTGAAAAAGTACCCATAATATATTAATTACTTTGCCCTGATTTGAAAATGAACCCTATATGCCTAGGATTTATATGTATATTGTCTGATATAGGGCAAATATTACAAATTGTACATCACTTTTTTGTCAAACTCTATTTTTTTAAGCATAACAGGGCAAGATGGTGCTCGCATACAGTATATCAAAACCACCCCATAAAACTATATGTTACTGAAAAGAAATTAAGTTTGTTTTTCACACAAACAATACATTTTCATTTCTTTCCCCAAAAATAAGTGACTTTTTATGTAACTGGGGAGCAGTGTAAATTGCGGGAAATTTTATTTTTAAAATTTCTTATGGGGCTAGATAGGATGGGAGTTTTTTAACTTTTATATATTTTTTACATTTTTATTACATTACAATATTTATTTTACTTTTTTTACACTGCACTCTTATCAGAGAGCAGTGCACAATGCATAGAGATCAACTTTTATGAACCCAGGGTTCTTTATTACCACAGGGACCTCCGGTGATATCAAAGGTGACATCAACTGGGTTCAGCCCTATGACAGCTCTGTTCTATGGCTGCAGCATACCTGCACCCACAATGACAGCACAGAAAACCCTGTTCTGAAAGCTATTCAATGATATTTGCTATTTGTACAAGGACTAAATGGACACTTTTTTGCACATTTACATTCAAAACCATCCAAATTTTCATCTAAACTCCACTGTATGCAACTAAAGTAAAGGTAAACGCCATACGAGAAACAAAAATTGCAGCAAGGATGTTTATCCGCAACATGGCTGTGAATTCTGCAGAGCCAATTAACCACCAATCAGGAGAGAGGAAAGGTACAAAAAGAGGTTGATTAAAGTTGGCATACTTCTCAGACATATTCTGGGATCTCTGCCAGCTCGTTAATTGGCCACTTAAAAGTTATTACAAATCTGGCATAGTTCCCAGAACAAGTCTGGAAACTTAGCCAGCTGTTGCAAAAATGTTGTGTTGTCTCTTTTTTTTAATCTCATTGGTGGTTAAGTGCTTTTGCCATTCTCACAGCATATGTTGTGGTGACAGTTGTTTCTGGCTCATGTGAATTTTTCTGAGAACAATCATTGTTGTGCATGTAGGAGCACGGAGCCGCTTCACAAATTCCAACATGCCTTATTTCTAGGCAGAAACCGCCTCAACTTAAAATAAAGAGAACAAGAGAGTACTCTGTGTTTTTTGAATTATTCCTGGTGAAATATTAGTCCGGGTGATTGTAGAGAAATAAATTAGGCTGAAATGTTTTTTCCAGTACACCCTAGCTATTTATGGAGCCAAGTCTTATAAGAACAGGAGATTATGAGCCTAGGGGTATAAAATCGCTAAAGCCATCCATGTGTGGAAACGTGCTTTAGCTATCATAACTTTATGAAGCAGCATCTAAATTGCAGCAAGTGAAGTAATAATTGACAATGCTGTTTGTTAGGACTCAAGTATTATAACCAAGAGTTCAAAGAATTGTAACTACAAATAGTCTATGATCTAGTACCCACATAGAGTATGTGTGATTACTTTTCAATCAGAATTTTTTAATTTCTTTTCACAAGCACTCATCATCCTACAGCATGACACATCCATATATTTTACAAGAGAATCTTGTTATCTTATTTAAGGAAGTCAGGCTCTGATAACAGGGAATCTCATGAAAATTGATTTTTAGGAAGAACAAAAGACCTAGGGTTATTTCTTATTCTTACGGTTGGTGAACATTTGAGAAACGGAAAGTTATTTTTAAGCTATAGATAATGCGCTGTCACGGAATCTTTTCAGATATTCACCTTTCAGCGTCCTTTTCTAAGTTATAACAGTATTTTTATTCTTATATAATAGCTTAATGGAAAGATCCTACCTAGACAGTGGCTATCTGGACAAATGTTATTTTATCCTCTTTGCTTTTCCTAAATTTAATTCCTTAGCAACATTTTATATTAGAAGCACTGTGACCTCAGAATACTCAAATTATAATAATATCCACTCACTGGCCACTTTAATAGGTACACCTGTTCAATTGCTTGTTAACCCAAATAGCTAATCAGCCAATCACATGGCAGCAACTCAATGTATTTAGGCATGTAGACGTAGTCAAGACAACTTGCTGAATTTCAAACCGAGCATCAGAATGGGAAAGAAGGGCTAGTTAAGTGACTTTGAACGTGGCATGGTTGTTGGCGCCAGACAGGTTGGTCTGAGTATTTAAAAAACTGCTGATCTACTGGTCACGCACAACCATCTCTATGGTTTTCAGAGAATGGTCCAAAAATAAAGAAAATATCCAGTGAGTGGCACTTGTGTGGACGAAAATGCCTTGTTGATGTCAGAGGAGAATGGGCAGACTGGTTCAAGATGACAGAAAGGCAACAGTAACTCGTTACAACCAAGGTATGCAGAATACCATCTCTGAACGGTCAATATGTCGAAGAAGATGGGCTACAACAGCAGAGGAGCACACCGGGTGCCACTCCTGTCAGCTAAGAACAGGAAACTGAGGCTACAATTCACACAGGTTCATCAAAATTGGATAGTGGAAGACTGGAAGAACGTTGCCTGGACTCGATTCCAGCTGTGACAGGTGTCAAGGTCAGACTTTGGCGTAAACAACATAAAAGCATGGATCCATCATGTCTTGTATCAACGGTTCAGGCTGGTGGTGGTGTGGGGGACATTTTCTTGGCACACTTTGGGCCCCTTAGTACCAATTAAGCATTGTTTAAATGCGACAGCCTACCTGAGTATTGTTTCTGACCATCCCTCTATGACCACAGTGTACCCTACTGATGACTACTTCCAGCAGGATAATGCACCATGTCACAAAGCTCACATCATGCCATGGCCCCCATAGATTGTCTTCTCCTGAGTATCCCCTGTTGGCTAGTACCCTTCCCCAGACCTGTTTGCAGCATTCCCTTCAACCACAGCAGTTTCTTAGTTTTAAGCATGGGCGCGCAATATCTCCCAGCACTTTATTCGCTCCTGAATGGAGGCGGGTGCATGTTGTTCGGTGATGTCACACAAGGGTTGCTGCTTGTTGTGACCATCCCTTGTTGTGACCATGTCTGGCTCTCCTGACCTTGGCTTACCTATTTGACTACTCTGATTTTCTGGCATCCTGACCCTGGCTATTCTAATCGCTAACCTGTCCTCCGGCACCCCGACTTTGGCATCCCTACAGACCATTCACCTCTCTCTGCGAAATCCCGGGTGACTCTCCTGTCCAGGCTCAACCTCAGATTGTTTGGTCATTCAGGTGAATACCCCCTCTGCTGCACTGGTCCTTTAGAGGTGTCCTCTCATTGCCTTCTCAGCTGATAACCATCATCCTGCATACCGAACTCCTCAATCAGTATCCTTATCCTAACACATCATCTCAAACTGGTTTACAGGAATGTTTACAGTACCTTGTAGAAAGTATGCCATGAAGAATAAAGGCAGTTCTGAAGGCAAAAGGGGGTCCAACCCGGTAGTAGCAAGGTGTACCTAATAAAGTTGTGGAAGCAGAGGTTGCTTGACTGTGGAATCAGATGCTTCAATCTTGCCGGCGTTATGTACCACCTGGTTACTCATTTGTGTATGCTTTCTTTTTCACCAGAACACAGGCGGATAATGTTTGTGCATTGAAGCATGATTGGTTCCAGTCTTCTTCTGTGAGGACTGTTTAAAGGTTAGCCCCCCATTGTGTCCTGTTAGGATAGTTACTGGTGAGGAGGATAGAGAGTGGTCAGAATGGAGGCCGAGGTCAGGATTACGGAAGACGAGTCAGCGAGTAGAGAAGCAAAAATCAGGATACCAGCAAACAGCAAAGTCGTAGTCCAAAGCCCGGTCAGGATACCAGAGAAGCAGCAGGAAGGTCAGACAATCCAAAGTCAGCAACAGAAGGGACAACAGCAGGGAACACTAGGTAGCACAGCACAGTATAGCATTGCACAGCAGCTCTAAAGGAACCAGAACAACTGAGCAATGAGCAAAGGCTCAATGCTGGCTTTTAAATCCGCCGCCTATTAAGCCACGCCCCCTGCGGCGCCTTGATGCTTGTGACGGGAGGACCTGTACCTCAACTGGGTACAACTGCCAAAACATGCTTCCCACGATCCGAAACTCCGCGGTTAACCTTTTCAGCACTGGACAGGTCTAGCTCTGACGAGATGGAGGGGGATTGTAGATCCAATGGAGCCACGCTGACGCTGTGGCTAGCCAAAGATGAGCTACACAATGTTGTTATTGTCCTAAAAAGGTTAATAAGTTATCATAGCAGCCTACATCAAGCATCTGACAGCACTAATGTTGAGGTGACAACGAAGCAACTATAAACATTTTTGAAAAAAATTAACTCTGCACATCTCTGAGGCATAAAGCTCCCTGATATTGGGTGAGGCAATCCATGCCTGGGAAGCGCAACATTCAAATCCCAGCAGCGCACCCCCCCCCAGTCCTCATCTTATAGGAACCAACATAAGTAAGTATTCCTTAGCTAATAAAAACACCATTCTAAACAATAGTGTTGTTGTGCATGAATGTGTGAGGCTAGCAACTTCCCAGGTGTCTAATAACAAGAAGCCTTTTACCTGCTTGCACTATGTGTGTAGAGCATCTCCCCACTCGGCCAGTCCACTGAAATATCCAGCGTGTTATCCACGAATAGAGTTCAGGATGCAATTCGGTACCTGTGCGACATCCTAGTTCGTAGGGTCCAACACTTGGGCCAAATACCTAGTTGTGTCATGAGTATACTCATGATCTGCAGCAAGTTTTGATTTTGGCTTGCCAGACTCATAGTTTTTGTGGAAAGGGGGCAGTGGAGTTTTGGTGAACTGGTGGAAGAGGCAGGTGGAAGGTCAAAGCACTAGGACCACTAGGCTCACAGATAATGTCACAATCTGAAGTGTGTGGGGTTCTGTAAAGTTCCAGCTAATCCTGTTGCAAATTGTCTGCTTACCGTTTTGTGACATAACCACACGGTTTTTCTGGTTACATTATTATTTGTATTTTATGGGTTTCTTAAGTTTTGTACCAAAGGATTAATTCCCAAATCCACAACAAAGTAATCGGAGCATTTTAAGGTTAATTTTCTGAAATGTATGACTTATTTGTTACTGCAAACACTTTTGGCATGGATGTTGGACCTGTAGAGTGCCGCATTTTGTAGCATGAAATTTCCAAATGTATTTAAATGTTTCATGTTTAAATAATTATATCTAGAAAGGTTTTAGCATTCATTTGTACCAGAAACCATGTTTTAGTGCTGCATTTAGTTAGGTATTAAACATTTCACAGATAATAAATACACCATAGTAACGTCTGTTGTTTCCTTTTCATATTTAGCAATGTTCTGTTGTGCTCCATGGTTTTATGTGCAGGGTATTTTATGTCAATTAATATTAAAGATTATGCCTTTTCGTATTTTCAATTCTTGGAGTATAACTGTAAGAGAACATTCATTTTACTTTGGTTATTGTAACACTCTTGACCTTAAGATGATTTATGACAGGGGCATGGCATCTTATTCTGTGGGTGACTCTAGGTGCTATAAATAAAACTGGTTCTCGTCACACAACTGTCCTTCGGTGAAGTGGCTGCTAAGACGAATTGGTCTTTGCTGTCTCATTTGGAAATAATAATACCATAATGCGATTATTGCCCCTTTCTGTTATCTGTGACAATTAAAATATGCAAGATATCAAAATATTGCCTGACTTCCATAACCACAGACATTAAGGTCTGTTTTATTGCCTAGCCAAATTTAACTGAGCTGTTTTGTTTTGTGCATGGCATCTGTCATATGTTCCCTTTCATTTTCACCTCAATCTACTTTTGCCTTTCTCCTTGGCACTACCTTGACACGTGATTGATGACCTGTTCCTCACTGTGCAATAGTCCTTTTTCCATCTTCTTGTCTAATATTTATCTCCTGTGTTAACCTGTTCACTGTAGAAATAACCTCCAAACCTTCCAATGTACAAAACGATGGTTAGCATCAGGGGATAAGGTCAAAGGAGTGACGTCAAACAAGCTACTGGATCACTGAACCGGATAATTGCATTAGATATCTGTTTTTCATGTGAAATTGACTAGTGGTCCCTATTTGAAAATTGACTTATCCAATAACAAGTCTCCATCAGTAAAACTGGTTGCTTTAAATACATGTACAATTATCTGTATTTAACTGCTGAAGGGGTAATGACAGAAATGGCTCAATCATAAATAAAATAACTTTGTATCAGCAATATTAAGCCGATAAGATCATCTTCAACAGCCTATTCACATTTGGCTCATAAATTATATCCTATTACGCTTAACTGGTCAGCTAATAAATAACAAAGCAAAATAATCGATTTTTAAGGTGAGCTTATACTGTGAGAAAGGCTTAGCTGTCTCCATATGCATAGTTAATGTTTAGAGATTTGCTGAAGGTCATATCGTGGATTTAACTATTCATTTTGCAGGGCCAGTTGAACTGTTCTTGCTAGGGTTTGTATCGAATGATCTGCAAAATTACGATTTCGTGAATAAACTCCTGAATATTCACAGCTTTAAAGTGTTGAGCTTATTACTTTTGAACCTAGCAGGGTAGATGTGGTTTCCCTGACATACTTAGGTATGCTTCCTGCACATACCACAAAAATAAAGAAAAGAGAGGTAAATCCAAATTTAACAGACAGTTCAAAATGGTTAAAGCTCATATGTATGTATGTATGTATGTATGTATGTATATATATATATATATATATATATATATATATATACACATATACATACCGTATTGGGTCAAATATAGGCCGCACTTTTTCCCCCCACTTTAAGTCTTTAAAGTGGGGGTGCGGCCTATATTCGGGGTCTAGCACCGGGGTTAGGATACAGATCCCCCGCAGCGGTGCAGGGGACCTGCATCCTACTCTCTGATACGCTCTGACAGCCTCCCCTGCCAGCACTTTCCACGGGGGGGGCGGGTTGCCGGCACGGGAGGTTGTCTAAGCGCATTGTGCAGACGGTCACCGGCTGCGGAGGTTGTTTACCCGCATCGCCGTAGCCAGTGACCGTCCGCACGATGCGTTTTATCTCTGCCCCCAAGACTTACCAGGTGTCTTGCGGGGCCGGCGGGGGACATCTACGCAATACGCGTATACAACTTCCGGTGCCGGCACATCCGCTGAGTGCCGGCACCGGAAGTTGTATACGCGTATTGCGTAGATGTCCCCCGCCGGCCCCGCAAGACACCCGGGAGTCTGCTCTGGTAAGTCGGGGGGGGGGGCAGAGTGGCAGCATATCTCGGGGGGGGAGGAGGAGGACAGTGGCAGCATATCTCGGGGAGGGGGCAGACGAGGAGGACAGTGGCAGCATATCTCGGGGGGGAGGAGGACAGTAGCAGCATATCTCGGGGGGGAGGAGAGTGGCAGCATATCTCGGGGGGGGGGAGACAGAGTGGCAGCATGTTTTTTTGGTGCTTTTTTAAAGAAAAAAACTTTTTCTTTAAAAAAGCACCAAACTTTTAGGGTGCGGCCTATATACGGGGGCGGCCTATATCCGAGCCAATACGGCGCCACCGTGTGGTCAAACCTCAAATTGTGCATTCCAGAGGTGACATGCTCTTATGACCTCGGGTGAGCTCTGCCTTCAGGAAGTACCTCGCTCTCTCCCTGATTGGTGTAACTCATCGGTTTTGCTCGTGCTCTGATTTGTGCGGTTTCCCTAATTTTTGACCCGGCCTGCTAACCTTGCTCATGTTTGATGATTGTGCTCTTGGTTTTGGATTTATGGCATCAACTCGGCTTGTTGCCGACACTTCTGGTTCTGATTCGGCTTCATCTTGATCTCCTGGTTTGACCCGGCTTGTCCACTACGCCACTCCTCCGTTCCCTTCTCTCCTGGCTCGCTCTGCCCTCCAGGGTCCTACTTCACCAGACCATTATAATTTCCGTATTTTGAAAAACTGACATCTGAAAAGCCTGTGAGGTACACTTTATGAAGTGGGGGTAGTTAGCACATAAATAACAAATATACATTAATACCGTACATACAGATATATCAGGAGTTGAAAACCCTGAGAGTGAGCCTGCCATCTAGCCTTACTGGCAAAATTCTTCATGCTGATTACATGATGCTATGTCACATACCATACAAGACTGTGCATGCACAAAGCTTGTTTTTACTCCATCAACTGTACTGCAACATATTCGGCGGGACAACAATTCAGGAGTGTCCAGAACAATGCACAACTATTGGCAACTATGCAAAATCATTAAGACATTTTCTCTTGTTTGAATAACTAGTAATATGAATTTTCTTGTTGTGTTGGTACAGTCTTAAACACAAAACACATTGTGAACCTCTATAAAAGAATGACAGCAGGGTAGGAAATATTGACTGGTTCTGTCTTTCTGAATGAATGAAACTGTGGCACATAGTTTACATTTGTGAAAAGTTACAAAATGACCTTGATCAATGGGATCAGGTGCCCTCACTCGGTGACAAAAGCACTCAATTTTTATTACTATAACTATGGTCTGTGAAAACATTTGGCGCCCTCAGCTGGTTAGACACAAAAGTGTCTGCTTGAAATGACTTGCAGTGTGTCTCTTGAAAATACTACACCAAACAGCATCAGATAATAAGATCATTTCTATGTAATTGGTGCGGTATGAGAAAACATCACAAAATAGTTAGGTCCAGAAATATTTGGACACTGACACACATTTTGTTAGTTCCGCTGTTTACCAAACTAAATACAAGTTACAGTTAAAAAAATGAATATGGGCTTAAAGTGCAGTCTCAGCTTTAGTTTCATGGTATTCACATGCAAATTGGAGGGAGGGTTTAGGAATAACAGCTGTTTAATATCTATCCCTAATATCTAGCCTTTTCAAGGGACCAAAAGTAATTGGACAATTGACTCAAAAGCTATTTCATGGACAGGTGTGGGCTATTCTTTCCTTATTTATTCTTCAATTAAGCAGGTTAAAGGTCTAGAATTAATTTGAGGTGAGGAATTCACATTTGGAAGCTGTTGATGTGAACCCACAACATGTGGCAAAATTCTCGATGCAAGTGAAACAGGCCATCCTTAGGCTGGAAAAAAAGAAAAAATCCAACGGAGAGATAGCAGGGACATTAGGAGTGGCTAAGTCAATAGTTTAGTACATTCTGAGAAAAAAAGAATGCACTGGTGAGCTCTGCAACACAAAACAGCTTGGGCATTAATGGAAGACAACAGCGATGGGTGATCATAGGATTCTTTCCGTGGTAAAAAGAAACCCCTTCATAAAATCCAGCCAAGTGAAGAACACTTCCTGAGAAGCATACCATTATCCAAATCACAAAGAGAAGACTTCACAAGAAAATGAAAAACTCTGGAAAAAAACCTTGTCTTATATTCGTGCAAATACTGGCTGCTCAGATTCAGCCTGATTCAGCAAAGTTGATTGGACAGTTCATCACTTTACAGATGGACAATGACTCAAAACATCCTATGAGTTTTTTTAAGGCAAAGAAGTGGTATACTCTGCAATGGCCAAGTCAATCATCTGATCTCAACCCAATCGAGCATGCATTTCAGTTGCTGAAAACAAAACTTAAGGCAGAAAGACCCATAAATAACCGAAGACAGCTGCAGTAAAAGCCTGGCAAAGCATCACAAAGGAGGAAACCCAGCATTTGGTGATGTCCATGCATTCCAGACTCCAAGCAGTCATTGCCTGCAAAGGTTTCTTGACAAAGTATTAACCCCTTAAAAGATTAAAGCCCTGTCTGGCACTTCATTTCATGAAACAAGCTTAGAAAGTGATCATAGATCGTTTAAACGGTGTTGCTGTAGTGCCTCAATGACGAGGCATTCAGCAACACCGAGATCGGCATCAGGGGCGTCAACATCTGAAGAAAGCCCTTCTTGTCCTTGAAAAAACAATATATAACTTGTGTGGGTACACTAAATGGGTGAGGAGAAAATTACATCTAAACACGAGCACCACAAAAGTGCTAAAACAGCCTAGGTCCCAAAGGGTACAAAAAGTAAAAAGCAGCCTGGTCCTTAAGGGGTTAAAAATAAACATTTTATTTATGATCCTGTTGATTTGTCCAATTACAGTTGATCCCTTGAAATAAGGGGTATGAAAATATTTCATACAATATTTTTGTTCAATCCATTGAATTAAAGGTGTAAGTCTGCACTTCAATTGCATCCAGCTTGTTTCATTTCAAATCCATTGTGGTGGCGTACAGAGCCAAAATTGTTAAAATTGCTGTCAGCGTCCAAATATTTCCAGACCTAACTATATATACTTAATCCTTCCTCATTTTGGTGATATCGTACATGTGTAGGATTTTCAGCAACTGCTTTAGTTTGGATTGCTTGGCCTGTACTATGAGGTATTTTGAATTAAAAAAACAAATACAGGCATGTATTATGAAAAACAGCAGTCCCAGTTTATTTGATCATGGGATGATCAATATGACCCCATTTGATCATCATGGGATGACTCAGAGCTATTCATTGATTCATTCAAAGATACAGGTAAGGCATTCAATGTTGCATACTTTTTTTGCCTCTGGATAAGTGCAACTATAGAATAATACCCTAAAATGTGCCCATCTGAAAATGCCCAAATATATGTTTTTATGTTTTTCAGTTATTTGAAATTCAAAATAAACATATGCACAAGGATGTTGCTAGGGCTGAAATTTTCAAGGATTTCTTTGCTAAGTCGCTACGTCTTGTATTTCAAAGAACCTCATAACAGTACATTTTGAAATACAAATAACCACTGAATTTTGGTAGGCACAATATGATGGCATTTTAAAAACAACTAGTCTTTAAAGTATTTTGGGGCAACTATTCATTCTATACATGATATTGACAGACCCCATTTATGGACCCAATTCTATGACCCCTCTAAATCTTAATTGGCTTTAAAGGATGTGAATAATTCATAATTTGATGACCTGCCTAAAATCAAATCCTCAAGTGCAGAAAGTAGACAATAACCATCTACACTTAAAGGGATCATCGGGCCATTCTGAGATATAGGAGAGATCCTTTTATATATACACTGTTTTCCTCTTACTGGTGGCAAGTGTATCACCTGCAGGGAGATTTGTTTGGCCATTTACA
Source organism: Sceloporus occidentalis (assembly GCA_023333645.1). Lineage (NCBI taxonomy): Eukaryota > Metazoa > Chordata > Lepidosauria > Squamata > Phrynosomatidae > Sceloporus > Sceloporus occidentalis. Next base: position 1,912,145 of record JALMGF010000033.1, read on the forward strand.
TCCCCTGCATGATAAATAGCATTTGCCCTTCTCCTGCTATTTATCATGCAGGAGACGCATATGGCCAAACACATCTCCCTGCAGGTGATACACTTACCACCAGTCAGCTACAGCTCGAGCTTGGCAAACACTATGAGTAGGGATCTAAATTAATTTCATAGATGGTCGATTTCATTAAGCTATTTTCTCTGATGACAAACACAATAACCACTTTTTAATCTTTAGTTGTTTTTTTCTTTATAAACAGAGTTGCTTTCACTGTTTTTAGTATAAATTAACTACCTATATGTTTTCTTTATGTACTAGTACTTATCGAGAGTAATTGCTGTCACTTATTGTTATTAATGCTAAATGATGGGTTATGTACACTACTTTTCAAAGGTTTGGGGTCATTTAGCCATTTCCACAGAAAAGAAGGACATTTCTAGCAGTGCTAACAACTTACACTACATACACTGTATGCACCTGAGGCTAGAGTGGCAATCTGGTCTTTAGCAAAGCTGAGAGGCTGGGACATTCTTCGTGGCATACTTTCTGCAAGGTCCATACAGACATGACGGCATCACGCAGTTGCTGCAGATTTGTCAGCTGCACATCCATGATGCGAATCTCCCGTTCCACCACATCCCAAAGGTGTGGAGGCCATTGGAGTACTCTGAACTCATTGTAATGTTCAAGAAACCAGTTTGAGATGTGAGCTTTGTTACATGGTGCATTATCCTGCTGGAAGTAGCCATCAGAAGATACGTACACTGTGGTCATGAAGGGATGGACATGGTCAGCAACAATACTCAGGTAGGCTGTCACATTAAAACGATGCTCAATTGGTACTAAGGGGCCCAAAGTATGCCAAGAAAATGTCCCCAGATCATTACACCACCAGCAGCAGCCTCAACCGTTGATACAAGGCAAGATGGATCCGTGCTTTCATTTTGCTTATGCCAAAGGCTGACCCTGCCATCTGAATGTCGCAGCTGAAATCGAGACTCATCAGACCAGGTAACCTTCTTCCATTGTCCAATTTTGCTGAGCCTCTGTGAATTGTATCCGTCTTAGCTGACAGGAGTGACACCCGGTGTGGTCTTCTGCTGTTAAGGTTCGACGCGTTGCGCGTTCAGAGATGGTTTTCTGCATACCTTGGTTGTAACGAGTGGTTATTTGAGTTACTGTTGCCTTTCTGTCATCTCGAGCCAGTCTGCCCATTCTCCTCTGACATCAACAAGGCATTTTTGTCCACACAACTGCATATTCTCTTCTTTTCGGACTATTTTCTGTAAACCATAGAAATGGTTGTTCGTGAAAATCCCAGTAGATCAGCAGTTTTTTTTAAATACTCAGACCAGCCCATCTGGTGCCAACAACGCCACTTAAATCCCCTTTCTTCCCCAATCCGATGCTCGACTTGAACGTCAGCAAGTTGTCTTGACTACATCTACATGCCTAAATGCATTGAATTGCTGCCATGTGATTGGCTGATTAGCTATTTATGTAAACAAGCAATTGAACAGGTGTACCTAATAAAGTGGCCAGTGAGTATATTCAGGGTATATGACAGGACTAGAACTGACAGACCTATGCATTAAGTAGAGAGGGCCCTGTTCGCAAGCTTACAATCTAACTAAATCATAACTGCACTCACTGGTACATTAACCCCTTGATGACAATTGCCGGTCCGGGCACGTCACGGAAATTCATGTCGATAACGACAAATGACGTGCCAGGACCGGCACGTCATTAAACGGGTGCAGAAAGCGATCTATTTTCGCTTTCTGCACCGAAACGGCGTTGCTGTATTGCCTCGACCTCGAGGCATTCAGCAACGCCATTATCGGCACAAAGGGGCGTCAACATCCGCCATACTTTGTATGGCGGCGGACGCCCGTTTTAAAAGCGTTTAGGAGGCGATCAACGATCGCCTCCTAAACTTAAATGGTGTCGCTGGAATGCCTCGATCAGGAGGCATCCAGCGACACCAAACACTTACCTTTGGATGGGCTGTGACCGCTCCGGAGAGCGGTCACAGCCGCAGCTGCCGGTAATCTTCGCCATCTGCAAGATGGCGGCGGTCCGGGAAAATTCAATAAAGAAACAATAAAGTCTAAAGAGTTCGCTAGACGGTCTCCAGACCCTCTAGAGAACTCTGGCTCCACTTGCAGGTTGAATATAGGTACTGCATTCAACCATGCAAGTCAATGGAGCTCAGCTTTCTAATCACAGTGTGATTAGAAAAAATAAATTAAAAATAAAATAAAATTAATAATAATTAGAAAAAAAATAGTAAAAAAACAGTAAAATGTAAAAATAATTTCCCACTGATGTCACTATCAGGGGAACCTTCAAGTTGAAAAAAAATGTTAAAAAAATAAAAAAAGGCAAAAAAAAATATATATATATAAAAAATATATTTTTGTGAGCAAGTCCTAAAATTAGCATATTAGCTTAAAACAATTCTCGCATGGAAAGAGTTAAAATACTGGCATATTAAATGCCCATGGGGTGTCTACTTTTAAAAAATGTATGATTTGATGGGGTAAATTGAATTGGCCGGGTTCAACAAGGTCCCAATTAACACGGGGGGAAGGATGGCCACACATCTAATTTCCAATTAGAAAAATGCACACGTACCAAATGTGGCCTTTTAGTTCCCCCCAAAAATGACAAACCCATGCATGTGGGGTATCACTGTACTCAGGAGATGTTGCTGAACACATATTGGGGTGTCGTGTGACAGCGGCATATACCAGGAGCTGTAAATTCATACATAAAGTAGGTGTGTGTGGGAAAAATACACACACAAAAATACTACTGCAAACTTTAAAAAAATGCTGGTGGTAAAATGTGTGCATGCAAAGAGTTAAAATACCAGCATTTAAAATACCCTGGGGTGTCTAGTTTTCAAAAATATATGGTTTTGTTGGGCATACTGAAATGGCCCGGCTCAAAGATGTACCAAATAGGGCACAGGCAGTGGATCCCCAAATGCCAAAGTTCAACATTGAAAAATGTGCATGCCCCAAATGTGGCTCTTTTGCCCCCGAACAGCCAGGCAAAATCATTCATGTGGGGTATCACTGCGCTCAGGAGATGTTGCTGAACACATATTGGGGTGTTTTGTGATAGTGACATATACGAGAACTTTTTAATTCATACCTGAAGTAAAATGTGTGTGACAAAACAAATGGAAAAAAATGACTATCACAAAGTTTGACAAAGACTGGTGGTAGATATGGTGCATGGAAAGAGTTAAAATACTAGCATTTGAAATACCCTGGGGTGTCTAGTTTTCAAAAATATATAGCTTTATTGGGCACACTGAAATGGCCCGGCTCAAAGATGTACCAAATAGGGCATGGGCAGTGGATCCCCAAATGCCAAAGTGCAACATTGAAAAATGTGCATGCCCCAAATGTGGCCCTTTTGCCCCCAAACAGCCAGGCAAAATCATTCATGTGAGGTATCGCTGTACTCAGGAGATGTTGCTAAACACATATTGGGGTGTTTTTTGATAGTGACATATACCAGAACCTGTTTATTTATACCTAAAGTAAAATGTGTGTGAAAAAACAAATGCAAAAAAATTACTACCATAAAGTTTGACAAAGGCTGATGGTAGAATAAGTGCTTGGAAAGGGTTAAAATACCAGCATTTGGAATACCCTGGGCTGTCTAGTTTTCAAAAATATATGACTTGATGGGGTAAATTGCATTGGCCGGCTTCAAAGATACCCGAAATGGCACATGGGGGGAAGAATTACCAGATTTGGAAAAAATGGCTTTGAAATAGCAAAACGGTACCTGTACTTATTGCTCCATAACGTGCAGAAAAAAGCAAAAAAACATAAAAACATTGGGTATTTCTAAACTCAGGACAAATAGTAGAATCTATTTAGCAGGTTTTTTTATTACCTTTTATAGATGAGTAAAAGATTTTTCAACTAAAAGTTAGAAACAGTCATTTTTTTCTAAATTTTTCACCATATTTTATACTTTTTTTAATAGTAAATAATACGATACAATCAAAACAATGTCATCTAAAGAAAGCCCTTCTTGTCCTGAAAAAAACAATATCCAATGTGTGTGGGTTCAGTAAACGGGAAAGAAGAAAATTACAGCTAAACACGAGCAGCGCAGAAATGTTAAAACGGCCATTGTCACGAAGGGTACAAAAAGTAAAATCAGCCTTTGTCACGAAGGGGTTAAACACATGAACTTGGCAAATCTGTCACTCTTTTCCCCTTTGATGGTTTAACTACATAAAAAGTAAACGTTTAAGAAACTTCCTAAAACCTCTATGGTAACAACACATAAATAGGTTACAATGCACAGCCACATAGAATCCTACTTCACAGTAGCGCAGTAAGCATTTTATAAAATGCATAATTTACTTATGAAATCTCTAGTACATAGCACTCCATCGTGGCGGGCTACCCAAGCCCTTATCCGCAAGGTTCATAGACCCCGCTTCGAACGCATAAGACGTGAGATGTGTGCGCGTGCGCTTGGAAGCCGGACGAGTACGCTGAACGAGAGAGCCTTTGTTCTGCGCATGTGCAAGTGCCGTAACATGCTCAAAACTGTGTAATTTGTCCCAGCAAAACACAACAGTTTTTACCCTTACCTACGTAAAATCTAGAAATTAAACTAAATGATTTGTAAACTAAATGTTTTGTGCTGTAATTGCCAGTCTACGTTCTATGACCTTTAACCCGGGAAGCCCCTGCGCCTTTCTCTTGGAAGCCCCGTCCCTCCCTTCTTTCTCTCTCGGTTCCGGACTACAGGAGCGTGCACATCGTTTCGCGTCTGTTAGAGACTTAAAAGTGAGTGTAATGCTGATATAGCCGTATTTTGGTGAGAATAATTGTCAGTAATAGAGGGGCGAATGATCATAAGATGGGACAGAGGAAGAAATATTCCCCAAAATTACATATTTTGTGTTAGTTTATACTTTCCACAGAGAGGTTTGTGGAGGCGCATATGGCGCTCACGTGAACCGTTCTGCATCTGCTTGGTAGGGTAACACGTAATTATTATTTGTAGCACAATAGCATATGGGCGAGTTTGAGGCTATCGTAGCTAAAATCCCAGGTTAGTTAATCAGTCTCATTCATCAACCGTTATGGTTAATTATATTAAAAAAAAACCTAGGGTCCACGACTGCATTGACTATTATAAAGCGATTCATATATACTGACAATCTATATGAATCTGAATTTTAGTTTGCAATGTACAGGCTTCTATAAATTACTGAAACTAGGACAGTACATATAGGGATTGAATTAATGATTTAACTAAGATAGAATCCTGTCTAATAACCACCCTCCTGGGTTGTTTCAACTGGATCTGGTCCAAGAAAGCATTAGGTTGCGACTGCCATAACCTTTATACCAAGTCACCAAAATCAGGAATCTGCACACACTCCCCACAGGAGCTCAGGTGCTTAGCTGGGCCAGCTCCCCAGTAAATCAAAATAGAAAAAGGCTCCAGGCACTCAAGGGTTCCATCAGGCAGATTTATTGAAGAAGGACAACAATGTTTCGACCTCACGATGAGGTCTTTATCAAGTTGATGATGGATGATGTCTATGTACCAACAGTTTAAGCAGCGCTCCTTACAGTACATACATTACAATGGTATAACAAAGCTAAGATTTACAGACAAGGGCAAACAATACACTTTTTTTCACCCAGCTTTCTTGTACAGAACATGTTAGTCGTACAGAGTCCTTGGAGGTTTTACACTTTTCACAGCGTAAGATGTCAGGTCACATAGCTGTCAAAAGGCTTTGTCTTTGTAATAAGTTCCCATTACATTCACCTAAACTTGTGTGTGCAAATTAGGTTACCTTATTTCCAACCCGCGAGCTGCTGTGAATGTACCTAAAAGGGTCTAAATTGACCTGGCTGTTGTTGATAAGCAATGTGTTCTTAAAAATATATAGATATCGATCTATAGATATAATATATATATATATATATATATATATATATATATATAATATAATGGTACTTGTGTATTATACCAATATTACTTTTTAGAAAATTAGGTACAACTTTCTGAAACTAAGATCACAGCTTCATGCAAATAACTGATAGAATGCATGTGTTCTGTGTTTCCCAAGTCACATTGCAGACATGCAGAATATATGGACTACAGATTCCTATAACCCTTTGATATCTGCGCATTTAGAGTTTTGTTTTACATTAAAAACAAGTTTCTGCTGCCAGTTAGCCCAGTTTATCGGTATCTGTAAATGGCAAGCTGGTGGGGACACTTTATTCAGCAGTGCTGGTGGCTGTAACTTACACACTATTATTAATCAATTTTGTTGCCATCTTTTTACTATTAATACAATTTTTTCTTTTATGCTGATCCTTTAGAATGCGTTACGTGGCCGCTTACCTGCTTGCCACCCTTGGTGGTAACAGCAGCCCCTCAGCCAAGGATTTGAAAAAAATTCTTTCCAGTGTTGGAATTGAGGCAGACGAAGAACGTGTTAACAAGGTGAGCCTTCGGCTAAATAAACTGCGTAAAGTCTGTTTGATCATAAATGACAAAGTTGGTGACAAAACTTCTGAGAATATTTGACTAAAGCTAACTACTGTGGAGGTCATAATGCAGTTGATAATTTGGGTGCATTGAACCTTACTATTGCTTTGTGCAATATCACTGTGTGCATTTCACTGGTGAACAGTAATGTCCATTTCTTTTATCCCACACGCCTGGGAAGCGGACATTGTTTACCTTATTGATATTCTTCCAGTGAAACAAGTAATATTTCACTGTGAAGCACCATTAATTTACTATGTAGGTGGCTATTGCCTGGCAGGCAGCACTTACTGTTGAACCCTGTATAATTGTCTGTCAATAAAACTCATGCCACCTACCTGCAAGAACACTGCAGAGAAGGCTGACAATAAGGAGTCAAAGCAAAATTTGGTGTGGCTGTTTCATTAAGCACGAGTGGTCCGAGCTGGTAGCTTGTTCTAAACCCTGTGAAACTGGAATTCTTGTCTTGTCATACCCCTTGAATATATGTACTGTGTTAAGCGCTGCGTAGATTGTTGGCGCTATATAAATAAAAGATAATAATATCCAAGTCCACTGGTTTGTTTATGCAAAGCAGCAGCAAAAATGTTTTAATGCAAAGAATTATTAAAGCACACAGGTCTGCAGTAAGATTTGTTTTTATTATTGTGTTTTTCTTTAATACATAGTAAAAATATTGCAACCATAGTAACCAATAGAAGAAAATTATTATTTTATAAAAACCAGATTATAATTCAGATTTCTGTCATTTTGTTCCCCTCCCTCGTGCAGGTGATCAGTGAACTTGGTGGAAAAGACCTTGATGTTGTTGTAAATTCTGGTAATACTTGTTTATTTGTAAAGTGTATAATAAAGATTATGATGAAAGTGGCTCATTTAAGCAGTTATTTTGATGTATTTTATTGTGGGCTGCATGCTACATACTGCAATACCTTTTTAACATATCACAAAATAGAAACTGAATGTTTATTGAAATGTTATTTTGAGGAATTCAGGACTCGTTATCAACTGGCTGATCAGTTTGGATCTTAAATGTACACTCCTTGGCTCTCTAAATTTGATTTGTTATCCTGTTGGGAAACAGGCTTTTAAGGAGCAAATAGCTTCTTCCGAGTAGTGCTCATATATGATTCATTTAGCGACTATAATAGCCATAGCAACTATACGTGTCGGGGCTAAAACTGTTACAGAATGTTACCTTAGTCTTAGGTACACAGTAGTCTATAATTTTCGCATGCTGAAATAACATTTGTATTTTTGTTGAATACAAGTATTGAATGTTTGCATTTTTTTTAACTGGATTTGATATTCTATTTTCCAGGCCTCTCCAAACTTTCATCAGTGCCATCTGGGGGTGCTGTGGCTGCAGCTCCTGCATCTGCTCCAGCTGCCGGAGGAGCTGCTCCAGCTGGTATGTCTTTATATAAAGTTTCACATTTTAACATATATCTAAAGATTTTCCGCATGGTTTACCACTGTGCACATTTTATTCTCTCCGTTTAACATTCAAACTGCATTCTATGCCATGCTTGTAACCATATTATCTAACACATGCATAGATGAAATTCTGTACACTACAAAGTGTGGGACTTTAGGTGAAGCCAAATTTAAATGTTTAGTGTATCCAGACGGTGATAAGTACCAACAGTTATTGCCTTTTGCGTGTAATGAGATGGACTTAATGCTTTTTATGAATAATTGAGTTGTTTCTATTACTATTGTTTCTTTTAATTTGTGATTATGGAATTGTGCTCTTAATGTTTTGGGATTTGTTTTCAGCTGACAAGAAAGAAGAAGAAAAGAAGGATGAATCTGAAGAGTCTGATGACGACATGGGATTTGGACTCTTTGATTAAATGCCTATTTTCCTAAAATAAAAAAATCAAAGTTCATGAAGACATGTTTGGTTTCTTATAAATTGTTTGATTTCACTGGTACAGGACTCATGTAAATTAAGAGAACTGAGGTACCGAGAATGAGGTGTGACAAAACAGGAGAAATACATGTACCTGCCATGAAGTTCTTGAATGTAGGTACTGGATTTAACGGTGCAGTGCATATCAATGGTTCTGGTATGTGGAGGAGCTGTCATAGAAGACTTGAATGAATAAATAAATTGCGGTCTTTGGGTTTGGATAATAGGTCTGCAACAGGGTTTAATATTGATAAATGTAAAAATCCCACGGCAGAATATAGCATTGAGGGAGTAATTTCTGATGACTTAAAGGTAAACGGATAATGCACTAAAGCATCTCTAAAACCAAGCAGAATCCTGGGTTGCATAGGGAAATACCTCACCTAGATTTTTGTCTTGCGGGCCATTTATCAGGAAAGGTTAAATAGTCTATAGTTTGGAAGACAGAAGATAGATGGGGGATACAAATGATTTAAAGTACAGGGGAAAGCTTATTTGAAAGGAGGAGTAATGTTAGAACAAGAGGTGATGGTGTAAAACTAGAGGATCAGAAGCTGATGTAATATGTGTAAGTTCTACTTTACTCAGAAGGTAGTAGATAAATGGGACAGTCCCCAAGCAGATGTGGTGGAGGCTAATACAGCAAGGGAATTTAAACAGCATTGTACAGACCTAAAGCTTTCCTCAGTAGAGGACCTGACTAAAGACTGATACGGATTTAAACTCCTTACATTGGAAAAATGGGCAGGCTAGATGGGCTGAATGGTTCTTATCTGCCATCAAATGCTATATTTTTGTATTAAATGGGCATATGCAAATAGGTATAAAGGAGTGTGATAATAGAACAAGAAATTAAAGATAATGCGATTTAAATAAAATTGTCTTGCCTACAAGCAGCCCTCAACCTCGTAGTGTTTTCTAGGAACAATGGAACAAACACTGAAAATGGAAGTGATACAAAAATTGTTTCAACACAAGGGCTCTAGAATTTTAGGACCATGCATATATACATATATATTTTGGAATCACTGAATATTCATTGACTACCATTCTGAATTGATGTTAGCATGTTTTCATTTGTTTTGTGGAAGGAATTATATGTCCTTCAGGTGATTTGAATAATCCACGGAGTCACGCTTGATACATAACAGATCGTTTAAAATTTCTTTTCATGGATAGTGGCTAGCCTATTAAAACATTTTTTCCCCCTTTGCAGTCGCTGGCACTATAGAGTCTAATATATATCAACATTACTGTGTTAAATACTCCATTAAAGTGTACATAATTTCCAGCATCTTATTAAAATCCATGACATCTATGGATGTCCCATGGTAGTCATTTGACCAAAACTGCATGACAGTTTATAAAAGGCATAAGAAGCCAGTATCTATTCATAAAAAAACATTAAGGAACAATTGTCCTGTCAATAGCTTGGGTATTTGGGGCGGATGTTGCCGGGGATTGAACTTGTGGCTTCTCTGGAGTCCCTTATTGGGTGGCCTGCCACAGTATCTATAAATCTGCGGTCAGTCAGTGTGCATCTGGCTATGTGTAGCCCCATGTGACAGAGCTGTCGTAGGGCAGCAAACAGCAATCGGGGCTCCCCATAGGCTGGTTGCCATCTCATCTTAAAAGCATTGGTTTTTCCCATCCTACAAGGCAAAAGCAAACAGCATTATACAAACATTTGTAAAGACAAGAGCAAGACTAAATTTTTACCCTACATTGCAATGTGACCACCATTTTTTACTTTTTCTGAACATTTATTTTGAGTGCACTGGATTTATCATGGGAGGGGTGAATGCAGGGTGAAGTGATAAGTTATATAACAGACAGTTTCTGGGGGCACTGAGCTGAAAGGGTGGGAGCATCTCCCTTTCTTGCGCTAGCAAATAAGCACCTTTAGGAAAGGCGTATGTCGTGGTAACCAAATAAATAGTTTTGAGCTGCAGTTGCTCAGCGTCTTAAGTAGCTTGTAAAATCCAGGCCACCCTGGCACCCAATAGCACAGGGCCCTTGTACAGGGCTAACTCTAGCCAGCTTTTAGTGTGTCGGAGTGGTAGATAAGTGGGCATAGGATAGGTATGACCAAACTGCATTCCCATGCCCATGAATCCAGAGGCCCTGGGGCAATTGCCCCATTGTTAAATGTACCCCTGGGATTGGGGACCCAGTTTCCATTCTGGCCTTACTTTTTGGCACTTGGACCATGGCCAACTTTATGTTCCACAGACATATGACACCTCTAACTTCGGGGGAAAAAGGGGAGCTGTGGGGATCAGCTTTCTTCCCTCTTTCAGGCACTCCTTTAAACATAGCCAAAAGCCAGCAAAGTCATAAAAGTAAAGTCTACAAAATTGGCAGATGGTTTTCACTGCTGAATTTCATTTTGGTTTCTACTCGGATATGACAGTTTTCGTTTTGCTAAAAAATAAACAAACAGTGGCCACCTCCACTTGATTATAAGTGGAAATTCACATTAAGTGAAAGCTTACACAGTGTACTTAGTATAACAATTAGAATACTTTTTTTCTGTCTTGTTAGTTACGAATTCAGCCGCAGTACATCATATTTATCAGCGTGCGGTAGTCTGACATGTTTCAGGCATAGGTTTTCGCATTACACCATTTACACACACATAAGTAAAACACAAACTAATCGATAGTAGTGCGGTGTGTCGATGCTCCTCAACAAAGTAACACAGTTACCAAACAGATATAAAGAAATAAAAAATACACAAAAAATGCTTAAGTCCTAGTGTACTGTAGCACAGTAAAAGCAACATGAATGCATTTAAAATACAATACATGGAGGCATACATTGATAAATATCAAATGGACATAAATGGATCAAAACTGTTAATACAAATAAATATAAAAGTTATACTTTTATTTAGATCCCACAATAATACACATTGATACATAGCAGCCATATAAAGTGCATTGAACCTTAATGAAGGGCAAAAAAAATCACCAACTATACACATTTGTTGAAATCTAGTAAGCATATAAATGTACCAACACAAATCAAGTTATTGAAGAAAAAAAAAAAGAACTCAAGTCCCATTCATGGTTCAAACCCTCAGGGTATCTACTTCCCAAAATGAAAATCCAGAACACTTTTTCCTGACTTTTTCTTTTCTTAATGCAATCCGCCTCCTTTACTTGGGAGATTAACTCTTTCAGTTGTTCCGGGAACAAGATAATTTTAGGATTATACTGGGCTTATACCCCTTTAAAGTGCAAGTCAGCTCGTTAACCATAGTAACACAGTGTGTTAAGTTATTCACGACAAGCACTACGTGGCTTTCAATCTTTCATGTTGTGTAACCTGCAAAACTATGTCTGGTATTTAAATAGTTATTTACTACTACAGAGTAAGTCTAGGATGAACTCTCAAACAAAGCCAGTTACAGAAAGCAGAAAACTAGGACGGACGCATGCAGGAGAACTTTTTTATTTTTATTATTATTATTTTTTTACATTCTCTGCATGATCCTTTCAAGGGATTGCTGTGGAAACATGATCTAGATTCTGGAGGGTTTTATTTCTGCAACACAGATAATCCAGAATCAAAACAACTGTTTTAAGGCAATGGCACAGGAGAAGGGCTCCGAAAATAGCCCTCTGTCCTTATCCTTTTCAGGCAGCGGTTTCCTTTCCTTGTATCAATTAGGAGCAGTGCAAGCCCTGCGGGAACTGGCACCTGAAATCCTACAGTCAGCACCGAGGGTTTATGGAGCCTCCGCCGGGTCTCTGGTGGCTGCGGCCGTAGTCTTCCAGACTAACTTGGGTAAGCAAAACAGAGCTAACAATTCAATGTGTATCATGTATGTCTGTAACATAACGCATGAGTTCCCAATACTTGCTTTATCCTCATTGTTATATATAAAGAATCTTGAAAGAAATATGAACACAAAAAAAATCACAATTGCAAAATTTTTACACTTTAAATTGGGATTTTTCTGTGCGCAATACCTATAACGCCATGTGTAGTGTTATGTGTTATTTTAGAGCACTTGTCTTAATGTTATTAGCACGGAATTTCATAAAATAGCAAAGGGTGCTAGAGGGGCAATTGTTCCCATGGGATTTACCTGCATACCGGTAGGAGTTTTGGTTTTATACATTGCGCCAGTGCTGTACACTCAAAGTATTTTTGATTTTTTTGAATGAGCTAAAGTCTTCCGTATTTGGGATTACATGAAACTTTCACACTTTACTGTGCGCAAAAAAAAAAAAAAATACTGCAGAAAAATATATACGTTATTATTTGTTTTAATTGTCATTTTGGATGCTTATGCCTGCAGAACATTTGCTTTAGTTAATAATTAATATTTTTTTTTCTCTGAGAATATGAACAGAAGGGCTACAATTTAAAACTGGATATTATTTATAAAGGTGTGGAAGATGTGAAAATGGTGGTAAACCATGGTAAAAAGTTGCATGCATAGATTAGTTTTGGTCAAAAATGACCCAAATTTGACAGCAATGCTAAAAAGTCTGACATATCATACATATAAATGTGTTGGGCTCGGAAAAATTAACTGTAATTAACCAAATCCAAGGTAGCTGCTTTGCATTTGCAACAGACGTACTTATAATTACTGGTAATTCCTATTCTTTTTTTTTTTCTATTTCTTTTGTTTCTTTTTAAAAAATTCAAGGAAAACAAAAGAAAGCATTCATTTTGAAGTTCCAAAGTACAAACATGCAACATTATCCTCTTCTATGACACAGGCATTGTATTCAATATTGTGTATTTTAAATAAAATCAAGCAAACTCATCAACATTAAACAAAAGCACAAGCATATTATTGTTGTTTTAAATCCTTTCTTTGACTTCAAAGTAGACTGTAGATCTTTTAAGCAGGTTAAGGAGTTATGTCCTGTTCCCACAACATTTAGAAATCATTCCATGTCTCTGGTGTTGTTCCAACCAAGTGATTAAGTCTTGTAAATTTACCTATTTTCCTCCTACTTACATAAGCTGTTACAAAATTCAGATAATGTTGGTATGTACATCCAGATTCGGCAATCGCCTACACCCCCACAGACACAGGTGTCCTTAGGGTAGGTCTCGCCTATGTGCAATGTAGACTGGAAGCAAATCCTTAAAAAAAACCCCTGCGACGCTGCGTGAATATAGTTGGCTAGATGGGGAGGGGACCAGGGAGATTAGTAGACGAAGATGAAGATTCTTCGTTTTGTGCGTCTTCGTGTACGTTTATTACACAAGAAGTAAAAGTGCTGTTGTTGAGGGACTATGAAAGGTGAGCTAAAGGAATATGGGAGGGTGTTAATGTGCAATGTTGTAAGCATCCTTAAAGGCAGGGAAAGGATAGATAGGTCGGGGGAGGGCATTCCAAAGGATAGGGGCAGCCCTTGAGAAATCAGAGGAGAGGATAGGAGATCATCGGATGTGCGGAGAGACCGGTTAGAAGTGTATTTAGAGATGAGTGAGGAGATGTAGGGAGGTGAACCGCTGTGAAGGGCTTCGAAAGTAAGAGTCAGAAATGAATCCTGAAGCGCGCAGGCAGCCAGTGAAGAGACTGACAGAGGGAATGGTGTTAGTAAAGCGATGAGTGAGGAAGTTAAGTCTTATAAGTTATGTTTTATCCTCTGTTATTAATTTTGTTTTTCTTTCAGAAGATGTAGCCAAAGTAATGTTGGAAACTGCAGCAGAAGCCAGAAAGACTATACTTGGTCCATTCTACCCAAAATTTAATCCACTCAAGAATTTACTCAGAAGTTTGCAGCAGCTTGTGCCTGACAATGCACACCAGCTGGCTACTGGTAGACTCCATATTGCTGTTACCCGGTTATCAGATTTGAAAAACATTATTATCTCCGACTTCAACTCCAAAGAGGAGGTTGTGCAGGTAAAAATTTCACAGACAAACTGTTATCTTTTAAAGTAATAGTTATTACAAAATGTGCGTTATTTTGCATTTTAGTATGAAAATAATATATGACGATGAGCTATATTCAAATGTGTCCAATAACCAGATAATATTATGTTGTTATATTATAAAATAGAGTTGTGGTTTTAACACCCTTACTTTACTATGCACTATGAACACTTGCACATTCCCCCATAAGGAGGGCAAAGCTGGCTCTGTGTAATGTATAGCTCAATGGCCAAGGAGACATTAGTTAAATATCTCTGCCCCATACAAGCTCCTCCTGTGGCACAACCTTACTGCCATTGGCTCTGCATTATGTATAATAAAGTCAAGTAGTTGAAACCAGGGTTGACCGGCACATTATCCTGGCATAAATTCTGCCTTTAGTAAAGACTTACTATAGCTTGTGCTTTGTCAGCAGCATTTTAGCTATTGTAATGGTATAATATCTTTTAACCGGAAACGCTCCAACACACACAATAGGATTTTCTTGCCACTTTAAATGAAGCCCAGTTGGTATTCTTTTAAGACAAGTGAGATATATGATCTGCCTTTTACTTTTAGGGTGAGATCCATATGATTCAACAGATGGAAATAACTTTTATTCTGCCTAAAGTCCTTAACAGCAGTAAAACAGGGGTAAACTAGGTAGGCCAAATTGGTTTTATTCACTGTCAAATTCTTTGTTTCAGGCAGACATACATACATAGCCAAACACACAATAACATGCATACCTAGGCAGAGACACACTTGCTTGCATACCTAGGCAGAGACATACTTGCTTGCACACCTATTCAGAGACACACTTGCTTGCATACCCAGGCCGAGACCCGCTTGCTTGCATACCTATTATTATTTTCTGAAGGCAGGTTTGATTTGAGATTCTATTCCACCAAAATTTGCAGGGCCCTACATAAGGTTTTAATCTTTACAATTGACAAAATGGGCAAACTAGATGGGTCAAATGATTCATATCTGCAGCCAATTTTATGTTTGAAGGAGAAGTCAAAGGAAAAATCCACCTCTCACATCAAAAACCAAGTCATTACAAAAATAACTTATACATGGGGAATAATACAATCAAGCCTTAGGCCCACAACTGCTTAGAACAATGGTATTATATGAAGAATACAAAATGTGTTTTGTATACCAACAGCCCATGGCTAGCTAGATACAATCTTTGTGTATTTTCAATAAAGTGCACCTGGAGCATCTATGGACACATTGAGCAAGGGTCCACATTTAACCGATATTCTACTTGTTAAGGAGAGACCCTAAGTGTTTTCAATATGCAGTATGTTTTCAAGCTGAGCAGAGAATTTGCAAATATTTAATAGTTTACATCACACTAGCTTACAGATTCCCGGTCAGAAAAAATATCAAACATCTTACGTTTAGTAACCTCATGTTTAGTTACAACAAGGCAAAGCTCCCCTACACAAGACAACCAATAGGCTAAGTAGCTGTGTTAAGTACGTTCTTGGGGTGGCATGTGGTGTGATGGTCTGTGTTGAATAAGAAGTTCTAATTTAATAAAATAACCTCTATTTCCTTTTTTTTTTTGTGCCGTAGGTTTTACTATGCAGCTGTTTTGTTCCTTACTACTGTGGTTTGGTTCCTCCATCCTTTCGAGGTGTGGTGAGTAATGCTGTTTATCTAAGTGTATATTTTGTAACCACATTTTTTATCTACTTATATGTACCACACTTTGGCAAAGAAAGGTTAATTTTATACGCAACTCATGACCCCATAAGTGATTTATACTTTACTGAGAGGATGATGGGTAAGTGGACAAGTGAATAAGACTGTGGCACAGAAAATAATATAATAGCATTTAACTCTTTTGCTTGGATAAATGACCTTGCTCCCTTTTCTCAGATGCAGAGAGAAGGTTGACATTTCTAAAAATGACAGACTGCTTATATATTCAGTGAGCATATGAACCAACGGCATAACTCTGAACAATCCTGATTTTTTTTTTTTTTTGTGGCTGTCCCATGTACCTGCTACTTTTGCGGGCAGTGGGCATCATATGTCAGCCTGACTGGTCCATGGAGCTGCAAGATCAAGGAAGGTAATTTTATAATAGGTCATGACCTAAAACTAAAGAGTCGCAATCTTAGATGTTATGTAAGTTTGTCTTGGGGCAACAGTACATCTACACAGATCAGCGATAACATTATGACCACTGACCATAACTCTTGTAAGCTGTTCCCGGTCTGCAGTGGTCCAAGGAAGGAAAAGAGCTGAACCAGTTGACAGGGTAATGGGCGGCCAAGGCTCATTGATGAGGGTTGGGCCGCGAAGGCTGGCCCGTGTGGTCAAATCCAAAAGAGAAGCTACTGTAGCTCAAATTGCTAAAAAAGTTAATGCACACAGTGCATCACAGTTTCTTGTGAATGGGGCTACGTAGCTGCAGACCAGTCAGGTTGTCCACTCCTGTCAACTGCCGAAAGCACCTACAATGGGCAAATGAGCATAAGAACTGGACCACAAAGCAATGGAAAAAAGGTGGCCTGGTGTGATGAATCACTTTTTGTGTTTATTTTTATTTTTTGCACCAAGATGCATCCATGGAGGCCCCGCCTCACAAATTACAGGACTTAAAGGATCTGCTGCTAACGTCTTGGTGCCAGATACCACAGCACACCTTCAGAGGTCTAGTGAAGTCCATGCCTCGATGGTTCAGGGCTGTTTTGGCGGCAATATACACACACACACACATACACACTAGAAATATTTGGCTTCTTATCTTTTTATACACCCTGTGACATGCCTCCCTTTTCCTTGGTATTTTTGTCAAGGATCTTGGCTGTAACCACAGTCTTCTAGGGTAAATGAAGTCCAGGACACATCCAGCTCAGCTTCAATGTTTATTTTAAAGGAATAAATAGCAGCAGTTATAAGTAGAATAACAGTCTTTGCGTTAGCACTTGCTTAGGACAAAACAGGTCACAAGTTACCATCAATACGGCTTTGCAGAGAGAAACCACCCCTCAGTTCATCAGCTCTCCTAGCTGGCATAAGGCTAGGTTTCCACTTGGGTTTTTTTCCTGCGTTTTCTTTCTTGATAAAAAACGCCAAGAAAACTGCCACTGCATTTTCCTGCGTTTTGGCGTTTTTTTCTGGAGTTTTTTCTGGCGTTTTAGCCTTTCTGTGGAAATTGCTTTTTTTGACCTTAGGCAGTTTTTCCAGCTTTTACAAGTTTCACCCAGCTAAAAGGGATTAGGTTAAATGGCAAGTATCTGCCCCCTGATGTCATTTACTTGGTAGAGTACTACTTAAACACGCCCCGGCGGACCCTTTTGTCTCTTTTCTGTGGTTTGTAAGGCATGCTTTATTCCGAATGTCTGCTCCTCTAGGAAGATTGGCCCCAAATGATGGTGCAAATTGTTTGCTGTTGCTTTTGGCACGCAGGATCCAGTTGATGCGTCGCGTATGTTTGTTTGTAATGGCATGTTTGTTCCAAATGGTGTAGAATTCAATATGAACTTTGTTTTGTGTGAAACTGTTTGTTTCCAGCCTATTTCTCGTAGGACACACAGATACTGGGTCCATCCTCTGCATTGTAACTGTGGAAAAAACGCCATAAAAAACGCCAAGGCAATAAACCCACATGGCTTTTTCATGGCGTTTTTTCTCTCCCATTGACTTCTATTGGAGAAAAACGCCAAGATTTCCTTGCAAAAAACGCCAGAGTGTCAACATGCTGCGATTTTGAAAAACTGCCACAGAGCCCAAAAAAGCAGAAAAACGCCAAAGAGGACTGAAAAAAGGCCAAACAAAAAAACGCCAAGTGGATATGGCATTGTGCGATTTCCTATTGAAGAACAGCTAACATCTGGCTGCTGCGTTTTTTCACAAAAAAAACGCCAGGTGGCGCTATTGGCGTTTTTATGGGCGTTTTTAGCAAAAAAACACCAAGTGGAAACCTAGCCTAACAGTGGCTTCCCTCTCTGAATCAGGCTCAATCCCTTTTACCTTCTGCCTGCTAATTAATCAGCCACAGGTGAGCTGCTACTTAGTCCACACCTGTGGAGCTCCTGTCCAGAATGCAGACTCTGGACTGGATTAATACAGCAATTAGTGCTGTTGGAGCACTGGCCCACCCTGCTCTTCCAGATGCTCCGCCCCAGGGACCCTTACCATGTTTTGCAAACTGCCAGTAGTACAGTTTGTAAACAAGCAACATCTTTCCCTGGGACATATTTTAAAGCAGGCTACTATTGACCAAGGCTGGTCTAAAATACCTGCCATCTATCACTTTACCACACCTTTTGTCACAACCCATAGACATTTACTTGATTGAGTTTATTTAAGAACAGAACAGACAAGGCAAATTACAATGCAGCACAAAACATCAGCAGCTACAGAGATAGCATTTGTGTACAATCAATTATAGAAACAGTACACCAGAAACACTCAAATGTGCAACATACAAAGAAACGTTAATCATGACATACAGTAAAAGGAACAAAAAAAATTAAGCTGTTATGGGGCGCAAAGCTAGCGGTATTATGACTGGTGTAGCACCTCACAAACATCTATGCTAGCACACAAATACTTACACATTCATGCTCGTACATGCACTTTCACATACATATTAACATACACTTATACATAAACATTAGACTTGTGAATTTGGATTTGTACGAAAGGGCCCTTCTGACCGGACAATTATGAACCGGAACAAGTGGTTACAGTTGTTACCTGGGCCACCAAGGGAGACAGGCCTCACTCCCAGTTGCAATCCCTGTAATTTACGTCACTGCCCTTACTGGTGGCTAGCAGGTGGAGTGCTTTCCTGACACTAAATGGCTGCTTCAAGCAGACCGTCAGTGACAAGAATTGGCAAACAGAGTCCCTCCAGCACCAACAGTTGGAATCTTAAAACAGACAGGAGGCTTCATATTATGCATTAAATCCTTCTTTACTACTCCCAGCAGCAAATAGTTAACAGAGAAAAAAAAAAAGTGGTTGAACAAGAAATCTATAACACAGGTAACCAATCAATAAACAGCAGGTAGAATAAGAGCAAGGTCCCCCCATATATCATCCTCGTTCTTTGCTGCTCCCTGGAACAGATAAGTATCCTGCACATTTACTAGATTACTATTTTGGCATTTCCTAATTATATATTTTTCACCTACATCTGCTAGTTTGTGAAATACATATTCACATTTCCTTCTCTTTCACACACTGACCGGGCTGACCCCCAAGACTCTTATACCTCTTTGCGGTCTGTATTTTGGTTTCCCTGCATGACTTACATGACTGCAACACACCTGGTTCCGCCCCCTCGTACTCACAAGCGTTGCGGACCCGCCCCCTTTTCCCAGCTGGTTGTCAGATGTTCTCCCGCTCTTTTTGTTTTCCCTCACAGTACACAGTCAGAGTTTTGGGATTACTTCAGGATTTAGTCATTCTTTCTCCCTACTCACCCATTCTGTAATTTAGTACCCCTATTATATTGTTTCCCTCATGTCCAAAGATTGCTCTAATATGCCTTCTGAGGACATTAACCCCTCTCCTTCCCCTGAAGGGGATTCTGTAAATGAGGAACACATCCAGAGGATTTTAGACTCAACAGTTAATAAAACTGTTTCTTCAGCAATTGCCTCTGCCACGGCCTCTATGCAGGATTCCATTGCCCAATCTGTGGTATTGGCCATTGCCCATTCCACTGCAGGTACACCTAGTACCTCCCATACTTCATACCACAGGACCCCCTCTGACCATTTCTGGTCAGCAGAGGAGTCTGTACGCCAGCTAGCCACTGGCATTAAGAGGTCTGGGAAGGCCACCCAGAAAAGACGTCATTGTTCTATTGACGCACCCCAAGAATCGCCTAAAAAGCATAAGGGGCAATCTAAAGATGACAAACAGACCTTACGCTCTGAGCGTAAAACTACCGAAGGCGTCAAACAACCCTTCACATGACCCTCTACCCATGAGGAAGACAAACGGGCACGCAAGGCTGCTTTAAGGAGCAAACCTGACTCCTATTTCACCTCTTCTTCTACCGATTCCTCTGATTCTAACTCATATTCAGACGATTCGGAATACAAGCCTCCCACTTCATCAGACTCGGAGGCTCAAGAGACTGACCCTCATAATGG
Source organism: Sceloporus occidentalis (assembly GCA_023333645.1). NCBI lineage: Eukaryota > Metazoa > Chordata > Lepidosauria > Squamata > Phrynosomatidae > Sceloporus > Sceloporus occidentalis. The sequence continues at coordinate 1,932,630 of JALMGF010000033.1, forward strand.
GGAAGATAAAAATGCACCAGTTTTACTGGATTCAAAAGGGCAACCATTGTTTGACCCAGAGTTAATTGCTCACCCTCGCTCAGCAGAGTGGATTCCGAACACTCATATTTCCAAATATTTCATGACCTGGCTAAGAAAGCCTCTAGATAAGGCAACACGTAACAAATTAAGGGCTGAATGCCCCAGGCCTACCTTACCTAATAAAGTCGCGCAGACCCCTGAATTGGATCCTACTATGGTCAGTTTCCTGTCCAAATCAGGAAAGAATCCTAACAAAGGCCTGGACAGGTCTTTTAAATCATGCCGGGACAAGGTGTTGGACATAACAGGCCCGCTGGCAAAAATGTTTGAATTAGTTGAGGAAGCAGAGAGGACGGATACATCTATTGACAACAGAGTTATCAAAGGATGGCTCCAAAGGGCTATTTGTTTCCTAGGCAACGCAAACTCCTCACTATCAGTCGAGCATAGATGCTCGATCCTTATGAAGATTGACCAACAACTCAGGTCTCCTATTCGGGGACTCTTTCATAAAAGATATCGGGAAATATGTGAATATTTTTACATCCCTCGATAAAGCCCAAAGTTCTATTAAAAAAGTATTCAACCCAAAGGTTTTTGGGAAGGCTGGGAAAGGCAGGGGCCACTTTCCCAGCCGTTCATCTCAGAGATACGGCTCCAGAGGCTCTCGATCCTCATCGTACCAACAGTACAAGGAGACCTCGGAAACCTCACCCTTCTTTCCTCAAAGAAGCCGACCTTGACGGACCCGAGGATACCGAGGGGCATCACGATCCAAAACGTCGTCCTGTAGGTCCCATAACACCTATGCTTCCCCAGTAAACTTGGGAGGCAGACTGGGTCATTTTTTCCATATATGGGAACAGATTACATACGATCCATGGGTTTTAAACGCCATCAAAGGTTACCTGATAGAATTCGTAATCGAACCCACCCAGGTGACACCCCCTGGTCCCATTCATTTCTCCACACACGACCAATTATTAGTCGACAACGAGATTACCGATCTGGCATCCAAACAGGCCATTATTCAAGTCCCTCTTGCCACTCCAGGCTTTGTGAGCAATATCTTCTTAGTAAAAAAAGGATGCAGGCTACAGACCTGTCATAAATTTAAAACATCTAAACAATTATGTCAAATACCAACATTTCAAAATGGAGGGAATACATTTTCTCAGAGATTTGTTAATTTTCAACGATTGGTTTATCAAGATAGACCTAAAGGATGCTTACCTGACGGTACCCATCCATCCCTCACACCAACACTTCCTCCAATTTATTTGGAAACGCCAGAAATGTCAATTTACATGTTTACCATTTGGTTTATCTTCAGCACCATGGTGCTTCACAAAACTACTCACACCAGTAGTCGCTCTATTGAGGAGCAGGGGCATACGACTTATAATTTATCTAGACGATATCCTCATCATGTCCCAAGACTGCCAGACACTACGCACTCATATGGGGTGGATCATTTCTCTACTTACGGACCTGGGTTTCATCATCAACGAGAAGAAATCAGTTTTGATTCCTTCTCGGGAAATTGAATTCTTAGGTTTCCTGGTCGACTCTCCTTCCTCCTCGGAAACTAAAAACTATTCGCAAAGAGATACGTTCAGTACTCAACAAACATTTAATTTCGCTACGCAATCTAGCTCGCATTGTGGGTCTCCTCTCAGCATCCATTCAGGCTGTTTTCCCGGCCCCGCTACATTACCGGGCCCTTCAACGCCTGAAGGCCCAACATCTGCGGGAGGGCCTGGGATATTCAGACGAGATCCCTCTGACGACAGAAACACGAGAAGAACTCTTGTGGTGGTTTCACCACATCTGCAAATGGAACGGGAAAGCAATTTTCAGTTCTTTTCCAGATTTGGTCATAGAATCAGACGCCATTCGACTGGGATGGGGAGCCCGTTGTGGCGCCATGTCTACCGGAGGGAAATGGTCCCCACACGAACTTCTTCTTCACATAAATTGTTTGGAATTGTTAGCCGGATTTTTCTCCGTCAAAAGCTTTGTGAAGGACAAGACCCATTGTTGTGTCCTTCTCAAACTAGACAACATCTCTGCGGTGCAGTACATAAACCGATTGGGAGGTACCAAGTCCAAAGCATTAGCGGATATTGCCAAAGAATTCTGGCATTTCTGTTTAGACAGACACATCGTCCTTCGGGCCGAGTACCTACCCAGTTTATCAAACACCATAGCCGACTTGAACTCTCGTTTCCTCTTGGACCTCAGTGATTGGATGTTGGACCCAAACATTTTCCATCGCATATCTTCCCTGTGGGGCCCATTCAGCATAGATCTCTTTGCATCGAGACAGATTTCGAGTTGGCGATTCATTTTCAGCTGGTGGCCAGATCCCGAGGCAAGGGGCCAAGATGCCTTCCTCCACTCGTGGTCGGAGGGAACCAATTATGCTTTCCCTCCATTCGCCATGATTGCCCGAGTTCTCCTTCACACGAAATCCCAGAGAGTGACCATAGCCATCATAGTACCTCTCTAGCCAATGCAACCATGGTTTCCCCAATTGCTCAGCATGATGATAGACGTACCCAGATTGCTCCCGTCACACGACCATGACCCTTGCGGGAGACCCCATCCACTGACTCTATCCAACCATCTACATCTGATGGCATGCTTGATTTCGGGTCAATCTCATCTAAACAAGACCTTTCGGACTCGACTAAGAACATCCTATCAGACGCCTGGGCTCCGGGTACCCGTATCAATTACGGATCAGCCTGGAAACTTTGGGTTCGTTGGTGCTTGGAGAGACACGTGGATCCCACACATGCCACTATAGCCCACATACTTAATTTTCTTTCCTTTCAATTTGATATGGGTAAGGCATATCGGACGCTAAATGTATATCGATCAGCCATTTCTGCCAAACACACCTCGATTGACTCTCTACCTACTGGTCAACATCCCCTGATTTGTAAACTTATGCGAGGTATTCGGTTCAAACGCCCCCCTCAACCTAAATACACCTGCACATGGGATGTTAATATTGTACTGCCACTTTTGAAATCCTGGGGACCTAATGACTCTCTTCCTCTAAGACTACTGTCCTTAAAGCTCACCATGCTCCTTTGCCTGATTTCCTTCAAACGAGTTTCTGATGTGAAGGCATTAGACCTCACCTCCCGAAACTTCTCTCCATCTGGAGTTTCCTTTTCAATTCTCAGACGTACTAAAACTCATACCTCATCTGTATTTTACCCGTCTTTTCCTGACCACCCTGACCTGTGTGTAGTTCACTGCCTTAGAACATATGAGACTGCAACTTCTTCCCTTCGTAATCCTACTCTTCCTCAACTTCTTATGTCTTTTCGCAAACCTTTTCTCCCTGTCTCTACGACGACCCTAGCTAGATGGGTTAGAACTACCATGGAGATGGCGAACATCGATGGGGGCTCATTCCACTAGGAGTGCAATGTCTTCTAAGGTTTTCCGAGCCGGGGGATCTTTAGCTGACATCATTAAGGCCGCTGATTGGTCTTCAGACTCCACTTTCAGAACTTTCTATTTTAAGCCTGAGGTCCATGTTTCAACTGTAATTTTGTGACATAATTGGCTAGATCATAGTGTTGAACATGCATAATATGAAGCCTCCTGTCTGTTTTAAATTTTTAGATTTTCCTAGCTTTGCGTATGAAAATATAGATTTTATTAAACACAGGAGGCGAATATTATCCGACCCAATTCACCCAACCCTGTTTTTTATACCGTTTTAGCATAAAGACTACAGCACAGCTAGCGATCTCCTGTTCATCGCCATTCAGTTCCGGTTACAAGATTTTTTTCCAGTTCACAGCGTGAAAGAGGATGATATATGGGGAGACCTTGCTCTTATTCTACCTGCTCTTTATTGATTGGTTACCTGTGTTTACCTTGATTGCACACCTGTGTTATAGATTTCTTGTTCAACCGCTTTTTTTTTTTTTTTCTCTGTTAACTATTTGCTGCTGGGAGTAGTAAAGAAGGATTTAATGCATAATATTCGCCTCCTGTCTTTAATAAAATCTATATTTTCATACGCAAAGCTGGGAAAATCTAAAATTTTTCAGATGTAGTACTACTAGCATTTCTATGAAACGGCTAAGGGCTTGAATCTTTATATCAGGAAAAACAGGCAGGCTAGATGAGCCAAACTTTGTTATATATACATACTGTGAGAGCCTTACAGGAGTGGTTATGGAGGAAATATTAACCCCTAAAATATTGTGATTGTGTCATAGAGACAATCAACCCTTCAATAGTAATATATATTGTGAATAATTGTATGCATTTAAATAACTTGTCTATTTCTTGATTGTAAAGTGTGCCATTTCTTTCCACAGAGATATATTGATGGTGGATGTAGCAATTTCCATCCCTTTTTCAGCCTTAAATCCATCCTTACAGTGTCTCCTTTCACGGGGGAGATTGATATATGTCCCCGGGACTGTCCAGTTTCTCACTTTTGTATTCAGATTTCGCATGCCAGTTTTCAGCTCTCATTGGAGAACTTTGGCAGACTGATTCATGCCTTATTTCCACCACAAACAACGGTATGTTCTGTATCTAAAATGGCAGAAAAATGCCATTGCCTGCAATAAAATATGCCATTGCCTGCAATAAAATATCATCAGTGTTTATGTGATAGAATAATTATTTCATAGAGAATAGTAGTGGAGTTTGTAGTTTAAAATTGAAGGTTTTTAATTGGTGAAAAATATACTTCACTTCCTATCATTTGACATGGAATTGCCATATATGATTAGATACATTAATTGTGTCAAGACAGTTGCCCAGTCTCTTAATAGTAAGTGATCATCCTTGTAGACAGTTATGGTGAGTGTATTATATATACCAGTAGACCTGCATTTTATGCTACATAGCATCTGCAAAAGGGATCGTGCCCACACAAGTCTTGTCAACTTAAATGACACCAGTATGGTAAGCCAAAATTAAAATCTTGCTGATTTAAATAAGGAGCAGATGGTCACTGGGTTGAGCTTTCTTAACGTAATGTGAAGCCAATGCGATTTAAGAAATTTATTTAAGAAACCATGAGCAGAAGCTGCGAGAGTACTCCAAAACTGGGACTGTTCTGTTGAAAATGGAACAGTAAGAAGGTATGAGTTGAGCATGAGACAAAAGTTCCTTAGTGTGTCTTTACCAGCAAACCATTTTAACATGGATTAGTCATAAAATTCTAGGGAATTTCATTAACAGATGAAGGAACAGGATTATGACACAGGAGTAGAAATGTGTTATCATTTAACGTCTGCTTTAACAGTTCTGATTCTATCCACAGATACTTACCCAATATTACTGCCAAGGTTATAAAGATGCCACTTGTTATCTTAACCAGATATCTGCTGACAAGATGTTTAAATCTCCATTCAAGAAAACCCTGAAAACTAAGGTTAGATGCAGGATTCTGAAAAGACACTGCGTGGACATCTTACATTAATATATCTTTTCTGGAATTGAATATGTAAAATTAAAGTCAATGGCTTTTTTTATCATGAAAAGATGTTCAAATGTAAATTAATTTATAATATATCTGTCAGAACTTTTATATGGTATTGTAATATGTAAAATTTATGTATATCATGCCATAAACTTTAATGACAAGTTTGGACGTGATTCTTCTTCTCAACGGCTAACACGGTACAAAACCTTTTTATAATTTCTTCTCTATATAAACACACACCTCCCACTTTTGCCCAATTTACCACAATACCAATATACAACATCCAATGTAGAGGCTATACAAAGAAAAAGAAAGCTCCACTATATATTTGCAAGAAATCAGGGCAGGTTAATGTTGCAGGCCAAACCCCCAGCAACATAATTGTACAAACAAAAAGTAGTTAAAACTTAGCTTTCAATATGCCCTAACAGAAAAAATAAACCAAAAGGGTATTTGAAATAAACTAAATAAGGAAGCAAATGTTTTCTGTATGAGATAATGGGGTAAATCAATATTTTGTGTTGGGTTTTGTGTTTTTACCGCTTTTCATGTGATCCACATATGTAACCTTAAATCAGGTATTTATCAATAGCTTAACTTATTGTGAACTAACATAGGTTTCCTTAGGTAAAATGCAAGAGGTTTATAAGAAAAATAAAAATTGGCTCAGCTTCCAATGTTGAAAATGTGTCCAAACCCCTAGCGCTCAAAAGGTTAAAGGTATGTTTATAATTCCACTTTTGTGTTTTCTTATTACAAAAGTACTCATTAAAGTAGAATCCAGCATCAGGCTATGAGTGCCAGTCGTGAATCAGCATATTTCCCAGTGGCCTGGCACTTGACTGGTCCAATGACTGTGTTGCATTATGGTATTTCCCAATGATATTGCAATATCAAATAGTGAATTTCCATGACAGGTCTCTTGTGCGTTACCTTGAATGAGCATTTACAAACTGACGTTAATATATTAAAATATAATTTTATTTTCAAAACAATTGTACATTGTACATTCACAAATACATTATTTATTAAAGTGGAACTCCCACTGTTTTTATATTTGCGTAGGGTCCTGCTCCCTATTACCCTGTGCTACGTAAGTTGTTATTTGATGAACCAGAATGGCAGGAAAACTTAGTTCCTGTCATCCAAGAGAGAGAATAACCTGTAGTAAATCCATTGTTTGTTGCAATTTGCCACCTTTCCCAGGCAGACTTAACTAACATCAGTCACCCTATATGTGAAGCCACATTTTTCTTACGTAAGGATGTTGGACATCATTTGACGTATACATATTTATGAGATTCTTGCTTATCTGAAAACATGGTAGAAGTTCCCTATAGATTTATTTTATTATAGATATTAGTATGTAAAATTAGAGAATATCAATGGTGAACTTTGTACTCTGTGTACAGAAATGTAACATTGTTTTGGTAGAAGTAAGCAATGTTTAATCAAAGTTAATACCTTGTATTGGGCCAATTAAAGAAAATCTGCTTTTTAAAGAAACAATATTATAAAATGTATGTGGCTCTATTAAACATCGCCACGTAGTATTTATACACACAACAGCATCAGTAAAATGTCAAAACAATTCAAGTATTAGCCATGTTGAAATAGTCATGAAAAAACACATAGACATGTGCGAATGTAAACATACAAATGTAAACAAAATAAACGTGAACAAATCACCCATTTTGAAATAACCATATCATTATTGTCCAATCAAAACTATTCTACACATTTGACTTCAGGAAACAAAGTAAAGACTGATATGCTGAGTTTAAGATTATTCTTTTAAAAGCGTTTGCCAAGTGTCAAGGACCAGGTATTTCTAACCATCTCTCATCTGACACATAATACATTGCTTCTTGGCTTCATGTCAGTTTTGTTATTTCCAGGAGTGGGTGAAGTGAAGTCAGGGTGTAGAATATAGATGCTTAGAGAATCTATAAAGTTGCACGTTGATGTTGCGGGGATGGGGGTACAGCTCTGACCCCCTGTACTTGTTCCAGAATGTCCTAGTCATTTCAAGTTTGCTTATATACCTTCATATGTTACAAACGATAGAGAATATTTCAAAACATTTCTACATTATTTGAATATGATTAGGAATAGTGTGTCCTGTTTACAAGTCCATTATTTGGCTAAACTTCTACACATCTAGCAAACCTAAATCACAAGATACACATTCATAAACCATGCAACTGTAACTAATTTTAACTTTTTTCTTTTAAATAAATCAGATTTGTGTAGAGGTAATATACGTTGTTTTTTGAATGGTTATAACCTATATTCTTTCCAGGCCATTGTACCTTATCCAGGTGTTTAATCATAGGGCCAAGAACAAATAAGATCCAAATATGAAAGGAATCAAACATTTACTATATACGAAAGCAAAGATTCTTCTGACCCACAGAAAAGAAAAACTCTAATATGAATACTGGATAAGCCAAAGTTTCATCAGTAGACATGCCAATGATTCCAGAGTATGATCTTCTGTGTACTATTCCAAATATATTCCAAAATGTAAACCTGTGTCTTCTTTTTTAATCAGGGCTGAGGGTACATTTCTTTGAGTCAGTGCTGTTAACCTGTAAATACACACAAAAATTTTAAATATCCTATTGATTATTTTCATCAAGTAGTCAAAACCACAAAGACCAAGCTTTGCTATATTTTTTTTGTTTAAAAACCAAACTTATTAATTATTGAAAATTGAATTTATACATTAATATATTAAATAGTAATGTATATTATATATGTTATGTATTTTATATATATATATATATATATATCTAATACATACACATGATATAAATGCAAACATGAGTATATAGTATGTAATGACACATTTTTTATTAGGCTAACATAAAACCTATTGGTCTTGATAATAAGGATTATTCATGTGTTGCCTTGTCACGTTATGACATTAATCCAGGTTACATGCTTTCTTCAGGTGACATTATTACCTAATGCTTCCAATCATGTTGAAACCTTAAGCAATGAAGCCTTGTAATATCATGCCATAGAGCTAAATTTAGAGTAGTCTAACTAACCACTGATTACATTTTATAATTTGAAGATAATTAATTACAGGACTTCCTGGTGATGCCATGCAACTTTGTGAACTAAGCTACATAGAAGCAATTAAGACACAAGTAAATCATTTAACATATATAAGTTGCTGGTATATTTGTATTCCGTGTCCTATAATTTCCTCCTTTCTCGTTACATTTTTATTATACACAGTATATTTGCAGATGATTCAATAAAGTAGTGGGAACACTTTGTAGACAATTGAATTAATCATAGTATTAGGAAAGACTGGTAACATTGTCAAGGTTAATCAAGGTTTATCAATGACCTGTATGTGCTGTAACTGATTATGAAAACATAAAAGGTCTTTTAAAATCTAATAAAGTTCAACTGCCGAACCAAGGTAGCTTGGCAGTAACTATTGAAAACTGTAAGCTAGCTAGGAAACACATAGGTTTTAGACATATGTAACCTTGTTCGGAATAATACTTGCTGGAGTATGTACCAGTAAAGTTGAGTTACGCAATGACTCCTTTAATGCCACCCATGAATTTTAATATTTTACTTCTCTAATAGAAGTATAGTATAAAAATTAGGTAGTTAGGCTTAATCTCATCGAAACATGTACAATAAAATTACTCTATATGCATCGCAGTTGTAACATGTGACAATAAACAGTAAACTTCCATGGATTTCTCCATAACCAAAACTGCATATTATAATGTGCACTCACTGTGTAAGTGACAAGTCTATATACCCGAATTTCCATGGCAACTGCACAGATCAGTACCTGAGGCTTACCTTGTCTGCCTTGCAGCGTGAAAAGTCAAAGAACGTGTCTTGAAGATATTGGTTTCCAAAGCCCATGATTCTGTTCACAGGATGGAATGCTATGCCAGCAACTTGGGCTGTAAAATGTATAGAATATGCAAATTGTATGTCATCTGGCATTGCAGAAATGTCTTTATTTTTCATTTCTTGGTCAATGTAGACATCTGCTAATTGCTTGAATGAATTGTAGGAAATGTTTTTCAAGAAACTGTTAAGTGTTGGGTCATTTTTCATCTTTAAAAAAAAGAAAGATTTGTTTAGTTAATTTGGTAACAAAATCTTGAGTTTTGTTTAAGAAACAATTTAGGAGTGTCTACTGAATTCAGCTAACATACCACAATATGTCAATACGTATTCTAGTCAATGAGAACTGACCTCCCTTGAAATCAATGCAATAGCAGCAGCCAACTACATGAATGCTACCTGAACACTGATGTTTTGCTAGCATTCATGTGATTGGCTGCTACTTAAAAAAGACCATATAAGTGGCACTAGTCATGCCTAAAAAGTTTATATTCTAATTCTTTTTGGTCTCAACAGATGAGCAAAGATCCAATAACCAAACAATCCATGCTCGTTTGACAGCCTGGACTCCCCCCTGGCAGCAGAAGCCAGCGTCGCTGTCTTTCTGCTGCCCGATCTCCTGTAACAGCTTCCGGCGCGAAGCCGGAAAGCTGTTACAGATAGAAATGCTCGATCGCGCGATCGGGCTTTTCCTTCCAGGTCACGTCACTACTTACGTGACCTGGAAGTTCACGGGAGGATTGGGTAGCCCAGCAGGGTCTATAAAAACAAATATTAATTATTAATACATTATTAATTATGCTTAGCATCCCCAGCCTACTACAGTGTTGCACCTTGATTAGCAATCAAGGTATGTCAAAATATACTACTGACCAACTGTTCATAATAAATAGGGATAATAATTCATAATAACATCAGCAATAACACTAACACCATAAATATGATTTCTTTATAAAATATATATTGCATATTATAATATACTTTGTGCTTATGTCAGCATTGTACATGATTGATCCTGGTAGAGATATGGTTTGTATTTACATTTTAAGATGGCTAGGGGGCTCCCTATGCCTCTTTCAAACCCCTCTGATCTCACAGTCCTGCATCTATGCTGGTCCCTGAAAAGTTGACTCTTATATACAGTTATATATGTATAACAATAATTGAGTTTGGTTTTCTAGCACTTGTTTAAAATGTAGTAAGAAATCAAATTAGTACCACCGGTAACAGGGGAGGGCTGGCAGCCTAAGGCCTAGGGGGCAAGTCTAGTCAAGTGGCCCATTGCGCCACCAAAGCGGCTGCGAGCGACATTGACAGCAGTCACTCCACTGGCGCCTAATGAAATTCAAGCGGCCGGCGTGCACGCACCGCGCCGCCCAATAGCCATGCCTCAGCTCTTTATCCAACCCCCTTTAAGACGTGGGACGAAGAGCTGAGGAATGGCCATTGGGTCTGACTGCTGCATGATGCAGGGGCGTACCTAGAGTATTTGGCACCTGTGGCAGATCCTGTATGTGGCACCCCCCCCACACACACACACTTTAAAACTGCATAGTTTCTATGGTAAGGCAAACATTGACAGGGGTAAAGCAAAATTGTTATCATTATATGCTGAGGCACACATTGACGGTGGTACAGCATAACTGTTATCATTATACTTAGGGATTACGCTGTACCACCGTCAATGTGTGCCAATACTTTGAGCCAGACACTGACAATACTGCAGTACAACCCCTATCACTATATACTAAGCCAAACATTGATGTGGTGTAGGCCTAACACTTCAGTGACTGGCTTAGTATATAGTAGGGATGCACTAAAATGAAAATTCTGGACCAAAAAATTGATAACAGCAATCACACTCCTATCATGCCTAGACAGCCTTCATATGTCATGCTATCCCCCCACACTTCCATGCAATCTGAAACCCTCATTCACAAACATTCATCATAACTACAGCATAACACCCATCACTCTCACTCTCTTACTAATATTTCCCTACCTTTCCTCTGGCACTGTCACTTTTCCTCCTCCTCTTCATTCTTCCTCTTCTTCTTCCTCTTCTGTGTCCTGTCCTTCCGGTGCGCGGAAGATGGTGGGCGTAGCTTCAGTGTTGTGCGCCGGGATTTGACATCAAGTCCCGACACACAGCCACAGTTGCCGCGCGCATCGTTTTTGGAGGCACGGCGGCCAGTCCCGGTGGCAGCCGCTTAGTTTTTAACTTTGCGGCTGCCATTAATGTTCGTCTGCCTGCCTGCCGGCCGACCGGCCAGCCCGCCGGCCCGGTTTGAGGGCGGCCTGGGGGGCAATTGCCCCCCGGCCCAGCCCGCCCCTGACCGGTAATGTGAAACTCTTTCATTTGAAAGCTTTGGTGCTTATTATCTTAATGGAACAATCCGGAATTGAATTCTAATTATCTGTTTTTAAAATTGATCAATTAAAAGTTAAGTTATAATTCAGATATCGATTATTACTCCTCCTTTATTTATTTTGTCTTCTATTTGATGTGTGATATTGCTATTTCTTGAGTAATTAGTATATTCATTGTTAATTCGGCTGATATACAGTATGTACAGTTATTAAACATTTGGAAACATATATAAACATACATAAATGTATATACACACTTGGTGCTTTGATTATCTGTAGAAAACCTGAATCTGTAAATATTTCCAGATAAATTTAATTAAAATGATTCTTACCTTACTATTCAACTCATCCCCTTCCTTGCAGAGAATAGAAACTATTGCTTTAATCAAGGCATCTGTAAAAAAAATATGTAATAAAAATAAATAAAAAAACATAAATATTGCCATACCTGTCACAGAAGATAAAAATGTAAAATACCATTAACATTGCATTGAGAGTACATTACTATGTATTCTTCTGTAGTTGGGGTGTCAGGTACATTACACTGTCCATTCATTTGAAGGGATAAAAAAATGAAAACAATACCTTTTGTGTTCAGTCAACATACAAAAAAGATGTAGAATCACATTTTTTGAGACCCCAGAGGTCTGTTTTTCAAATGGAAGGTACAACAATCTACCCATTTTGCCTTCTATTACTATCCAAAAAGGTACTCCTGGTATTGACACATAGCAGAATATTCCATTACCATTGTAATGGAGCTCTTGGCAATTGAATGCTCCACGGTGTAACATACCACAAGTAGCTTAGTGAAGATTGTGGGACGAATAACAAATTAAACGTTCTGTCCAAAGTGTGCTGTGCATCTATTAAATGAGGGTCATTGGAAAGTAGCAATAGACGTTGGTATAGTTAAGCCTAGGTCAATGCCTCACTCAACTCTTAATGCTTTGTTGCTCTGCTACACTGTTATATGACCAGTTTGGGGTTCTTTTTGAGTACGTGTTCCATGGTGGGTAGAACATTTCTTGAGAAACTATAGGCTTGTATTTTATATAAATACACCCCTGTCAGTAGGGAGTTATAAGGAGTAGCTGGGTTCTTTACAAAAATATGGTCCTGCCCAACATGTCTATCAATTCACTGACTACTGTACTCTTACCACATTCATCAGTATTCTGTGAGACGTGTGCTCCACTTCTTTCATGCGGGTCATCGCATTCTTTAACTATGTGCTCAATTTCTGCAGATAATTTCTGATAACATTCATCGTTTTTTTCTGTAGAAAACAAAGAACTGTGATCGTAGTAGTTTTTTTTAATATTTCACAATATTTTTAGAACATACAAAAAGCCATCAGCTTTTGCTTAGTCTTCTGATATGAATAAATTAAATCTCCAAATTAACATTGTAGGAAGTATCTACACTGGTAACAAGCAGGCTGCATTTGAAGTAGTCAGTTTTTTAAACCCTAACCATAACATTCTGCTTTTGTTACTACCAGTAAATTCTAGTAAAAAATGCAAATGATCTATATTACATACAGTACATAGATACATACTCAGTTTATACTGTATGTGATAAACATTGTTATGCAGTTCTTAGGAAAATCCCTACCAGTTTTGCCTGTTAAGGGTCTGTTGATGCCTTTCAGCGTAAGATGTGTAGGCCTTTTTAACTTGAAGTTGCACTCTTCTTTTGTAGGAGTAATTACCTTCCCTTGTTCAGAAGTACCCTTTGTAAAAGTAAGTACACGTTTGAGGCTAGTCTTCCGGGAACATTTTTTTGATGTGTGAGGGCCATTCTCTTTGGAGGAAGTTACTTGATCCTCAGTTGGACAACTAACTTCTAGCACAGTTTTGTCCACATTTCTTATTGGCATGTCTTCCTTATTTTCTTTTCTCTTGAATAAGCGGCTCATAAGTGTCTTAAACCATGACTGTTTTTTGGCATTAAAACAGTTTGCATCATCTACCCTGCTTTTAAACATGTTGTCTTTAACATCTGGTGGTAAACTCTCAATATTCCAATCTTGATTCTCTTCATTCTCTTCAGCTTTAGGTCCACATGCCATATTGCTCTTTTTCATATTAGCAAACTCATTACATTTTGAGGATTCACTGAGTAGCCCCTGATCTTTATTGGATTCATTCTCTTTTTTAAATTCATTTTCTTTTGTTTTCTCTGAGTTCCTTAAACTTCTCCTAACATAGATTTCCAGAACCCTTTTTGCTTCTTGTTTATCCAAAGACCTGAATGTTCTTCTCTGTCTGATTGCCTTGTTGGGGTTGTTTTCTTGTTCCATTTTATTCTGGTGTAATAAAGGAAAGTTGTAATGAAATATTACTGAAAACAAGTTCCTAACCATAGACAAAGTATCATTGTTCAATATCAATATCAAACTGATAATATATGTATTTCCTGTATATATTGGCCATGTCATTTTTGTTTTTGCAAATGTTCCCTTCCTCTCATACATTGAAATAACATTAGAGAGCTTGTAATATACTAACTACACCATGCCACACTACTGTAAGACTTGGCGAAAGACAAGTGAGGGAATGGTGGAGCAAAAGACACACCAATATTGTCTGAATTATTAAGTCTGCAGAAGAAGGACGATAACAGGGCACCTATACCACTGTTGTGCTTAATTACTCCTCTAACTGGTCTCAGTAATATCACTGGTGTTATCTCCATCATGCTGCTGTACTCAGCAGGGCATTGGGATACCATGTCATAGGCATAGGGGAATAATTCTTAGCTGCTACTAAAGGTCGGTCGGCAAAGTGGACTGCACTTGGCCAGGCCTACAGCTGCACCTCCTGTGAATATATAATTGACAATAGCGGGCTATGGAGGATAGCTGGTTTAACAGAAAATTATGGAATTGGCTACACAAAGACAATGCTAAGAAAAAGATAGGGCTAGACTGGAAATGAAAAGCAGACCTGGCACTTTAAGGCTAAATGTATTTAGCTAAATATAATATTATTATATTTAATGTATGAAGCGCCAACAAATTACACAGCGCTTTACAACATAAATGGGACAGTTAACACATACATAACATACACTAATGCATACAGGAGTTGATATGTTCTTCACATAATTTTTTTGCCTTTTCATAGAAATAGAAGAACTTTTATATAATATTTAAAAAAAAAAAAAATTCTATAGAGTATGATAGATCCATTCCATGTCAATGTAATTACAGTATTACCTGTATTACCTGTAAATATTTCCTATACATAACCTATAAGGGACAAATCATTTTATATAAATACAGCTTTCTCATACATTTCATTTTCTGTATGCTATTGGTAAAAATATTATAACGTTTATAAGATAATTATTTTGAGAAAAAATATTTTATTAGTAATATCATAAGGACATTTGAATTCTAGAGACTATATTCATTGTGCTAATATTGTAAAGCAAAATAAAATTGAAGTCATAAAAAATCTTCCCAAATATCTCACGCCCTTTCTACTTGAAAATAATTTTTAAAAGTCTAAACTCTCCCTTGAAATTTTCCCTTGAAACCAATTTCTGGGTACCTTGATAAAACACACAGCAGCATCTCACAAAACACAACTTCACAATGCTAGTTGTGATCCAATCCAAATTCCAATCAGCAGGGCTATTCCATTGGTTGCTATAGTGATAAAACTATTTTTCAAACTTTGCCCCAGAACCTGTTTTTACTCATAATCCATATTACCTGTTATAACTATTTGTCTTCTAATCCAAGTTGTTTTTAATAATGTTTCTAATATACACCCATGTTCTACTCTGTAGAATTACCTTTATTTTCCGTGTTACTGATTATAAATTGATTACGATTCAAATTCCAAAATAATGAATTTACTTTACAAAACCCAATTTACATATTCTCGGCTGTAATGTTCCTGTAATTCTGACAATCTGGTTAGTTTAAGGTACGATTGAACAAAGGTTTTACCTTACGGTTTCTTCCAGTGGAGATACGATTTTTCTTTGTTCAACTCCACACAATGTAACTGTGCTGATTCACTAATGTGTTTTGACTCCTGACACAGAAGTCACTTTGCGTGTATTGTCTTAATGGGAGGTAGTCAGAAACCAATCACCGCCTTTCTTTGGATTCCCCAAAATATGAAAGCAAACTGCAACCATAAATGGCTAGCAATGCATATTTCCTCAGCTACAGTGGAGTCAGACAATTATCTTATTACTTCCTGGAACATCTCAGATTCCAAGTTAAGAAAAAGAGGTGAAAAAAACATTACATCACTTCTGGTAATTCCAGTATTTCTTGTACAGCATTCAGGCTTGTATGAATGGCCTGTTTAGTGTCAGGTCATTTGTCATGTCCAAATTAATGCGTATGACACCATTAAATAAACATTTTTTTTATTTTCTGCATGCAACTTAATGTAGAAGTTCATGAGAATTCCCTATATGCTTTCATTCTCCTCTATACTGTGATAATACCAGTACCAGTTCCTTGACCCCTTCAGTACCAGGGTTTTTTGGTCCCTTTAAACCATTGCCATTTTTGTCATATGTCTATTCAATCATTATTGCCCTTTCCTGTGAGTAGTGTACCCATGTAAACTATATATATATATTTTCTCAATGATATATAGAGCTTATTTTTATACCATAGGTACACGATTAGCTGAACCCAATCTCTGACAAACCCCTTGTGCTTTAAATGACATTCAGTCTATATTTGATGGAGAATGTGGGTACCAGATCATATGTCTGCAGGTATACAGTAAAGCTACCTCAAACTCACTATGAAGTTATTAGAGCATTCATCCAGATGAAAAGAGACAAATAGCAAAAACATATATATTTGTTTTTGTATGTTTACTGGACATTACAGGGCACAAGTTGAAACATGCTGTTATATTGGGTCAGGGTGTTTTGCTAAGCCTGTGCAGCCTAACCCCTATCGCTATCCACTGAGCCAGACATTGACGTGGTAAGCCTCTGGTCTGGAACAGCCTGCCTGGTTTTCTTTTGAGGGAACTAGGGAATTAAAATATCAATCAGATGGATTAATGCTTTATCTACAGCATACCATCTAAAAGGCTTATAAATGTGTTATGTGTTTAAGATTACAACTGATCCAACAAAAGATACATCCAAACACATATCAATGGAATCACAATATGTATTCAGATATATCTCCTGAAGGCTAATGTGTTTTCTAGCTACAATAACTACACTTATCCAGGTGAATAGGTATATGGATACACTTAGCATAACCCCTATCACTATCCACTGAGCCAGACATTAACATGGTAAGCCTCTGCCCCTGGAACAGCCTGCCTGTGCCAACTGTTAAGTTTTCTTTTGAGGGAACTAGGGAATTGCGTCATTAAAATATCAATCAGATGGATTAATGCTTTATCTACAGCATACCATCTAAAAGGCTTATACATGTGTTATGTGTTTAAGATTACAACTGATCCAACAACAGATACATCCAAACACATATCAATGGAATCACAATATGTATTCAGATATATCTCCTGAAGGCTAATGTGTTTTCTAGCTACAATAACTACACTTATCCAGGTGAATAGGTATATGGATACACTTATGGAATATGCACCGATAAACCCACCCACTGGCTTATTAGGTTAAATAATCCCTGTTCTATCTCTTCTAACTATTAAGGTTTGAACTGAAAACTTTCGCTTCTTCCAGAATGCAACAGAATATTTTGGAAACAATAACAGGATATCAAAGAATCCACAATGCGGCTATGATATAACAATACAAACTTTTACTAGAGCGTTCCAAATATAAAACAATACAAATAACAGTACAATAACAATAATCCCCATATTAATTGACACACTTACAACAAATATATATATATATATAAGTTCCTATTTACAATATTGAAACATGCATGTTCATAATTACCTTCCCTGAGAGCCCCAGGTTAGTGATGTTCCTTTGTCTCTTTACTTTCTCTTTCTCTCCACCTTACTTCCACTACCTGTCCCTTGATATACTAGAGGGTCCCAATTAGGTCTACTGGGGATATCCCTGATTGGACCATGTGGTTGCCGTAGTTACCCTTTGAAGTGATTCCCTTTGGCCAACACCACACCCTGGGGTCTTTACAATCATGGGGCAGTAAAATGCAAAAAACCTGTCTTTCTTCCACACACCCTTAATCACGCATATCAGTGTTATCTAAACTAAAACAAAAGGTTTCCCAAAAATGTCTCATTCCCGGCCACCTCCCATGCATCTTGATTTAACTAGTATTAACATAAACCATGATATATATATATATATCTATGCATACACATATATACCTACATATGCATATCTACACACATGTACATCCATACACCCGCATACATGTGTCCATATACATATATATCCACACAACTGCTTATAGTGTAACACAACTCTGCACCTGAAACAGCCTACCTGTGCCAACTTTGCCCCTAAAAGAGTCTGCTTGTGTCAACTCTGCTCCTGAAAAAGTCTACCCGTGCCAACTCTGCCCCTGAAACAGCCTGCCTGTACCATCTCTGCCCCTGAAAAAAGCCTACCTGTGCCAACTCTGCCCCTGAAACAGCCTGCCGGTTCCAACTCTGCCACAAAACAGCCTGCTTGTGCCAACTCTGCCACAAAACAGCCTGCCTGTGCCAGCTCTGCTCCTGAAAAGGTCTACCCGTTCCAACTCTGCCCCTAAAAAAGCCCACCTGTGCCAACTCTCCCCTAAAACAGCCTGTCTATGCCAGCTCTCCCCCTAAAAAGCCTACCTGTTCAAACTCTACCTCCCTAGTCGGCCTGCATGTGCCACCTCTGCATCCACAGTCAGCCTGCCTGTCCCATTTCTGCTTCTAAACACTCATTCACTCACCCTCCCGCACCCTCTTACCTTTCTTGCAGATTTCACTGGTCCATCCAAGCTTTACTGGGGCTGCGCAGACATCTATGCAGCCCGACGGCCCCTTGCGTGGGTGTTACGCGCGCTGCCGCGGCTCCCTCTCCGGCTGCTAACGCCGGCTCGCCGGGCGTCGGCAACCCCACCTCCGTCCCGCACGCGGGTTGCCGACGGGTTACTCGCGCCGCCGCTGCACTCACCTTGGCCGCTGGGTCCCCCGAAGTCGGCGGCTCCGCCTCCGGTGCTGCCGCGGTCACTCGGGGGGCTTGCGGTCCTTCTTCGTCGGGCGCGCGCACCCGCTCACGCTCCAGGCACACGCGGGGAAACTGGTGGTGGTTCCAGATATCGCACCTAATATCAATTCAGGGCGCGACACGCTCTACGGCGCGGCTGATGACGTGAGTGTTACCTTTCCTATTTAAACCCCATTCGTTTGCCTTGTCTTTGCCCGTTCTAACGTTCTCTAGCGTTGGGTGTGCTATAGTTCTAATACTAGTTTGATCTCTGCCTTGTGTACCGACCTCTTGCCTGTTTAACCGACCACGATTCTTCTCTGCCTGCCTACGAACCCGGACCTGTTTACCGTTTTGCACCTGATCTACCTGCCCTGACCTCGGATTGTTTTTGACCTTGCTGCCTGCTGTTGCCCTCGACCTCGGACTGTGTTCTGGACTTTCTTTAGCTGTGCTTACCTGCATTGTTGGATCCCTCGTCTACCTGACCGTAACAGTAGAACGGGCCATACATGGATCCTGCGGATATGGCACGGCTGCAAGCCCGGCAGGATCTCCAAGACCAGCGTCTTGCCGCGCAGTCTACACAGCTCCAAACGCTGGAACAAAAGGTCGATGCCATGACCGATCTTCTGCGTTCTCTGACCGCCCTCCTGTCGGTTCATAGGGAGGTCTCCCACGAGGGCATGGGGGCTGTTGCTAGGTTCCCGCTACCCGAGAAGTATTCCGGGGACCCGAAGGAATGTCGCGGTTTCCTCAACCAGTGTATGCTCCACTTCCAAAACCATCCCCAGGCGTTCCAGACATCATCCAAGAGGGTATCATTTATCATATCCCTACTTAAGGGTGATGCATTGCTATGGGCCTCGCCTCTGGTGGAGCAAGAATCCTATCTGCTTGAGGACTGTCCCGCTTTTATGGAAGCCATACGAACTGTTTTTGATGCTCCGGGTCGTAAGGAGACCGCCGAGTCCTCTCTGCTTGAACTCCAGCAAGGCCGTAAAACCTTGGCCCAATACACCGTGGAGTTTCGCACCCTAGCCCATGAGACCAACTGGGAAGAAGGCGCCCTCAAGGCCGCCTACAGAAAAGGACTCAACGAAAAAATCAAAGACGCCCTAGTGTACCACGACACACCTCTGGATCTCGAAGAGTACATCGCCCTCTGTCTCAGGGTGGACAAACGAATCCAGGAAAGGACATCAGAACACAACAGAGGGAAAAGACCTGGGTCCTACACTCCAGGCCCCACAAGACCTTCTTCGTCTCCTCTTCCGTCCGTCTCCGCTTCGGATGAGCCCATGGAAATAGGAACCGTCCGCAGACTCTCCGAGGCCGAGAAAAGATATAGAAGAATACAAGGACTCTGTCTCTATTGTGGTCAAGCCGATCACCTGTTGCCTACCTGTCCCCTCAGACCGGTAAAAGAGAACGCTTAGGGATCACAGGAGGAAGCTCCCTAAGCGCATGCCGTTTCCCTATTCCTCCCAAGACACGCATGACAGTACCCATAACGCTCCGTTGGGAGAACCACTCTGTGGCCACACGGGCCTTCCTAGATTCCGGAGCGGCTGGCGTCTTTATGGACCAGCAATGGGCACTGACACATCGCATACCACTCCGCACCAAGGAAGCACCCTCTCTGGTGGCTTCTGTCGACGGCTCTCTTTTGGGAACAGGGATCGTCACTCAAGAGACCGAACCATTGACCCTGCGAGTAGGGGTCACACACCAGGAACGACTCACGTTTGAGTTAATCAAATCACCTCACGCCCCTCTTATCCTGGGATATCCGTGGTTCCGTCACCACAACTCGATCATAGACTGGCAAAGAGGCGAGATCCTATCATGGAGCCACCAGTGTCACAAGCACTGCATCATACCTTGTCGACGCCTCAATCTCATACTCGAGATCGCTCCTACTGACCCCAGGTCTCTCGTCCCAAGACACTACTGGGACTATTTGGATGTGTTCTCCAAAAAAGACGCGGAGAGACTACCTCCACATCGGGCCTACGATTGCGCCATCAACCTGTTGCCAGGCTCCGATCCACCACGGGGCCGCACCTATCCGCTGTCTGAACCGGAGAACAAGGCTTTAGAACAGTACATCAAAGAAAGCCTGGAAAAAGGCTTCATTCGTCCGTCCTCATCCCCTGCTGGTGCCGGTTTTTTCTTCGTGGCCAAAAAGGAAGGCTCATTGCGGCCATGCATCGACTACCGGGGATTAAATCGCATCACTATAAAGAACCGTTACCCGCTTCCCCTCATCACAGAGATCTATGACCTCCTAAAAGCTGGATCTCAGGGGTGCGTACAATTTAATCCGTGTCAAGTCTGGGGACGAATGGAAGACGGCGTTCAACACCAGATTCGGGCATTATGAATACACCGTTATGCCCTTCGGGTTATGTAACGCCCCTGCTATATTTCAGACCTTCGTCAATGACGTTTTCAGGGATATGCTCCTGTCCCACGTCATCGTGTACTTAGACGATATCCTCGTGTATTCTCCTACGCTTGAGTCCCATCGACATCATCTGAGAGCCGTGTTACAGAGACTACGGGAGAACGGTCTGTATGCCAAGGCCGAGAAATGCGCCTTCGAGAAAACCAGTCTGCCCTTCCTTGGATATATCGTCTCTTCCGACGGTCTCCATATGGATCCGGCTAAACTCGAGGCCATCACAGCATGGCCTCTCCCTCGTACACTCAAAGCCATCCAACGGTTCCTTGGCTTTGCCAATTACTACCGGCGCTTCATCCGGAACTACTCCGCCATAGCGGCTCCCATCACCGCCATGACGAAAAAGGGGGTTGATCCTACCCTATGGACTCTAGAAGCCAGAAAGGCGTTTGACAACCTGAAAAAAGCCTTCATCTCGGCTCCTGTCCTTCTTCGTCCGGATCCAACAAAACAGTATCTCATGGAAGTCGATGCCTCTGAAACCGGTGCCGGGGCTATATTGTCACAACGCAAAGACCAAACCACGAAATACCATCCCTGCGCCTTCTTCTCCAAGCGCTTTTCCGCAGCCGAGCAGAACTATGACGTCGGCAACCGTGAGCTCCTGGCCATCAAAATGGCATTTGAGGAGTGGCGTCACTTACTAGAAGGTACCGAACAACCTGTGGTCGTTGTGACAGACCACAAGAACCTTGCGTACATTGAAGGAGCCAAACGGTTATGTCCTCGCCAGGCACGGTGGTCGCTCTTTTTCACACGTTTTAACTACTACATCACCTACAGGCCAGGAACCAAAAACATCAAGGCTGACGCTCTATCACGTCAATTCGATTATCTACACGATCGGCGGTGCGACGACCCCATCATACCCTCCACGCGGCTCATCGCCAGCTTGTCCACCCACACGATGAGCCGAATCCGTATGTCCCAAAGGACCATCCCGGCCAGTGAACGTCCTCCTCCAGGTCGTCTCCATGTGCCTCCCAAATATCGCACGGACGTCCTTCGCTGGGGTCACGATTCCCTGCTGGCGGGACACTCTGGCTTCCGGAAAACGATGTTCCTCATCCGTCGTTCCTTCTGGTGGCCGTCCCTGGCCAGGGATATCCGGTCCTATCTCGCTGCCTGTCAAACGTGTGCACGACAGAAGTCCCCCCGGACGCGTCCACAGGGTCTCCTGCATCCACTTCCCGTTCCTACGGCTCCCTGGACACACGTCTCTCTGGACTTTGTCGTGGATCTACCTAGGTCCCAAGGAAACACCGCCATCCTGGTGGTTGTTGACCGCTTCTCCAAGCAGGCTCACTTCATCCCTTTGCCGCGCCTGCCTTCCTCTATGCAACTGGCCGACATCTTCATCAAGGACATTGTCCGCATACACGGTCTTCCTCTACACATGGTGTCCGATCGAGGCACGCAGTTCGTATCCAGCTATTGGAAACACCTTTGCCGTAAGCTCGGCATACAACACCACTTGTCGTCTGCCTACCACCCACAGACCAATGGGCAAACGGAGAGAACAAACCAAACCCTCAAGCAATACCTGAGGATGTACAGCAACGTACGTCAAGACAACTGGGCATCTCTCCTCCCTCTCGCTGAGATGACGTACAACGGGTCCCTGCACGACTCCATCGGCAGTACCCCGTTCTTTGCTGCATTGGGTTACCACCCGGTGATCCTGCCTCCTCCGTCTTCTCGGTCCTCCTCTGCTGTTCCGGCGGTCGACCGTCGAGTGACTGACATGCGGAAACATTGGAGTTCCCTTCGCAACATTCTCTCCAGTGCCCAGCATCGCTGTAAGCGAGCGGCTGACGCCAAACGATCATTTCCACCGGATTACAAAGTGGGTGACAGGGTGTGGTTGTCGACTCGCAACATCCGCTTGCGCCAACCGTCCAGGTCCTTGGGTCCCCGTTACATTGGGCCCTTTCGCATCAGTAAACGTCTTAACGACGTGTCCGTGTCCCTGGACCTCCCCCCTACCATGCGGATTCCACGGTCCTTTCACGTCTCCCTGCTCAAGCCTTATGTCTCCAACCGTCACTCCGTTCCTTTCCAGCCTCCTGCTCCGCTTGTCGTCCGGGGCCATGACGAGTACGTCGTCGAGCGGATCCTCGATTCCCGTCGCGTGCGGAATGGTATCCGGTACCTTGTTGCCTGGAAGGGGTACGGTCCTGAGGAGCGGACGTGGGTGCCCGCTCGCTTTGTTCACGCTCCCCGTTGCGTTGCTCGCTTTCACGCACTTTACATAGTAACATAGTAACATAGTAACATAGTTCATAAGGTTGAAAAAAGACCAAAGTCCATCAAGTTCAACCTATATACATATTGTGTCCCTACTGTGTTGATCCAGAGGAAGGCAAAAAACCCTTATGAAGCAGATGCCAATTGCCCCATACCAGGGGGAAAATTCCTTCCCGACTCCAAATATGGCAATCAGAATAAATCCCTGGATCAACGTTCTGTCCCTATTAATCTAATATCCATAACTTGTAATATTATTGCTTTCAAGAAACACGTCCAGGCTCCTTTTGAACTCTTTTATTGAGTTTACCATCACCACTTCCTCTGGCAGAGAGTTCCATAATCTCACCGCTCTTACTGTAAAGAACCCCCGTCTGTGCTGGTGTAGAAACCTTCTTTCCTCCAGCCGTAGAGGATGTCCCCTTGTTATAGATACAGTCCTGGGTATAAATAGGTCCTGGGAGTGATCTCTGTACTGCCCCCTTATATATTTATACATAGTTATTAAGTCCCCCCTAAGCCGTCTTTTTTCCAAACTAAATAACCCCAATTCTGATAATCTTTCTGGGTACTGTAATCCTCCCATTCCCCTTATTACTCTGGTTGCCCGTCTTTGAACCCTCTCCAGCTCCACTATATCTTTCTTGTACACTGGTGCCCAGTACTGTACACAGTATTCCATGTGTGGTCTGACTAGTGACTTGTACAGTGGTAGAATTATTTCCTTGTCGTGGGCATCTATGCCCCTTTTGATGCACCCCATGATTTTATTTGCCTTAGCAGCAGCTGCCTGACACTGGTCGCTACAGGTAAATTTACTGTTAACTAAAACTCCTAAGTCCTTTTCCATGTCAGTCGTCCCCAGTGTTTTCCCGTTTAATACATATTCCCAGCCTGGATTTTTCTTCCCCATGTGCATAACCTTACATTTATCTGTGTTGAACCTCATCTGCCACATCCCAGCCCAAGCCTCCAACCTATGCAGATCCATTTGTAATCGTGCGCTGTCCTCTATTGTGTTAACCACGTTACAGAGCTTAGTATCGTCTGCAAAGATTGATACTTTACTATGCAATCCCTCTACAAGGTCATTAATAAATATATTAAAAAGAATAGGACCCAAAACTGACCCCTGTGGTACCCCACTAGCAACAGTCACCCACTCAAAGTATGTACCATTAATAACCACCCTCTGTTTCCTATCACTGAGCCAGTTACTTACCCACATACACACATTCTCCCCCAGCCCAAGCATTCTCATTTTATGTACCAGCCTTTTATGTGGCACCGTATCAAATGCTTTGGAAAAATCAAGATATACGACATCCAGCGATTCACCCCGATCCAGTCTTGAGCTCACCTCCTCATAAAAGCTGATCAGGTTAGTTTGACAGGACCGATCCCTTGTAAACCCATGCTGATATGGAGTCATACATTTATTTTCATTGAGATACTCCAAAATAGCATCTCTTAGGAAACCCTCAAACAGTTTACACACAACAGAAGTTAAACTAACAGGCCTATAATTCCCCGGGTCACTTTTTGTCCCCTTTTTGAATATTGGCACAACATTTGCTATGCGCCAGTCCTGGGGAACAGACCCTGTCACTATAGAGTCCTTGAATATTAGAAATAGGGGTCTGTCTATTACATTACTTAACTCCCTTAGAACACGGGGGTGAATGCCATCTGGACCTGGTGATTTGTCTATTTTGATTTTTTTTAGGCGGCACTGCACTTCTTCCTGCGTTAGACAGGCGACATGTACTGAGGCATTTATCTCATCCTGCTGTATATTACCTGGCATTTCATTTTCCTCTGTGAATACAGCAGAGAAGAATATATTTAATAGATTAGCTTTTTCCTGATCCCCATCTATAACTTCTCCCTCATTACTTTTTAAGGGGCCAACGCTTTCATTTTTAACCTTTTTACTATTTATATAGTTAAAGAACATTTTGGGGTTTGTTTTACTCTCTTTGGCAATGAGTCTTTCTGTCTCCAATTTTGCTGCTTTTATCTGATTTTTACATATTTTATTTTTTTCCCGATAGCTTTTTAGTGCTTCCTCACTGCCTTCCTGTTTTAGTAGCTTAAATGCCTTTTTTTGCCATTTATTGCCCCCTTTACATTTTTATTTATCCACATTGGTTTTCTCTTGTTCCTGACTCTTTTATTCCCATACGGTATGTACCTTTCACAGTGAGAATTTAAGATATTCTTAAAAATCTCCCATTGAGTGTCTGTACTCTTGTTTTTGAGGACATTTTCCCAATTTACAGTGTTAAGGGCTTCTCTTAGTTGATCAAACTTTGCCCTCCTAAAGTTCATAGTTCTTGTGGCTCCTCTAAGAGTTCCCTTATTGAAGGACAAGTTATAATGTATCATATTGTGATCACTATTTCCTAGATGCCCCCTGACCTGCACATTAGTTACTCTGTCAGGTCTGTTGGTTAATATTAAGTCCAGTAGGGCGCCCCCTCTGGTCGGGTCCTGTACCATTTGGGACAGATAATTATCCTTACTTATAGTCAGAAACCGGTTTCCTTTATGAGATTCACAGGTCTCGCTTTCCCAGTTTATGTCGGGATAGTTAAAGTCCCCCATAATAACCACCTCATTGTGATTAGCTGCCTTGTTTATTTGCTTTAATAATTGATCTTCTGCTGCTTCCATTATATTTGGTGGCTTATAGCAAACCCCGATCAGTATTTTATTATTTTTCTTTCCATATATTTCTACCCATAATGACTCCACATTATCATTTCCCTCACATATATTCTCCCGCATTGTGGCCTTTAGGCTGGACTTTACATAAAGGCAAACTCCTCCCCCTTTTCGTTTTTTCCGATCCTTCCTGAATAGACTATACCCCTGTATGTTAACCGCCCAGTCATAGCTATCATCCAACCATGTCTCTGTTATACCCACTATGTCAAAATTTTCTTCAGACATTATTAACTCCAGTTCGTCAGTTTTATTGGTCAGACTTCTGGCATTAGTAAGCATACAATTTAGAGGTGTATGGTTTTTTTCCCTATGAAGCCTATCCCTATTAACTATTCTAACCCCTCCCTCCGCTCCACCCCCAGGTACATTTGTAAGCCCCAGTTCTCTATCTACACTATCTTCCCCTTCTATATTGTAGTTTCCCTCCCCCCCTTTCCCTAGTTTAAACACTCCTCCACCCTTCTGACCATCTTCTCCCCAAGCACAGCTGCACCCTCCCCATTGAGGTGCAGCCCGTCCCTACCGTAGAGCCTGTATCCGACAGAGAAGTCGGCCCAGTTCTCCATGAACCCAAACCCCTCCTTCCTACACCAGCTTCTGAGCCACTTGTTTAGCTCCCTAATCTCCCGCTGCCTCTCTGGTGTGGCACGTGGTACAGGTAATATTTCAGAAAATACTACCTTGGAGGTCCTTGCCTTAAGCTTGCTACCTAAGTCCCTGAAATCATTTTTAAGGACACTCCGCCTCCCTCTCACTTTGTCATTGGTGCCAATGTGCACCATGACTGCTGGGTCTTCTCCAGCCCCTCCCAGTAATCTGTCAACCCGATCCGCGATGTGCCGAACTCGAGCGCCAGTCTTCATCCCGCTCCGTCGCGCTCGGTGCGCGCTCCTGGAGGGGGGGGTACTGTTATGCGCGCTGCCGCGGCTCCCTCTCCGGCTGCTAACGCCGGCTTGCCGGGCGTCGGCAACCCCACCTCCGTCCCGCACGCGGGTTGCCGACGGGTTACTCGCGCCGCCGCTGCACTCACCTTGGCCGCTGGGTCCCCCGAAGTCGGCGGCTCCGCCTCCGGTGCTGCCGCGGTCACTCGGGGGGCTTGCGGTCCTTCTTTGTCGGGCGCGCGCACCCGCTCACGCTCCAGGCACACGCGGGGAAACTGGTGGTGGTTCCAGATATCGCACCTAATATCAATTCAGGGCGCGACACGCTCTACGGCGCGGCTGATGACGTGAGTGTTACCTTTCCTATTTAAACCCCATTCGTTTGCCTTGTCTTTGCCCGTTCTAACGTTCTCTAGCGTTGGGTGTGCTATAGTTCTAATACTAGTTTGATCTCTGCCTTGTGTACCGACCTCTTGCCTGTTTAACCGACCACGATTCTTCTCTGCCTGCCTACGAACCCGGACCTGTTTACCGTTTTGCACCTGATCTACCTGCCCTGACCTCGGATTGTTTTTGACCTTGCTGCCTGCTGTTGCCCTCGACCTCGGACTGTGTTCTGGACTTTCTTTAGCTGTGCTTACCTGCATTGTTGGATCCCTCGTCTACCTGACCGTAACAGTGGGCCTGCAGCTTACTGCTGTGGTGCCCGCACACTGTGTGAGGAAACTCTTTTCCGGTGCAGGGGAGCAGGAACCTGGGCGGGAAAAAAGATTCCTCACACAGTGCTTGGGCGCCAAAACGGTAACCTGGAAACAGATGATTGTTATTGTGTCCTGATATGTAAATCCATAGAATTCAAAAAGGGTGTACTTTCTTTTTCAACGACTATATGTCTCTAAACCCATAATAGGCTTTACAGAAGCATAGAATTTAAAAGCAGATAAGAACCATGCAGCCCATCTTGCTCATTTTCTCTGCTGCAAATTAAGTTTATAGTTAACAAAAGTGAATTAATGTAAAGTGTTCCAGACAATAACATCATAAGCACATACAGGTCTAACGCTGTGAACTGTAAAAAGAAGGATTTCCTAGAGAATTTTATATGTGCTATAACAAAGCTCAAGAAGTTGAATTATAAAGTGAGCTTTGATTGCAAAGCCATGTTTTCTGGCAAAGATAAGCTTGGACTAGTTAATAATTAGTATTACTGTGTATTGTGTAGCAACTTAAAATGTTTTTTATGTAATGTGCAGCCTGTAAGTGTTTTCCAGTAAAAACAGTGTAACAATATTGTAATTTGAGATTAACACAATTTCACAAAAAGATGGTACGTCAAAATTATGATTTCTGGAATAACTTGCATATACTGTATACACTAAAATAAAGATAAAAACAAAATAGAGATCATATTTATAAAGGAGAGCAAAATAAATGAAAAACACACAAATCCTCACAGGCTTCAAAATCAACACAAAATTTATGGAAATATTAAACATACAACTTGTATATACATACAACATAACAGGTATTATATATATATATATATATATATATATATATGTCCCACAACCTGAGAGTTATAATGCCCATTAGCAACAAATTTGCACTGCACTTCATTTAGTTAAGAGTAGGATACAAAGGCATGTCAGTTTTATACATTGTAACATTGTGAAGTTATTTGCATTTCAGTTTTTAGTATTTTGACTAGCATTATTACAAAGCTGTTATAGTGATACTACAGGCCAATTAGGTGTTCAGATCAGGTCCAGATCTTCTGGAGCCACTTAGGTAGCTTGAGGCACAGGGGAGCTAGACCGACACAAAGCAGAGTCAAGATTGGCTGGGGTTGATGGCAATAGGTAGTTAAGATCCATCTGGTGTACAAGGTATTAATAGTAACTAAAGTGCTAAATAGTGCTTACTACTAGCACTGTTCTGCCAGTGAAATATCTCACGGCAAATCTTCAGCTATATCTTTGTTGGAGCCAAATATTTCTTTAGACTAAAGCTGCAGGAGGTTATATACTTTGTTTTTTATATATTCCTGAAAGTTTTCAGGATTCTAAAATCAGAATATGGTATAAAAATGGTAACTTATTGCTTTGTTCTTTATAATACTTATAAAAATTATATTACCCATTCAAGGGTCCAAAGCTAGACATTAGGGATGCACTAACATGTTTGGACAAATGGAAGTATTGTACTATTTTCAAAGAAATGTCCAGACTGCATTAGGATGGCATAGTACATTCTGCATTTTTTCACAGAACGGGGCGGATCATCTAAAGAGATCATGTCTCTCCCTTCAGCACATTGTGCAATCGCTTGTTTGCATCATTCTGACATTCCCTTCTGTCAGGTCTTAATGCTGACACCACCTGAAATACTGAAACTCAGAGGGGTTTATCCACACACTGCTAGGATCTCTGACCTCCCCACTACTGGCTGATCCCACACATTGCAATCAGGAATCCATGGCTATAGAGATATTCTTCCTGATCACTGCGTCTTCTCCATATAGTGTGATGCCCTTCTATGGGATAAACTGTTACTATGCCATCCTCGCAATTCTTTTCCAATTGTATCAGTCTTTTTTATCATATTCTCTTTGTGTCCTGTAAGATAAGTTAAGAGGTCCATCTTGATAAAGCTTCCTGTCCATAATAGATGTTTGTTCATAGGAACAGCATGCTATATAGCTTCTTGGAATCACTGTTGCTGCACACAAATGGGAAAAAAGCAATTATGTCATGCCAGCTTAAATGCATTTTCTAAGTGGATGGCACTTATGCTTTAGGGGCCCCACCTCGCAACTTACAGAACTTAAAGGATCTGCTGCTAATGCCTTGGTGCCAGATACCACGATACACCTTCAGAGGTCTAATGGAGTCCATGCCTCGATGAGACAGGACTGCCTTGGCGGCAAAAGAGGGACCTACACAATATTAGTACTCATAATGTTGTGGCTGATTAGTGTATGTATATAGATATATATTTTCAGTTTCTGTTTGTTCCATTTGGTCAGTGTATATTTGGCTTTTATATAATTACCAAGTAAAAGGAACAGATACAAAAATTTGTTTTTCTATTATATATATTTTATTATTATAAATTAGATTTTTTATTGTTATATTTGTTATTACCCTTTTTGGCCATAGAGGAGCTACTCACTTGGGGTATGGGTTTCTGTCACACAGCCCTTGTGCCCACTGTATGTAACTCAATAGCATATCTTGATAACTGCTAATTAGTAACTGAACCAAGAACAATAATGACCTACTTTTGTTGGGGGAGGTATCCAGTTGGTGATGGTTGATTTTTCTTATTGACTGTTTGATAAATGGATGGCTTCTGAATGCTCTTCTGTGAGACTTAATACTTGTTAGCAACTCATACAAAACATCACCTGAAATAATAAAAAAATATATGTTTTATGAGTATTACATAACATTGCATATCAAACTATATTTATGGAGAAGGATTTAGGTTACCTTTGTTAATCATAACTTTGTTAATTTTTGCAGATTTCTAGTTTTCCAGTTGACACACAGTTTACAAGTTTGTGAAATAAATATTCTTGCCAACATTCTTTTTTTTTTGGGGGGGGGGGCACATAAAGGATCCGCTCAGGATGCGGATTCTTACTTTCAGCCTAAAAAGACATTACCCAAAGCAAGCAAAATTATTATAAATATTGTTTTTGTAAAATATGCCATGAATATAAGAGTAAAATTTTCTAGTGTCAAGGGCAACTTATTACAATTAAATATATACCCAAAAACCAACTCGGCAGATTCAAATTGTAATGATTTATGCAACCTGAACTTGGAGAACGCTTCTTAAAGTCTTCCTTTGTAAGAACGCATAACCCTCTGCCATTCATGATGAACTTGCTGTCATCTGTCCTTCTCAGTGAATATTCCTCTTCTGCCCATCGTAGCCACTGAATAACATCTTCTTTGCTCCACAGGGATGGATGAATTCCTGAAATCCAGAAGACTTTGCAGAATCAGCTGTTAACTTGTAGATTAAAAACACCAATACACGTAACATTCATTTTAAGATTTGTATTAAATTTAACAAAAGCGGAGGAAAAAGTTGAATTACATACAGATTTACTGTAATGCATACTTTGGATTACATCAGATGAATTAAGGATGCATTAAATACTGCAATAATCATTCAGAAGGTAGACGACAGAGAGAGTAGCTTCAAGAGATGGTACAGATAGCCATGCATGAGGACATGCATAGCTGCTTAAGGGTCATGGCTAACCATGGGAGTGGTGAGGCAGTCTATGGACTAGCCCCAAAGAGCATTACATTGGTTCGGAGTTGGAGGAGCATTGGGTGGGGAGTGGGCATAGCTAAACTCCTGCTCTCCTGCCCTGGAAAACAAGGTGAGTGATTCATCTGGAGACGCCAAGTAAAATGCGGAGATTTCCCAAGTACGGTAATAAGCCACAGCTACACCTGTGTATTATGTAGACATGAGTATTATGATTGAGATTAAGATATTTTTTTATAATATATAAAATGTATAATTTAATATATTAAATATAAACATTGCATACACAATGTATTACTCACTAAGGCTTCCAGGTACTCTAAAAATCACTTCTTCGATAAAGAAACCAGGTGTCCTACTGGCGAAAGAGGGATCTTGTAGCAATGAAAATGCTGCAGGTTTTGTCAAGTATCCCACAGTTAACCCGTCCTGGAAACATGATAACAATGTCAGAAAAAACCCACAAAGATCCATAATATGTACAAAGTTGGACACTGCATTGAGTGGCAAAGCCCTATATTATGTAATCACTTTGTACGGAGGTTCTTTCCATTCTGCTCCCAAACTGTTGTTATAAAGGCTGTCTGATCCAATCAACAGCAATTGGCAATTTAACAGGTGAAAGATAACATTATGATGAAGAACAGTCATCCAGATTGTGATAAAATAAAGTTAAGATTCCTTCCACCATGGTATACACAAAAGGTAGGTTTTTAATTAAATATTCCTATTTGTGTGAACACAGTTGTGAACACAGTTGTGGTGGAGTGGGTACAATATGGCTATAAATAGTGGCCATTTCATATAAAGGGCTTTATGTAGCCTGTAATATAGGGACTTTTCAGTCCCCACACAAAAAAGTACTCAGTCACTCAAATACAAGTGCAAAGGGGAAGATAGTTACAAATAAAACTGATGTAACAATACTAACAATCATAAGAAGCTACTCTATAGGGAACAAGAAATGTCACTGTGCGAATGTCACATATAAAAAAAGTACCTAGAAATTATGAGAATGGCGAGATTCAATCTAATCTATTGAGCAATTAATGACATCATAAATTATGAACTAAATAAGTTATTAAAGTTCATAGTTTTCAATAGCATGTTAGCAAAAGTATTTTCTCTGTAATCCAAACAAATTTTAAGAGCATTTTGTTTAGTTTGTATAGAGTACCAGTAATCAGTGCCTGGTTTTGTACTATAGGACAATGTAGAAACAGAATTTGATGGCAGATAAGAATAAATTACCCCATCTGGCCTATCTGTTTTTTCCTGATGTAAAGGCTCTTTGGGCTATTATTCTATTATAGGACAATGAAAAAACATATAAACACAATTTAATGGCAATGAAACAGCATATTGAAAGACTTCAAGACACATGAACAAACTTGTTAAGCAAACAACGTTTGCAATTTTCTCAGGGTTTATGATTCCTAAGAGAGAAGTCAACTATAGTCTTTGTTCTAAGTTGCCCTTAGGAACCGGGGTCGGTAAGGTGTTAATACACAGATACTGGTGAGCCACTACAATTTGTTTTGTCCACAACCCTGCTGACTCTTTCCAGAGGTGGGCTGTGTCGGAAATGGGATATATTTGGGGAAAAAGGGGATTCCAGGTGCCGACACACCTTCATCTAGGGGTAAATAGCTTAAATCCACATAGCTCGAATAATAACAGGAAAATGCTTCTTTGATTGGAAAATGGAGGGTTTAATGCTGTGATGAAGCCTATGAAGGCTAACACACACAGGGTTACATTGGGAATGAAGTTGTGACTGCAACATTGATGGAAAGATTGTAACTAACTGCAGCAAGGATAGAAAGATTGCAACTAACTAAGGACATACAGGGAGTTCTTATAGGGTGGGATCAAAGGTTAATTTCATTAACATTCCTATTGGTTAACAATATCAAAAGACAATACTAACACTATCAAAAAACATACAATTTACAATCCTATAGATACAATCCTAGGCATACAACATCAAAAGACAATACCAACACTATCACACATTTACAAACAGACCGTACAGACAATGTAATACATGATTTACAATTGCCCTTTGATGTGGGCTTCGGGGGGGCTACATTTGCACTTAAAAAAGACATGAGTATAGCGAGGAAAAGGTGGAGGTAAAGAGACAGAAGAGAGATAACAAGGAAAGGGAGAGATAACAACATAGAGGACAGATAATGAGAAAGGAGAGAGAGTGTATATGTGTAAGTGTTCATATGTTAGGGCAAGTATGCCTAACGGAATTAGGCACGTGGCTGCAAAGGCAAGTGTAAGCCAGAATGCCTGTGTGTAAAGGAATGCGTGATCGTGCGTGCAGAAGAGCAGTGTATGTTTGAGTAAAACCCAATCGACTCATCCCCATCCAAGCAGTCCTCTCCTACTGTTTCACTTACTCCTCAACTACTGACTAGATTCTAAGCTCGCAAGCGCATGGTCCTCTTCTCCTTTTGTACCGGTTTGTTATTGAATGTGATTTTAATTTATTCCTCTGATTGTAACAGCACTACGAAATCTGCTGTTTTGTATTATTTTAAATAAAAACAAAAAAAACATAGTGTCTTTTGCTGAGTCCAGCAATCCAGCGGTAATATTACAATGGGGAAGAATGCAAAACTATTAAAATTAGTGTTAAGATTTAACGGTACCAAAGGAGAATAGGGATCTGATCTATTTTACACCCTTCGTGTTGCATGTAAGCAAGAAAGTCTAATAACACCACTCTTTATACTGCTGTATTAAAGGAACAGGACAGTGGCATATTCAACCATGACCTGGTTTTCTGCATTAATTGTTCATAAAATGTGTCCCAATCTATACCCAAGTCACAAGTATAGAAACACAATACTCTTAAGCTAATAACACACAAACCATGACAATCTTTCATTTGTTTATTAAACACACCCATCAAATAGTCCTAAGTGAACCCTGGGACCGGTTAAGCCTCCTTTGGCAGCAATAACTTCAAAAAAGTGCTTCAGGTAGGTGCGGATCAGACGCGCACAATGTTAAGGAGGAATTTTAGATCATTCTTCCTTACAGAGATACTTAAACTGGGCCACGCCAAAAGGCAGATTATCCTGCCGCATTACCAAACTTCTGAGCTTCAGCTGACGGACAGCTATTATGATACCTTAATTAACTTGGGAATTCATTGTCTCCTTGATGATGACATACTGTCCAACCCCCGAGACAGCAATGCAGCCCCAAATCTTGATGCTACTTCCACAATACTTCAGCATTGGGATGATGTTTTAATGTTCTTCCCAAACAATTCAATATTAGTTTAATTTCCCCAGTAGTGTTATGGAGTGTCAAGGTGCTCTTTGGCAAACTTCAGGCACACACCAATGTTTTTTGTTTTTTTTTGTGGAGAGCTGCAGCTTCATCTGTGGTGTCCTGCCATGGACTCCATGCCTGTTTAATGTTTTGCATATGGAATACTCAGGACTCCTTCAAACCTTTAGCTGTTATTTTTTACCTCATTGAGCATTCTGCATTGTGCCCTTGGAGTTGTCTTGGCTAGTTGCCTACTTCTAAGGAGAGTAGCCACAGTACTAAGTTATCTCCATTTATAAACTGTTGACTGATTAATATCTGAACACTTTGAGATTACTTTAAAACACTTTCCAGTTTTATGCAAATCAACAATTTTTGATGGTAGGTTTTCTGAGATTTATTTTTTGGGAGGCATGGTTCACATCAGCAGATGCTTCTTGGGAATAACAAAGTGAAAATGTTGGATTATTTTTTATGTAAAAAAGAGCCCTAAAACACACCCCCAATTGATTTGACTCCATATTTGCAAACTTCAGATGCCATTAGCTTTTGTTTGAGTGAGAGACAGAACAAGAATAAGAGTGCGAGTGACACTTTTAGAGGGTGAGTGAGAGTTAATGAGATTGAATGTGGGCACCGGGCAACAAATGTTTTTCAGGAATAAAAAATGCCCCCAAATTTTTGGCCTGACCGAACGGGCAGGGAACAAAATTAATTGCCCCAAAAAGGAATGGGCCAAAAATGAACCGAAAGATTTGTCCGAATCGGTTTTGGCCCGTTTACACATGTCTAGTACACGGTATGTTCTTACACCTAGTGTAGCTACAAGTGTACGTCTGCTATGTCACTGGGCTAGTGACAAGCTCTCGGGTGAAGTAGCTGTGACTATCGTTGACTTTTTAATGGAGTGTAAGCTTGGAATGGCAGTAAATAATTTTACATTCTCCCCTTTTGTAACAGGGCTACAGAATCTGCTGGTGCTTTAAATAAGATTTTTAAAAAACGTAATGTACTAGTACTTAAAATAAAGGGTATATATATATGATTTTTTCTACATTTATAACTGTCCAGCTGCCACCTTGTATAATGTTATGTTTTGTTTCTTTTTTGTCATAACTGCCTGTTCTATGTGATTCAAAAGAGAACTTGAAGTGCAATCATGTAACACCTTCCAAAAGCGATCAACACATTATATGTGAATGTAGTGCAATCACACTTGTTCCCCAAATTGTGCCAGAGCCACAAAATTTTATTTGGTTTAAAAATCAGCATTTCAAGATTTCTTTCTGCAACAAACCTACCTCTTTCTTAGGAGTTTGCTCAAGGTTATCAGTCGCTGACATTATTACAGAAGTTGCTTGTTGTTTGTTGCTGTAATCCAAGTAGTTTGTTTTTATCATATCCAGTGCTCTGTTAAATATTGTCCAATAGCAGAAGGGGGATGACTCCTACTACTCTTGCCAAACTTTGATGATCACTTCCTGAATGTCTCTGGATTATTGTTTTCCCAATCTTCCAGCCCAAAGTGGAAAAGCATTTCAGATGACAGCCTAAGTAAACACCATCTGGCTTTGCTACATGAACCGAAAGCAAATGTGTCTAAAGACCGAAAGCAGAGAATTACAGTTTATAGAAAGTGAAAGTAACATTACAACTACAGAGATAAAAGCAGGGAAGGGACAGACCGTTTTTTTTGGGGGGGGGGGGCTTTTCTGCCAAGCTTCCCCACTGCCCCCTTTTAAGGGCAGTGGAAATCATGGCCAATTAGGGAGATCAGAGGAGATTATTGAGCTGGAAAAGCTACAAAAGCACAGACTTTAATTGCAACTCCCACATGACCACCTTTCAGTGTATTTAACCCCTTCAATCCCAGGGGTTTTTGGTACCTCAAAGCCCAGAGCAATTTTGCCATTTTTGGGGTATGTCAGTTTAGCGATGATTCTCTTTTCCTGTGAATAGTGTACCCATGTAAACTATATATTGTTTTTTCAAGGAGAGATAGAGCTTTCGTTTGATACCATAGTTGGATGATTAGCTGAAAATTTAGAATGAGAAATTTAGTAAAAACTAGCGAAGATTAGAAAAATAAACTAATTTTTTTTTACATTTTCCCTCTGAATCCTCACAAAATTAGGTAAAGTGATGGAAAATCCCCTCCAAGTTTATCAATTCAGGTGTCCTGATTTCAGAAATACCTAATTTATATATATTTTCCAGACTTTCCCAGCACCAGGGAGCATACTATTAGGTGTACAATTTTGTATAATTTTTATGCCTATGGCTTAACGGGTTTGGGGGTTGTGAACGGGGGCAGGAGGGTTATACTGGCTAGATGTTATGCTAGGGCAATGGGATGTAAGGTTTTTTTAAGAATTTTTTTTATTATCTTTTTTTATATATTTTTTTTTAAAAAAAATTTATTTTAATATTTTTACATTTTTTTTATTTTTTACATTTTTTTTTTTTTACACAGTAATGGTTAGAGGTCCTCCTAGGGACCTCCTGAACATACCAGTGATGTCACAGTGACATCACAGCTCATATTATAATTTTTTTTTGTATTATTTATATTATTATTTTAATGATTTATTTAATATTATTTTTTAATGACTAACCGTTTTATTTTTCAGCTTTTCTCTTTCAGGACGGGAGGGGGAGTGAGAGACATGGTTTCTCACTCCCCTCCCCGCGATCCCCCTGCACCGATCACACTGTGATCTCTATGCAGGTCCTCACAGACCTGCATAGAGATCACAGCGTCTCTGTGCCTCATCGGAGGGCAGGATATCCCTGCAGGGGATGACCTTCCGGGTTACGTCAGCAGTGACGTAACCCGGAAGGGAATGCCCGATCGCGCGTTTGCAACTGCGCGATCGCGCGATCGGGCAGTTTACCGGTAACAGCTTACCGGCTTTCATGCCGGAAGCTGTTACAGGTGATCGGACAGCAGAAAGCCGGCAAAGCCGGCTTCTGCTGTCAGTGGGGAGTCCAGGCTGTCAAACGACAGCCTGGTCTCCCGTGCAGCGGCAGGGATGTGTTCCTGACGCTGCACGAAGGGCTGGACGTACCGGGACGTCCATAGGGGTTTCTTTGTGGGCTTTTTGGACGTCCCGGTACGTCTATAGGGGATTGAAGGGGTTATATCATGGAGTTGCAATATGACTGGATGTGGTGATTGGTTGGGTAAGGTACAGAAGACCAACACATCTACTGCATGGTATATAGCTGGGGGGTGAGGAAAGAGGTAAATACCTACAGTATCGGGAATTCTGCAGAATCCCTCCATGTATTTGGGAAAATTTCAAAGGATCATGCAGCTATCATATGCTTTAAAGTGCATGTGATGGCTGGAGTAATCCTTTAAAGCTGCTGTTCAACCTACTCTGCTGAATAACACATTTGTGAGTGTCAGGACCCGGGTAATCAGGTTGGGTAGGAGCCTCATTGCAGGGGATACCTGGGTTCTGTCTGCACACGGCGATGCATGGTAACTGAAGGATAAGACAGACAGGCACAAAGGAATACACCACAATATATGTATTGTATATTATGGCAGTGTCATGATTAACTCATATAATGTAGTAGATGCATGGAAGGGTAACCCAGCAGAGGTGGTTAGTTTCTTTGTTAAAGCATTCAATGAGTTAATCTGAGGTTGATTTAAATGTGTTTTTGTGCATGCCCTCTGTATCTGTTCTGGCTAGAGGTGTCATCTTTCCAAAGGACCCCTGTGGTGATTCATGGCCTAACAGATAAGGACCCTGAGTTATAGGAATTCCATTCCTATCTTAAGTGGAGGGGTTTCCATCACCTTTACCCCACCATAACTTATTGGCACATCAAAGATGGGACCCGATTCTTGGGGATGGTGTCATATAATCAGTCATGTGGTCAGAGGGGCTTTTGCTTGCAAAAGTCTGATTTAGGGACAAAGCAGCGACCTCAAAGCAGAACTCCATGATATACTCTGATCGGAACAACATCATAAGAAACAATCTGGACTTAAGGAGTTCCCACAGGCCGGCTTATTGGAGAAACTCGTGTTTAAGTCCCATTGTTTTTAAGAACTGTTTGCTGTTGTATTTTTCTTTTGTATGTCTTGTTTTTTGTAATTCTGGCACTGTGTAATCTTTGTCTTTTTGTTATTAAAATATTCATAATCCAAGTCTGTCTTTGGGCTCTAGTATCGATATCCACGAACCCTAAGAGAGGATAACACGTTACCGTATTGTTATTAAGTTCTACAGGATATATATATATATGTTGTTTGCCTGGGGTGGGTTGATATATATATATATATATATATATATATATAGAGATAAATGTTTTAATTCGGATTTCTCACGAATCCGGTATCAAAATCATGAGTGGTGGCAGACTACCTGGGG
This sequence comes from Sceloporus occidentalis, assembly GCA_023333645.1. Classification (NCBI taxonomy): domain Eukaryota; kingdom Metazoa; phylum Chordata; class Lepidosauria; order Squamata; family Phrynosomatidae; genus Sceloporus; species Sceloporus occidentalis. The sequence goes on from JALMGF010000033.1 coordinate 1,971,819, forward strand.
GGATACAGGCAGGATTTGGGGGTTAATTTGGTGTAACTTATGCCTTGTTAAGGGGTCAAGTTAGTAAATCCAGAGGCCTGGTGCTATTAACCCCTTCATGCCCTCCACACAGTCACGGCTTGGCAAGTAGTCCTGACCGTGACAGGCAGGACAAGCAAATACAGGTTAAAACGGATGTATGGCAGGAAGCCCACTGGACAGGGCACAAGGCGGGAAGCCCACTGGACAGGGCTGAAGGGAGGAAGCCCACTTGGCAGGGCTGAAGGCAGGAACAATTCAGGATCAGGTACAAGTCAGGATCAGATACAGGGCCAGAGCAAAACAGTTGTCAGGGTCCTCAGCAAGGACCCCAACGAAGCGACTCACCTGAGTACCCGCCAATGGCGGGCACCAGTTCCCATGCCGCTGCCGTCCTCACTGCTGCTCCGTCGGCTGCTTCGCCGTCTGAGTATAGACGCGCACGTGCGCCCCATCTCGCTTTGTGGATTCCTGAATGGAGAAGGCGGGGAACGGGCGTCATCCCTGGTGGTAGCTTTAAAAACCAGCACTGAGTGCCTAATGGAGCTCTATTGTATTGCTGCTTTTTCTATTGATTCCTGTTGCTGACCCTTGGCTATTGAATACCGTTTATGCTGATTTCTCCGTTCCTGACCCTTGGCTATTGAATATCGTTTATGCTGATTTCTCCGTTCCTAAACCTTGGCTAATAAATACCGTTTACACTATTTTCTCCAATCCTGAGCTTTGGCTATTTATTCCTGGACTTGCTGAATTGCCATCTGTCCTCACCGCTGTGAGGTATCCTGCATACTGGGTTCCTCACCTCGAATCCCCGACAACAGTCCTATAACTTCAATGCAAAGGCACCTAACAAACAGGGGAGTGTCCAGATATAGGTCATTAGGTCAGGTGCGGTAATGGCATAGATATAGGTATAACCAAACACAGCTGAACATAAATACACAGAACATGGATTATATACATAGCCAGACAATACATACATGGTACAGGATGCCACAAAGGATAGGGAACAAGGCAAGGGACACAGGGGATGGAGTGAAGAGCCTAGATCCTCAGATGTATAAGGTTAAGAGGGCAAAGATACATAAAATACATACACAGAGATAAACAAGACATCAAGCTGTGGAGAGGAGTTCAACTCCAGGCAGACCTCTTAAAGGAGCAGCCATGCCTGGCAGTTTGCAGGGCTGGGGCTGAATCCTGACAGGGAGTAAATTAGAAACACCATATGGCCAAATGAGTCCCAGACATAATTATTTAATCATAACAAAACACAAAACAAGCACTGATAAGCTGTTCTCATAGAAAACAAAAGTTTATTTTATTGGAACCATCAGAGTATAAAATAAAATGAAATAATTGCTCCCTATTAGGGAGAGTTTTTAATGTTTTGTTTCAGTGGAACAGCATCTTTAAATTTGTACCTAATTCGATAAGAATTTAGATAAGAACTAGTTTGTGGTTTCAGCGAGGGCCGGCCCTACCTTTGAATAGGTGGCACTTTGCCGCCCCAAGCACTTTTTTTTTTTTTTTTTTTTTTAAGTGGAGGAGAGAGAGGGGCGCCGAGTGGTTTTCGCTTACTAACTTGTCAGTACCCGCTCGGCGCCCCTCTCTCTCCTCTGTGAGCCCTCTAGCTCGGTCTCGGTGCCAGCTTGTAATGCTGAGCGCCGGAAATGACGTCAGCAGTAAAGCAGTGGCCACCGTGGCAGAGCAGGGAGACTCGCCGCAGGACTACTGAAAGGTAAGTGCAAAGGGGGGGATAGGGTAGATAATAGGTAGGGAGGGAGGGAGAGGAAGGGTAGATAATAGGTAGGGAGGGAGGGAGGGAGGAAGGGTAGATAATAGGGAGGGAGGGAGAGGAAGGGTAGATAATAGGTAGGGAGGGAGGGAGAGGAAGGGTAGATAATGACCCCTGGCGTCGGCTGGGGGGGGCACATTTTAAACTTTGCCCCAGGCGGCATTATGTCTTGGGCCGGCCCTGGTTTCAGGCCCTAGAAAATGAACAGAGGAGGTAAGGATAAGGACTGTGATATTTGCCAGATTATTGTACTAAATACAAATAAATAAATGCAAAGGGATTCTGTTTTGAAATTGCAGATTATATTTCAAAATTTAAGGGTGTGTCAAAACAATTGGGCAATAATTATTTTAATTATATATATCTGATGTGAGGCTGTAAACCCAGGGAGATGATTAGTTTGGCATTTAGGTGCAGGTGCTATGCAAGTGATACATATGGGTCCCTGGGGTACAATTGGAGAGCATGGTGGGCCAATGCTCCGTTCCCCCATTCTGTGGAAAATTAATGCCGGCTTTTCCAAGAGGCTAGAAGTCTGCAGGATCTGGTCCAGGATTCCTATGGGGCCTAATAATCAGAGAGATTGTTGTGGGAAGAGGAAGTTTCCCTATGCTCCCAGGGCAACGAGAGCCTCTGAAGAAGACCATCCCTGAGCCAAGTGAGGCAATACCTACCTGGACCTTTTGTGTGCTGTTGGGGGAGGTTTCCAGAGCTTGGCTGATCTGGGTCTGGCTGGGAGGTCAAGTTAGTGAGTGATTAGTGTGGTCAGTCTGGGCCAGCATAGTTTAGTTACAGAGCGCTCCAATTGGGAGCTAGGTATTTCTTTTTATGATTTGTTTGCAAAAATCTTGTTGGATGGTTTTACGCATGGGTTTTGGATACCGTTTGTTGATCGGCCCTTGCAGCATTGTTTTAAAAACTTGCGTTACATAAGGAGGTAGATCTGGGGCGCATGGCGGGTCCATTTCAGGACCCCCCGCTGTTGAATTTGCGGGTATCCCCGCTGGGGGTGATTCCAAAACGGGAACCGGGAAAGTACAGGCTGATCCATCATTTATCATATCCCAAAGGGGAATCGGTCAAGGATGATATTGTAGCGGAGTTATGCAGGGTGTCCTATGCTTCTTTTGATGAAGCTATCAGGATGCTCAGGATAGCAGGCTGTGGGGCACTCTTAGCAAAGACAGACATTGAATCGGCCTTCAGGCTATTGCCGGTTCACCCGGAATGTCACCATCTTCTGGGTTGCTATTTTGAGGGTGGTTTCTATGTCGAAATGAGCCTCCCGATGGAGTGCTCTATATCCTGTTTTTACTTTGAGTGTTTCAGCTCTTTCCTGGAATGGGTGGTAAGGGTGGAGGCTGGTCAGTCCTCCATCCTCCACTACCTGGACGACTTCCTGTGCATTGGCCCAGCGGGCTCTTTTGTCTGTTCACATTTGTTAGCCACTGTTCAGGAGGTCATGCAAAATTTTGGGGTCCCCCTTGCGAGCGACAAGACTGAGGGTCCAACCACGTGTCTCAGTTTTCTAGGTATTGAAATTGATTCCGTGGCTATGGAATGTCGCTTGCCTGCAGACAAGCTGAGAGACCTCAGGGAAGCGGTGGCTAGGGCTCGCAGCCTTAAAAAGATTCAATTGGGTGCTCTGCAGTCACTTCTGGGCAAATTAAATTTTGCCTGCAGAATCATGCCGATGGGCCAGGTCTTCAGCAGAAGCTTGGCGGCTGCCAAGGCGGGGGTGCTGCGGCAGCACCACTATATTAGGTTAACCCGTTCTCTGCGGGATTATTTAGCAGTGTGGGCGTCCTTCTTGGCGCATTACAAGGGGCGGACTTACTGGCAAGCGGCAGAAGTGTCTAATGCTCAGCTGCATCTGTACACTGATGCAGCCGGTTCCGTGGGTTTTGGCGCGATTTTAGGGACACATTGGTGTGCGGAAAAATGGCCGGACGCTTGGAGGGATGCTGGCTTAACCAGGAACCTTGTGTTCCTGGAGCTCTATCCCATTGTAGTGGCTGTGGTACTATGGGGCGATAGTCTAGCAGATAGGAGGGTGATGTTCCACTGCGATAACATGGCAGTGGTTCAGGCAATTAATAACTTGACAGCATCCTCTCCTCCGGTTGTCTGCCTTCTGCGCCGCCTGGTGCTTCAGTGTCTGCGTCTCAATGTGACCTGCAAGGCTGCGCACATTCCGGGTGTCCGCAATGTAATGGCTGATGCTCTCTCTCGCTTTCAGTGGGTGGAGTTTCGAGCTGCGGCCCCGCAGGCAGACCCGGTGGGAACCCCGTGTCCGGAGGAGCTATGGGCCCTTGGGATGGAAGGGTAGGACGCTGGATTCGGGACTTGGTGTCGGTGAGCACGTGGAAACGGTATGAGAAGGTCTGGCAGGAATGGGCTGCATTTGACAACGCTAGTGGTGGTTTTCGGGACCATAGTAGTCGGGTGCAGGGGCTGCTGACATTGCTGTGTCGGTGGGAAGCGGACGGGGTTACCCCGTCGTCGGCATCCACAAGGTTGTCGGGTATCAGTTTTCTTTTCAAGTTGTCTGGTTGGCCCGATGCCACAAAGGACTTTATTGTCCGGCAGGCCATGAAAGGTTGGAAAAAGGGTAAGGGGTCGGTTGACCTCAGAAGACCCGTATCGGCTGAGCTGTCGTCTTGCCTCCTTACGGTATTGCAATCTGTTTGCCTGTCAGATTTTGAATATCGATTGTTCCGTCTAGCGTTTTCATTCGTCTTCTTCGGGGCCTTGCGTATTGGGGAACAGGTCAGCCCGAGTAAAGGGGCGCCTGGGGGAATTCTCTGTGAGGATCTAACAATAGAGGAGAATTCTTTGCGCTTTAAGATCCGGCGGTCCAAAACGGACATTTTCGGTAAAGGGGCTTGGGTTCAGCTGGGTGCCATAGAGGGGTTGGCGATTTGTCCAGTGTCTGCGGCACGGGATTTTCTCCAAGTGGGCCCTCTCTTGGTTCACGAAAATGGGCAATTCTTGTCCCATTTTCAATTTTTTTGAGTCTTTAAAAAGGCCTTGGAGTTGTTGGGACTCCCTAGCCGCTGGTACGGGGGTCACTCCTTTCGTATAGGAGAAGCAACAGAGGCTTCCAGACTTGGTTTTTCGGAAGCAGCTGTACGGCGCATTGGTAGGTGGCAATCTAGGCGCTATTTATCGTATGTCCGGCTGGGCGCCCCTCTATGAGATTGTTTATGTCTTGTTTCTTTCAGGTCGTGTTCCTCCCCAAGTGTGGCTCATCGGGCATTCCTACATATTGATGGTGGTTATGGAAGATGGTGTTAAGGATGGAAGGCGGGTCTCAATCCTCCCCTAACCTCTTGTGGTAAGGTCAATGACCTTGGTCGTGCCCACCGAGCTTATGGTCGGCTGGTGGTAAGCACTGGTAGATGGCAGCACATGAGCTGTTTTATTGTATTGGACGAGGGGGGAGGTGAGTACCTCGGTGGTTGCAAGAATGGAAGTTGGGCCGGCAAGGGTGGAGTTAATCATCAGTAAAATGTCGGTAAAATTATTTATGTTTAATGTTTTGTTATAAGTGTGTTTTTTCTTAACATAGGTTAACACAGTATGGTTTGTTTTTGGTAATAAAGCTGTGGCCTGTTTACATCCATATACAGTTATCTGTGTATTATTTGGGTAAGTGGTCAGTGGTGTGTTTGTGTCTGTTTGTTTTCCCGGAGCATCTTCCCCACTTCTTCATACAAGTCAGTAAAGAGAATGCTGAACTTCATAAGGCCAATTCAACACTAAAAGACATGTATTCCTAAGAAAAGACTGAACTGGAATCTTGCAAGGATTAGCTACAGGCCAAAGAAGCCCAGCTAAAGCAAATGGATGCTTCTAAACGAGGAGTTAGCATTGGTTATCCACTCCAGAGATCAAGCTTCAAGGGAATGTGATATGGTCCAATTCAACCTGGAAGCAATACTAACACAGAGCGGGGCAGGCAAACGTTATTGAGGCAGGTTGCTGATATCCTGGCTGAGAGAGACAAAATCTGTGTATATTTGTGAAAAGGATCAGAATGCCCAGACGGAAAAAATAAAAATAACCTTTTTTTCTTAATAATTCTTAAATAACCTCAAAAAAATGTAAATATCATATAAGTGTGAAAGTATGTGAATGATAATAAAATGAAATAAAATATATATTTTTTTAATCTTTTTTCTTTAGTGGTTTTTTGGCTGCCTCCCTGTTACAACACTCTCCAAATGTTGAAAACGAAACGGAAAAATCACAATCCACCAGGTGGCGCTCATGTAAAACCACATGAGAGAGAAGAGATACAAACATATATTTCAATACACTCACACTAATTAGCGATTTTTCAGGCCTTTTTCGTTTCCTTTCAAAGTTTCTAAAAGAAAAACAATCAAAAGGGACACAATAGTGTAGTATGCCAGCTTAATAAATGTTTGAAAAATAAAGATTGCACTCACACAACTGAGCGCCACCTGGTGGATTTTGATTTTTATGAGAGAGACAAAATGCCAGAGAGTCTGGAGAGCACCCTGACTTCCAATGTAGAGCTGAGAGAGGCGAAAGCAACCCTGGAGGAACAAAGGGTTACTGCAGTGGCAAAACACAGACTACTACAACTCCAGTTAGATGAACTGGGTATATGACTAGCTGAAGAGAGGGAGGCCAAGCTAGCTCTGCAGCAACAGATTAAGGTCCAAGAGAAAAAGGCCACCGTATAAAAATTGTACAAGCAGCAAGTGAGCAGCTACAGTACAAAACAAGATGTCTGGCAAAAAAGATTGTGATTAAGAATGCCATTAAATATAATCATTATGGCTTAAGTGGAGGAGGGACCATGCATGTATTAGAAGTACTGGCTAACTAGAATATCAACATGGCAGTAACCTGCTCCAGGCAGCAGGTGTTCCCAGGTCCAGTAGAATCCCTACTTCCGAGGAGGAACCTTCTACAGGTGACAATAAGGTCCAGCATTTAGGGTAAATGGCTTGGCATTAGATGGAGTGATGGTGAACACTTGGCTGTATCATGTAGACCACACAGGGTAGAACTTTTCGATGAGCAGACTCCGATAGTGTTCATTTGTACAGAGAAAAGACGTGGCTGTGCAGTGTGTTTCCCATTCGCTGATGGTTGCAGAAATCCAGAAGGGCAGGCCAAGGAGAGCATCTCCAATACCAGGACATATGTATGGTGTGTGGAAAGGAAAGTCCCCTGATGCCCACCTAAGTGGGACATCATCAGCAAAGCTGCTTAGTCTCATAGTTGCTCAGCCCCATGGTTCTGAGCTGGTGGGGAGGAAAGGTGATGCTGTAAACCCCAGGGAGATGATTGGTTTGGCATTTAGGTGCTATGCAAGTCATACATATGGGTCCCTGGGGTGGAGCAATTGGAAAATGTTATGGGTTTGAGCAGTGAAAAATAAAGCACTGTGTTTGCTACAAGCTGGGGTTCCTGACCCTGATTGCCCTAGAAGACTGTGTTAACAGACATTTATGGCCCTCATGGTATAGGGTTTGTCACACCGACTTCAAATGTAGGTCACTGAAAAAAATATTGGCACAAGTAGAAAAAAAGCATTTGAAATGGAAAGTGTTAGGGGTTTACCACTCGAGTCTACGCACTTCGTATTAATTTGACCAAACTCAACTGAGGTTGCACGCTCTTGCATGCCAGCACTCAAGCATTAGAATGAAAGTATATTCATATATATGACTTTTTAAGAGTGCACGTAACTTTACATTTTGCAAGATGCAATTGAGGGAATGTGAGCTGAATCACAATTAACATGTTCTTGACCGCTCAAAAATGTAAAATAGCAGCTTAAAAGTGACATATTAACGTATAGCACGGATCTCAGCCGATGGTGATCTCCATTTTGTGTGCAGATGCTCGGCCATGAAAGCTCCTGACACACAGTGCTTGTGCTGATGTTACTTCCAGAGGCAGTTTGGAACTCCTGTAACGAGTGATACAGAATACAGATTTTTATGAGTTTCAGCACTTGGCAGCCCTGATCTGTGAGTGTGCGTGGTCTACTGCCTCGTGACTAAGCTGTTGTTACTCATAGACACTTCCCCTTTACAATAATAGCATAATACAATGGACTATGGCAAAATTTCATGAACTAACTTGTAGCAAACTTAACAGCCCCATGTTTAATGTCATTCAGTTCTTCAGTACGACCTATTCTACTGCCATTGTTTGTCTATAGGGATGGCATGCCTATGTGCTTGAGCTTTTACAGCTGTTAGCATTAGCAATGCATGTGGCTAAAGCACCTAAAGTCAATAATTAGAAGGGGTGTCCACATACAATGGCTGCATAACGCCACTCCTCGGCAGCCTCGTGATATTTTTTATAAGGTTCCCTGCCCAAACCCCATCCTGAGCTGGCTCTTTATGGCAAGTCTCTTTATGGAAAGTCCTACAATAAATAAGGCGGTGTGATAAGGTTGTTTGTTGAGTCGATTGGTTTAAGAAAACAGCGCTAGAATTGAATTAAAATGACTAATAGGAAGCAGTCTGAAAACATATTATGCAAAACCTAATATTTTAGAAAAAGAACACAGCCCACCAGTATTGAATGCTTATCATTGTCTGATACTAATAATAAAAAATGGTGCGGGTTTCTCTTTAAACTACGTGATTTCAGGCAGTGATTCCTGTAGCCTTGATAGATGTGTAATATATATATATATATCATCTACAGACACTAGACAAGCCAGAAGGCTTGTTTTTCCCTCAGAAATCTCATGGTGCTGCCACAACCACAAGGGATTCTGAGTAGGCGCATGCAAATAAGGTTAACAATTATCACCTTTACCTCTATATCCACTTTATACATGGATCCCTTGAAAGGAATTGCCCGCTGTACAAGACAGCTTTCCATGAGTGGTGATCTGGCTATTGCACCTCTTCCCCAGTGTCCATGCGTGGTGATTTGGCTATTGCACCTCTTCCTGAGTTTTATCTTAAGGCTGTCTTGTACAGTGGGCAATTACTTTCAGGGGGTCGTCTTATAATCAGGGTCGTCTTATAATTGAGCAAATACGGTATATATTGATTATGTCTTTGACTTATTATATAGAAACTACGTGTTGCTATAGTTTTAGCATGTATGTAATTGATGCTGATGAGTAATAAAAGAACACTGCTTCCCAAAATAGCTTTTGAGGATGTAATCACTTTTTCCGCAAAAGCAAGGAAAGTTGGCTTGTTTTCTTAATTGTAGAATGCAATGAGTATATTTTTTGTAACAGTGCAATAGGTATTGCAGTATTTTATATTGTACAAAGCCATGAAGCAGTTAATTTTAGCATATAGTGCATGTCTCCCTCTCTCCCTGTAACTCCTGAGGATTACAAGATTTCATGGACATATTGCTTACCATTGACCTGAATTGTAGTCGTGCTACACTGCATTTTACACAAATAAGACTCTCAAGCAAGTTAACCCTTTAAGGACCAGGCTGTTTTATTTTTCGTACCCTTTGGAACCGAGGCTGTTTCAACACTTTTGCGGTGCTCGTGTTTAGCTGTAACTTTCTCCTCTCCTATTTAGTGAACCCACAAAAGTTATATATTGTTGCATGATATGCCTTTTAACCCCCTATATGCCAGAGTGGCATATAGGAGGGTATAAGGCATTTTTGGGGGCAGATGTGCATAACTGGGGGCAGGTTGGCAAATAAAAGGAAATAAAAACAAAAAAAGGCTTTTATTAAATTTGAAAAAATAGTTTACATGAATTAATATTTACTAGTAAAACGTTTTCCCTATAGGGTCATCTTTTATTTGGGGGATCATCTTATAATCAAGCAAATGCGGTATTTGGGTGTCAGTGTGGTAGAGCCTGTCCTGGGGTGTGTGTGTTTGGGTGTGTAGTGTGTGTTTGGGTACTGTAGTAATTGATTTATTTAATTTTACTTATCCAGAGATAAAATGCTCTCCTGAATTTGTAATCACTTCAGAGGACAAAACTTTCTAGGCCCAGAAATCAGTGAGAGGAAAAGTAAAGGTATTGTTGTTGTTTACTCTTATTTCAATCTGCATATCTTATCACAAAGGATTCATTGTAGAAACTTGAATGGTGGTTGGAATTTCATTACTCCCGTTGGTTTCACAGTCCTTCTCCCTTAAGAGGACCTTTTACATAAACATACTGGCAGACCACTTTGCACCATGAACTGCATTTAAAAAAAAAAATTAATAATGTATCTGGGATGAGGTATTCAGTGGGTGATGCAGTGCTAGAATAGTTGTGGTGGTATTAATAGCCAAAAGTTTCTTACAAGAATATCGTGAAGAATAATGTGATCACTGTTTTGTTCCACTGAATAAAATGGAACTTTTTCATCTAAAAAATTTTGCCGTAGCAAATGTTTTGATTCCATCATGTCTAATGTATTTAATTTATCAGGGCCTTTCTGGCATTTTAATACAAATAATGTGATAAAAAGAATGTTTTATAGTTATTTGTATGGCAAATAGTGTGACTCGGGTATGTATAAGGGATGTGTGTGGGTACAAGAGCTCGACCGGGAGATAAACTATATGGAGCTGGTCTCCAAATGTTTCCAGGGCTGCTTTTCATTCCCAGTACGGCCCTGCCCAAGTGCCACTGTTTGGGAGTTTACCGAGGGAGTAAATTCTGCTGATACTCATCCCATACACATCATCAGGAACTTATTTATTATCTCTTCTCCTGTCTACAGGTATTCAACTTTTTTTGCCTTACCCTGACTGTAATCAGCATCATTGCTGGCTGCCCTGTGTATTTAATTAATTGTTCAGGCATTTAACTTTTTTTGCCTTACCTTGTATGTTATCATTTATACATTTGTACAATTCCTTTGTTTGTCCTTTGATTTGTCTATATTGAATTATTAGTACCCTGTTAGCTATCATCCCCTCTCCCCCATGTGTCTGTGGTTTTATTGCGGGGTAATTAATCAATTGTTAAATACCTAACAAGCAGCCATCCCTATATCAGTAGTGACATTGGAGGCACAGGCCACATTCCATCTGTATGCCACTTTTCCCCCAAGTGCCAATTTTCGTAAGTGCCAATGTTTGGGAGTTTACCAAGGGAGGACAACAAGGAAGGGCAAAGGGGGAACTTGGAGGCTCCCTGCAATCAACACTCCACTGAAGTGTCATCAAGTGCTGCCTACTGCTTATTGTGTTTGCTCCACCACCACTCCATTCCCATCACCATCTGTCTCCAGTTACCATGCTCACAATCCTCTTGTTCCTCTTTTCACTTTCCTCTATTTATTATTAGTAGAACAGTTATCTCTCTTCAGCCACCAGCACCTCCACGCTATGTCTGTATTGAACCATCATTATTTTCTTCTCCCCTTCTCTAATCCCAAGCACTTTTCAACTTCACCTCCTCACTTTCCCCCATCTCCCCTCGCTCCCAGCAATCTCTCCGCTCACACAAGTCCTATTCCCACCTCCTTTCACTCTCTTCTACTTCTTTTAGCAGCTAGGGATATTTCCCCAAATTCTGGCCCTCCTTTGGTTCTCAATTCCTCATCCTCTCCCAGTCAACATTCCAGAAACTTCAATAATCTTGTCCACATACCCTGCCCTGCTCCTCTTACCCCCCATTTACCTTTGCACTCTGGAATGGACATTCTGTCTAACAAACTTACAGCCTTACGCAACCACTTTGCCTCTAGTTCACTTCACCTTCTGGCTTTAACTGAAACCTGGCTAACCTCTTGTAATACTGCCTCTCCCGCTGCTCTTTCCTATGGTGGCCTCCACCTCACTTACACGCCTCGATCTAATGACAGGAAGGGTGGTGGGGTAGGCTTCCTACTCTCCCCAACTTTTCAACCTATTCCCTCTTTTGGAGTCCATGTTATCCGACTCTTTAATCCCATCTTCTTACGCATGGCTGTTATATAGCGTCCCACTGACCCGGCTAACATCTTTCTTGACCACTTCTCGTCATGGCTTCCTCTCTTCCTCTCCTCTGATGTTCCTTCTGTTATCCTTGGGGACTTCAACAGTTGACACCCCATTGAGTCCCATGGCTTCGAAATGTATTTCTATTACCTCCTCTTTTGATCTCAAACAACATATGAACTCCCCTACTCATGATAATGGTCATACCCTGGACCTTATTTTTTCTAGCATGTGCTCTCTCTCTAACTTCTCTAATTCCCCTTTCCCTTTTCTTAACTAATTTACTCCCTCTCCTCTCTCCCATCTCTAACATGTTATGCACTAACAATGCTACCTTTCTCTATAACTCCACACTCACATCTCCACTTGAGGATGTAACCCCAGTTACTGCTTGCTTAATGCCTCTGACTTTGCCACATATTTCAATAATAAAATCGTAACTATCAGATATGACATATCTGTACAGTCATCACCCAGTGGTGTTGGCAGGGTGGGACCAGAGGGGGCCATGGCCCCCCTACATCATGTTGTACCCCCTAATTGAAACGCCTTTTTTTTTTTTTGCAGTCCGGAGGAAGCGCACGACGTGGAGGAGAGGGGCACTCAAGTTTTCAGCAACCGCTTGGCGCCCCTTACTCTTCTCAGCGAGTGCTGCTTCACTGTTGACCGTCATATGGGGGGCAGATAGTGAGAAAAGCGGGTAATAAGAATATTGAAATAAAGTCAAAGTCAGAATGAGTGAGTGAGAATGAATGGATTAACATGGCCGAAGCTGAAAATGACCCCCCACACACCTTTAAAAATTGTTTTAATAAAAGCAACAACTTCTCTTGCCCCCCCCCCCCCCACGGCCCCAGGGGAAGCAGGAACAGAGTCATGTAATGTGAGATAAATTCACATGACTCATCTGGGTTCCTGCCTCCCCTGGCCGGGACAAGAGACTCTGCTCGCACACTGTGTGAGCAACGCACAGGTAAGCAGCAGGGCCCCTGCGGAAAATTATTTTCGGGCATCTTTGTTTTTTATTTTGGCATTTTGCCTATTAATGCTATTTTCAGCCGATATGTGTCGATATATCGGTGCATCCCTAATTATTTATATATATATATATATATATATATAATATAGTTTGTCTAACGCATACTATATTTATTATATATATATATATATATAATATAGTATGTGTTAGACATGCATTTGTCTTATCTCTTTTTGAAGTAAAGACTGTGATTGAAATATGATTTCAAAATAACAGCTGAACTGGCAGTGGGTTTTCATTCAAATTAGACCCTGTTGCTGATTATATATTATTAGACCCTGTAGTCAATATTTATTAAACTTAGACCCTGCTGCCAATACATTTTTACATTTAAAAAATTGGACCCTACACTGGCATTTCCTTGGGCCATGCTCCCTAGCATGCAATCCCTCCCTCTACTCCCACACCAAAAAAACACTTGCCACTGAGGGTATAGATCAAATAAACACAAGGAAACAGCATTGCAGGTATTGATCAACTGAATACAAACCCTGTATTTGCACATAAATGTATGGAAACATAGCATAGTAGATATGGATCAACAGAATGACACACAAACCCAGCTTTGCAGGTATAGATCAATTGGAATTCACATACCAACTCAGCATTAAAGGTATAGATAACCCCCCCCCCTTAACTACATGCATAGATCAGATTGCCCAAAGCCAGCCCTGGTGTCCACACTGCCCACAGAGAACCCGACCATCACCCAGATAACACACATAGGACTTGCCATCTTTGTACCATAAACACCCCCTGCCTGTGCCATATTTGCCTTTCCGCAAATCAATTATACATCTGTGATACACACACTTTCATTCACATAATTCACACAATCACTTATTCTCACTCATTCACACAAATCATTTACACATTCATTAATGCATTCTCACAAATTCATTAATCCTCTCACTAATTCACACAATTCATCCACACGTCTCACTGCTGAGCTAAAGGAGACTGAGGGTCGCCGAGCGGTTGCTGAAAACTCTCTCTCTCCTCTGCATCCAAAAAAAAAGGTGTTTCAATTCAGGTTTTGTCCCGCATTGAGGCTCACCCTAGTACAGTCACTTTGCCTACCACTGAATTGGTAACCATGTTTCTAGTGTTCTCCACACTAAACCGACCAGGCTATCTTTATTCTGCCACACAAAATACCCCACCCCCCGTAAATCAAATAGTAAGTTCAACATAACCATGTCTTTTGAAACAAGACATCTATTCATTAACCAATTTACACATGTTGTTTAACATATCAATAACTTGATAAGTGGGGGAGTGTGGTCTTTCATCCCTTACGAAAAAATTACTGCAGTTTTTCTGAAGGAATACTGCAGTTTTTTGGACATGAAAAAACTTCAATACTGCACTTTTACTGCAGTATTACTGCACATTTACTGCAGTTTTACTGCATTTGTACTTCACTGTACTGCAGTTTTACTGCAGTTATTTTTGTACGGAAGTACAAATGCAATAAAGCTGCAGTACATTGAAGTACAACTGTAGGTTTGCAGTATAAAAAAAAAAGTGCACTAAATGTGCAGTAATACTGCAGTACAGTGAAGTACAAATGCAGTAAAACTGCAGTAAATGTGCAGTAATACTGCAGTAAAAGTGCAGTATTGCAGTTTTTTCATGTCCAAAAAACTGCAGTATTACTTCAGAAAAACTGCAGTAATTTTTTGTAAGGGATCTTTTGACTAGACATACAGTGCCTTGCACAAATATTCACCCCTTTGGCATTTTACCAGAATGAGGAATCTGCACACACACCAAAGGAACTCAGGTGCTTAAATGTGCCAGGAAGGGCCAGCTCCCCAGTAGATCAAAAAAAAAAAGGCTCAAGGCACTCAAGGGTTCCAGCTCAGGCAGATTTATTGAAGTTATCAAGTTGATAAAGACCTCATTGTAAGGTCAAAACGTTGTTTATTTATTTTGATCCCCTTTGGCATTTTGGCATTAAAAGGGTTGCCAGATATTTAGGGGTCCAAAAATCTGCTATAGGGACAAGAGGATAGTCAATCTATCATGCAATCTTTATATATACAATTTGTTCTATCATTTTGCACATAGGCAAAACCACATGAGTTTTAAAGGCTAGCAATTTCCTGTGGTATATTTCAAGCATATATGTATGAGTTTACCCTCATTTCACACATTTTTTCTGGCTAAAGAGAGAGAATGGCTCGCCAGTTGTTGCTTGTGATATTTGTTCTAAAAGGTAAGGAGTATTAAGTTAAATCTATTGTCACTATAAAGCGGAGATGTATAAGAGCCATTGGGATATATAACTGAGTAAACAATTCATGCCCGTGTGTTCAAACATCCCACTAAAATTTACTTAAGGAGGTCAGCGAAATGAGCGATGTGAAGCTGACACGGTCACCCTATTACTAATAACCTATTCTGAAACTCGGGAGTCTTGACTAATGCTAATACAAAGCCGTTCATTGCTACATTATGTTGTAGCCACAAATATGGCCAACTCCTAATATTGTTTGACAGAGCATTTGCCTCAAAAATAAGCTAAATCAACAACGTTCCTAGATGTTTAAATAAAATGTAATGTGATGTTTTGGGGGTTTTTGCTATAATGGTTTATATTTACCTCAGACCTTAATTGTTCATATCTGATCTCATTTATATAACTGTATATGTTTTTTTTTTAACTTGGTTCATGTGTTGGGTCTAAACCATTTTGTTTGATCAGTATGGTATATTGATGTTAACTTTCTTCAGAAACGGTAAGAAGAAAATCTTACACTTCTATAAGTAGGAACTTAATATAAGGTAAGCTTTTTAAAGGGAACTTGTATTTGTTGCAAACTGCGTCATGTGTGGCACAATAATTGTTGTGTTCTCCATAAGGTTTCACAAATAGCAGGGGAACACGAGTAGGGGAGTACTCATGTGAAACAGAAATCAATAGTATAGCTATATATATATACTCCTCACAACCAATAACTAAAGAATGGTGGGAGTTCAACCTTAAGCACTACACATTCTTGATCAAGCAACTCTAATACAGATTCACATTATATACGCAAAAAACAAAAATCGTGGCAGTTAGTAATGTAATAATCCAATATTATACATGTGAAATAAATAATTTTGAGTACTATACCGTATATTTTTTTTTAATATAGAGCCATCAGATTTTATTTGGCCAAATTCTGTTATTTTTTACACTTAAGAAAATGATTAAGCAAACTTTAGTTATTTTAGATTGCCGGATAGATTTCCAATGAGCTCAAGTCACAACTTGTTGACAACAGCAGCTGGGAATCTAAATTAACTCTAGGTGAAATAAGTGGATAGATCAAAACAAACACGGCTTGCCTGAATGATGCCTGAAAATGTTTTTTTTTTGTTTTATTTTAATTTGAAAAATTCCCTGGAAAGACATGCTGAATTTAATATTTTTTTCTATTTTTAACAAATATTGATGTTGATTTTATATGATCCCAGTAAATTTTACTGTGAGCAAATCTTTGTATGCATTTATTTATTGGAATTGGAAAACATATAAATGGTTCTGTCAGACCAAGACTTCAATGTCTACAATTATTTAAACTTTTTCCTCCAGCTTTATGGGCACAAACCCTAAGAACACAGAGATTGTGGACATGCACATTGGGAGAAGATATTTCTATCCAGTGCTTCTATGACAGGAATAGGTTTCTGTTCTACAGGAAATATTGGTGCCATGGGAAATCCAGAAATAATTGCAAAGAACTATGTGACACAAATGGAATGCTGATCAGTAGCTATGAAGGAAGGCTAACTATGAAGGATGATCGAAGGGGACGTTTAACAATAACCATGAAAAATCTTGCCCTGGAGGATGCTGGATCTTATTGGTTTGGAATTGATAAACCCTTCAGTGATGAAATGATTCTAGTGGAACTAAAAGTAATAGATGGTACATGTTGTTTATCTGTTTTGGTTTTTTTTTGAATATAAATCAGACAGTTCAGTAAAAAAGAAAGATTGTATGTTAAACAAAATATTAGAGTATAAATTAACATTTTTTTTCTGAAATGTAACAGCTTTAATGCTTGACATTATTGTGCTGTAAAAAAATATAGGTCGGTTAAATTCAGGAGACCACTATAGCTCCAACAATTCACACAGCGCTTATTGCAGTACATTTATTCATTTATTCATAATAAAACTAGAAATAGTAAACTAAGACATATTTCATTAACAAATGTGAGTATGTTGGTAATATTTAATCTGTGAAGATATTAGTGAAGGAATGGTAGCAAATATTTAGTATTTAGGCTCTAGTATTTATCCCTATAAGTACTAGACTTGGGCACCAGGGGGCTCTTCGTGTTCATCTTCGTGCTCGTCTTCGTCAAAAAAAAAATCTTCGTATTCCGCGAATATTCGCCCGTTCCTGTCTTCTCTTCGGGCGAATATTCGTTTTTTCTTCGTTTTTTCCGGTTAAGGGGTTAATACGGGGTTAACGCGTACCGCAGCAGCTCTGGCGCCAGTAGTTTAAATGTGCGTATCAGCAACTCTATTGGTCGCCAGCAGGGGGCCTCCTGCTGACGACCAATGAGCACACTACCATTCTGTCATTCTGTCCGAAGACATATGGCTAATATATGTTCGGACAGAATGCTGCCCTCTGTTGGTTTTACATTAAGTAGCATTGTTCCATATGCTTGAAAGAAATCCAAAGTTATTATGCTACTTAATGTAAAACCAACAGAGGGCAGCATTCTGTCCGAACATATATTAGCCATATGTCTTCGGACAGAATGCTGCCCTCTGTTGGTTTTACATTAAGTAGCATAATAAATAACTGGATTTCAAGCATATGGAACAATGCTACTTAATGTAAAACCAACAGAGGGCAGCATTCTGTCCGAACATATATTAGCCATATGTGGTAGTGTGCTCATTTGCATTTATTCAAATAAAATATATTCCCATGATCCTTTCGTGTAATGGTTTAATACAAAAAACCCCCCAAAATAAATAGAAAAAAAGAGTTTGCAAGTTCGACAGAATTAATGTCCGTGAGTGCGGACATTTAACTGTTGCAGCAGGGAGACCAGCGGATCATGGGGATATATTTTATTTAAATAATTAATAAATGAAAATGAACACACTACCACATATGGCTAATATATCTTCGGACAGAATACTGCCCTCTGTTGGTTTTACACTGAGTAGCATAATAACTTTGGATTTCAAGCATATGCTACTTAATGTAAAACCAACAGAGGGCTGCATTGTGTCCGAAGTTATAGTAAGTTATTTATGCTAAGTTAAATGTCCGTACCGGCGACTTTGTTGGTCGCTGGCACGGACTTTTAACTGTTGCAGCAGGGTCCCAGGTTGATTTTTTTTTTCTGCCTAGCAACTAGTGGTAAGGGGCCGTGCGAGTGAGCCTATTGGTCGCTTGCACAGCCCTTTACCCTACGGATTTCTGCTCCCGTTATCCAACGCAGCATCGCAGGGGTTAACGGGAGCGGAAATCAGGAGTTAAAAAGGCAGTGCGAGTGAGCCCTATTGGTCACCTGCAGGGTCTTCCTCTGGCATCAACCAATTGAGGAAGACCCTGCAGGTGACCAATAGGCTCACTCACACTGCCCTGTAACCCCTGACGACGAACCTGCGGATTTCCACTTCAGTCAACTCCCGCGATGCTGTGAAGATAAGGTAAGTTAGATGGGGAAGGGACCGGGGAGAATAGTAGACGAAGGCGAAGATTCTTCGTGTGTGAGTCTTCGTCTTCGCCTACGTTTTACCGGCACTGTCTTCTCTTCTTCATGTCTTCGGAACGAACATGAAAACGCACTCTTCGTGTTCGTTTTCATGTTCGCCCGAAGACGAATGCACAAGTCTAATAAGTACCCAAGTTACTACGTCTGTTGAGAAAACTATATTTATTTTTTAAAATATCTGTTGTATATAAGTGTGACATCTGTTTAATACGTTTATATCTTGTTTAGTTCCAAAGATACAGAGACACCTGGAAGACTGGAAAATAGTCGTAAAAGAGCGTGAGTATCAAACTGGACAATATTTGTATAACTGCTTACTTGTTCTCCACAGAAAATACTGGTGTCAAGAAATTCATGTTAACCAACGCATTGTGTTGGATTTACCAAGTTTTGCGTTGCCAGATCAGCTACAGCGTGGAAGCATAATTGTTGAAAAGTTAATAAAAATAACCTTTTCAAATTAATGTACAACACCAGTTGTATAAATTGTGTCTTGTACAAATTGCAATATTTTCTTTAAAGTGTTTTTGTGCCTAGATGAACCTGGCGAAACCAATGCCAAACTTTTAGCACGGGATGATAGGTTCAGTAAAAAGTGTTGCGTATGAAAAAAAAAAAAAAGTACTCTCTGATTCTGGAATTCACATGAACTAAAGGAAAATTCCAAACAAAATATTCATGCTAAACTGGGCCACATTGAACATCTTGCCACGCCAAGCTGAAAATAGAGCAACTTAAAAACTTAATTTAAGTTTGGAAGTATGTTCAGAACCCATCTGCTTATCCCTCTGGGATTGGGGAAAACTAATAATTATGGAATGGTCCCTAAACATAAGACAGGTAGACACCCAGTTCACCTCATCTATCCCCATGCCTGGTAACTTCTCCTATGACTGTATTTAAACTCCAATTTAATGTAAAACTATTTTAAAAGTTTAATTTTAAAATGAATTTTGAAAAATATTCCTGGCTCTGGAATAGGAAGACTGTCGGATTAAAAAACACATTGTATTAAGATTATAGTTGGGTCTTACTAGTGCTATGAGTTAGAATGGACAGTTATAACATCTCTCTGTTGCTTTGGTACAGGTGATGAACCATGGAAATATGTATACACCACAGTGGCTACAACTCAATCAGAATTGGCTATTCAGGAACAGACCAGGTATAATATGTTGTTAAATGTAGAAATTAACTAAAAGGATACAAGCAATGCTATGAAAAGATACGTTAAACTGGCTACTTTGTAAGGTCTCCTACAAAGGCTTGTGTGAGTGGTACGATTTTAGGTAGCAGGTAATGTTCATGTGGTGCCAGTTAAACTGTGAAAAGTACTTAAATGTAAATAGTTGACAGAACTGTAAATTCTTGCTCTGTAAATGTACACAGAACCTCAAAAAACCAAAATGGAATATAGCTTGTAATATTTAGATATACTAATTTGTATCTGCGAGTAAATATGGTAATCCCGTGAGTTTGCTTCCTATCAGCTGATAACTGCAAGAAGAATGCTTCAAAGTTTAAAACAAGAAAAAAAGTTAAAATAAAGTTAAATAAATATTTTAAAATGAAACAACTAGGATCCCCCATTAACTAATGAGGGGCAGACAGGGTTGCCATTTTCCTTCACCCCATGTGCTGGATGGTTGGGGATTTATAATGGAGCATTCTTCTCACCTTATCCTCTATAGAACGTGATTAAATAACTATACGTGACCCTTAGCAATATGTTTTTTACGCTAGCCTATGTTGGCTACACACACACACATATATATATATATATATATATATATATATATATATATATATTAGTGTTGCCTAATATATCCCATCCACTGACAGGTGCCATGATAACAAGATTATTATTTCACCTGTCATTGGTCATAACATTATATAGTTCAGGTGCAATGGATGGACATTACCCCCCCCCCTTTACTATGGCACTTATAGGTGGTGGGCGTACATTTTTATGTTTTTAACTTGAATTTTAACCCTCCCATCCTTCAACATACATGATGATAGGTAGGCTTGTATGGGCAACATTCTTCTCCAAAGAGCATCTTGCAGAATTTTTCAGACTAAATAGCCCATCACTCCTTATATAAGTCCCATATACGTCCCGTATTCCCTTGTGTTCTGCTCACCCAAGGCCCCACCTTGATAACATATCAGCGTTCAAGGTAGGGAGTTGGTGAATACACCAGTGAGGGACTGTAAGGGCACCCCAAGAGGACAGTCACTCTTCACCTGTATTGCATATTGTATTGAAGAACATTGATATTAAAAAAAAGAAAATATTGGTTATAATGTACTATGTGTAAATAATGTATTGTTTATACAAAGAATGTTAACATACACATATTACATTGTGAACGAATGAGGACAAATCTACAAACAGGAAGAAATAAAGTATCATTTCAGTAAATTATATGCCTCTGTACAATGGCAGCATCACTTTAGCTGGTTATTTTATTGCCTCCTACTGGCCAATAATGATACCAGTGTCATTGAAAATTATTATACTGAATAAAAATGTTTAGTATTTGGCTAAGGCAATTTAACTATTTAACGAAGACCGCACACAGGTACAGTAACATTACCTTCCTACTGTCTATTTATATGCATGTTTTATATTGATACTAAATAAAATTCAGTGTAAAAAATTCCTGTCTTTTAGAAATCCCCACACTGACTACTGGCTAATTTGCCGTTGGATTGTACTGATAGTGTTGTTTGCTCTTCTAATGATCTACATGTTTTATCGGATGAGAAACGGTAAGTTGTAAAACATTGATTCTTTTCCCCTAGCAAAAATAGATTTTAGGTTCTGTTTATCAGCATGGGGGGACACAGCCCTTTTAATGCTTTCTGCAATAATTGTTTGGGTTTGGAATGATCGTAAAATACAGTACTAGGTTCTTATTTAAAGATGGTGCATGCTTAAAATGGTGCTATAAAACCTCTTGACACTGGTACTAACAGTATAAATTGGCAGTGGGAGATTACACGTTAAGTTACCTTTACACCAAGAAGTATCATGTAGCTCTGGTCAATGGTGGCCTTCTGAAACAGGACATCTCCATGTCTTCAATCTCCATATCCTTTGGGTGGCTCCGCAGTCTGATGTCATGAAGTTTTTTTTTATATGATCTCACACTCTTAGTCATTAAGTGTGCACACAACCATCAGCAAATAGAGGCACTAATCAAGCTTCTTTCTCTCTCTCCAGATATAAAGCGGGGGATGCAAAGCCTTAGGACCTGAGTGCTCCACACATCTTAATTGCAGGTTACTCACCTGCTTTTGTGTTACTTGTTTTATCAAGACATCGTTGCAGGCATACCTGTTGCAGCACAACCATTACATACACTTGCTTTACAAGAACTGACACATAACAGCACAATGCCAGCACATCAGTTCTCCTTTTGAATGTCTTTTAAGTAACTTTTTAGAGTTTTGTATTTTGTGGTTCAAATTAGACTTGTGCATTCGTCTTCGGGCGAACATGGAAACGAACACGAAGAGTGTGTTTTCGTGTTCGTTCCGAAGACACGCTGAAGAGAAGACGGCGGCGTTAAAACGTAGGCAAAGACGAAGACACACACCACGAAGATCTTCGTGATTGTCTACGTCTTCGTCTACCATGCCCCCCCCCTCTTCTAACTTACCTTGTCTTCGCGGCAATTCCCGGAAGTGGAAATCCGCAGGTTCGCCGTCACGGGTTACAGGGCACTGCGAATGAGCCTATTGGTCGCCTACAGGGACCTCCTCTGGCATCAACTAATTGGTTGATGCCAGAGGAAGACCTTGCAGGTGACCAATAGGCTCACTTGCACGGTCTTTGTAACCCCTGACAGCGAACCTATAGATTTCCGCTCCCATTAACCCCTTCGATGCTGCGTTATCTAACACAGCATCGAAGGGGTTAACGGGAGCGGAAATCCATAGGTTAAAGGCCGTGCAAGCGACCAATAGGCTCACTTGCACGGCCCCTTAACCCTTTAACATTTAACTAATTGAACAGGGAGGGAGACCAGTGGCATCGGCAGGGTAAGTGGCAGCATTAGGGTTTTAAAACCCCAATGCTGCAACTTACCCTGCAGATGCCACTGGTCTCCCTTCCTGTTCAATTAGTTAAATGTCCGTACGAGCGACTTTATTGGTCGCTCGTACGGACATTTAACCCGGCACAGACTAACTAATTGAACAGGGAGGGAAACCAGTGGCATCTGCAGGGTAAGTTGCAGCATTGGGGTTTTAAAACCCCAATGCTGCAACTTACCCTGCAGATGCCACTGGTCTCCCTTCCTGTTCAATTAGTTAAATGTCCGTACGAGCGACTTTATTGGTCGCTCGTACGGACATTTAACCCGGCACAGACTAACTAATTGAACAGGGAGGGAGACCAGTGGGATGTGCCGGTTAAGTTGCAGCATTGGGGTTTTAAAACCCCAATGCTGCAACTTACCCTGCAGATGCCACTGGTCTCCCTCCCTGTTCAATTAGTTAAAGACCAGTGGCATCTGCAGGGCAAGTTGCAGCATTGGGGTTTTAAAACCTCAATGCTGCAACTTACCCTGCTTATGCCACTGGTCTCCCTCCCTGTTCCATTAGTTACATGTCCATACGAGCGACTTTATTGTTCGCTCGTACGGACATTTAATTAATTGAACAGGGAGGGAGACCAGTGGGATGTGCCGGGTAAGTTGCAGCATTGGGGTTTTAAAAGTCTGCACGAGCGACCAACAGAGTGGCTCGTGCAGACTTTTAAAACCCCAATGCTGCAACTTACCCGGCACATCCCACTGGTCTCCCTGTTCTATCAGTTAAATGTCCGTACAAGCGACTTTATTGGTCGCTCGTACGGACATTTAACTGATAGAACAGGGAGACCGGTGGGATGTGCCGGGTAAGTTACAGCACCAGGAGCCTAAAAGTCTGTACGAGCGACCAACAGAGTCGCTCGTACAGACTTTTAAAATCCCAATGCTGCAACTTACCCGGCAGATACCACTGGTCTCCCTGTTCTATCAGTTAATAAATGATAGAACAGGGAGACCAGCGGGATCTGCCGGACAATTACGGCACCAGGAGTCTAACAGTCTGTACGAGCGACCCTATTAGTCGCCAGCAGGGGGCTCGTCTGCCATCAACCAATGGCAGACGAGCCCCCTGCTGACGACCAATAGAGTTGCTCGTACGGACATTTAAACTCCTGGCGCCAGAGCGGCTTTAACCCCGTATTAACCCCTTAACCAGGGAAAACGAAGAAAACCCGAACACGAAGAATGTCCGCGAATATTCGCCCAAAGAGAAGACAGGACCAGGCGAATATTCGCGGAATACGAAGTTTTTTTTTTTGCCGAAGACGAGCACGAAGACGAACACGAAGAGCCCCCTGGTGCCCAAGTCTAGTTCAAATGACCTGACTATTTCAGTGCATTACATACATTGATAAGTGAAAAAGGTAGTGCTTTGTCATTTTTAATTTAACCATTTAATGTAACCATAGTTTATATGCTGTTTGGTCATAGAGAACATTTTATCTGAGTGCACACTGGCACGAGCAGAGAGCAATCTAAAAAAACATGTCTTAACACTGTGTATGAACAGAGTTTATTGCTTCCACGTATGAGCAATGTGAAATCATTGAATAGCAGCAACCCAACACAGAGGGAATTGGGTTCCAAATGCAGACAGTTGCATTGAAACAAGTTTGATTTAAAGATATGTAATGTTTCCTAGCCTTGTACTTAAGGCATATTCATGCGTGGGTACCTCCAGACTTCTTCACAACAGCGTACAGTTCTGATAAGTCATCTCGGAATTGTGGCCTTAATTTAATAGTGGCGTAATTAACATCATCAGAAGTACTGTGCTGATTCTTTATCTTCTCGTTACGTTGATTAGGCATCACTGCAGCATATGTTATTGCTTCTTCAGAATGCTTTTGCTGTAAAACAAAATAAACATATTTTTTAACTTTCAAAAACCAAGCAGTAGCAGTCAACAGTCTCCATAACAGATCACATTTAAAGCATTTCTTACTTCCACTACAGCTTAGACACGACCTGCTATTAAACAATAACATTGTTGATTATAAGTTTGACAGATGCACTTGAATACACTGTTTTTTATGTATTATCTATATTAGGCATACACACATTAATTAAATAGACAAAGCGGGAACCTGCCCACCATCAAAGCCCCTCTCAACTTTTTAGAATAATCATGCAAATTCTGTGAACATTTGGAGGTCAATGACAGCCATAAAGAACCAAACCTATTTGTCCTTTTCTACTTGGAATGATTGCTGGGTATAATTATATAACAGTATTCCTCAGTCCTAAAAGTCACAATAATGTGTATAAGACAAGAACTGTGCCTCTTTGGCCACTTGAAATGATACGTTTTATGGAACTTTATTTTCTGCAAATAAAATGATATAAAAATCGTATTTTTCGTCCCCTTCTTCATTTTGCCCCCACGTGCTATTCGGGACATCTTTTGAAGCCAGTCAGTTAAATTTACTCCAACAAACCATATATTTTTGGACACCTCAGGGTATTTTAGATGCTGGCATTTTAACTCTTTTCATGCCAGAATTATTGGGAAGATACAGCACCAATTTTAGCACTCATAAAAATATTTTTTTTACTTTTTTTTTTTTAAATACATTTGTTGGACATATTTTCTTTGAACTGGATGATTCCCGTGAGCTGGTCTCCATTGACCTACATTGTTGGCTGCAGTACCTGTTCCACTACCTTACCCAAAGTTCTCTGGGAACTTTTTTTTTTTTTAATTTGTACCACCATCTTGTTAGAGGCAGCATGTCTTAGGAGTGATCAAATAGGGCCCCTGACTTTTCTTCTGTTGCTGAATGCCTATATATAGCAATATTTAATCCAGTTTGAACTCACACCGCACATGCCCCCCCGAGGGGGCTAAAGTGGGGTACCTCATCTCCCTGTTGACTGACAATGTCTTGTCTTGTGCTTTTCCACTCTGGGGAGGGATTCTTCATTAGTGTATAACTGTGCTTCTTAGCGGCCTTTCATAAAACATTTGACATATCTGGTAAAGCCGTCACAGCTTCCTTGTCTCTACTACACATTTCCAAAATTTCAGATCAGTGGCTGAGTATGCTATAGAATTAGGGGCTACCAAACTATTGCTGGCCGAAACGGCCCGCAGAAGATTGTAGAGTCTTTACCTCTGCTGTGGTGAAAAGGGGCATTACGCCAGTGAGCCTGTAGCTGATCCCCTACTGGAAGAGGTTGTTGCCTAGTTCATGTGTATATAGAATGGAACTATATCTCAGTCTCTCATTCACCATGCTTTTACCATTTACCACCATACTCCGGAAGCCGCAGGCTCTTGTATTGACTCATCTTTTGTTTCTAGACATCAAAATACTCCAGGTTATTCCCACCTATTATTCTAAAATGTTAATGGACATCAGTAGCATCTGGCTACCATTACCCAACAAACCTCTCCTCTACAATCCATGTACCTGACACTGCCTACAGAAAGTCTTAGTCAAGTTTGCATCTATTTTCTCTATAGTGCCCTCTACTTTGCCAAGTTCATATAAACAATATAAAGATGCGTTCAATAAAAAACAAGCCAATTGCACCTATGATTGCCTGATTGAGCTGGTTCCTGGTCGGCTTCTCCTGAAAGTGCTGGCTTCTTCTTTATTTCCAAAAAAAAGATGAGATGGGGCCATGCATTTATTATAGGGGACTTAATTGTATCACAGTTATTAAAACAAATACCCATTACCCCTCATAGCAGAGCTATTTCACTGTTTTCACTAAACTAGACTCCAGGGGGGCATACAACCTAATTCATATTAGGAAAGGTGATTAGCGGAAGACTGCTTTTAATACTCGCATTAGACACCGAGTACAGGGTGTTGCCCTTTGATCTTTGCAACGCTGGTGTTTGTTGAAGGGGATATGCCAAGACATTTGGAGCAATGTTATGCTTCCAACCTTGTGGGAACAGTTTAGGGAAGGCCCTATTCTGTTTCAGCATGGCTGTGCCCCAGTGCACAAAGCAAGGTCCATAAAGATAGGGTTGGATGAGTTTGGTGTGGAAGAACTTGATTGCAATAGAACAGGCTCTTCCAAGTGGCTGGGTGTTTTAGAAGTTAAATAGGCAGGATAGGCAGCAAGGCATGTCCTTGTAGGTAGAGTGGAGTGTCATGCTACAGGTGGATGGGGAGGGGAGGGCTAATAGACACATTTGTGATCAGTGCAGACCACCATCTAGGCCACTCCAGTCCACCATATGGTGGGCTCCACTCAAGTACCTGGATGGACCTAGTGGTGGGAGCCCAGACACTTGGCTTGAGACAGATCCACTGGGACATCTGGTATGGATGAGCGTACTGATGTTCTCAGGTTGTACCTCCTTCCGGTTTTCGAGATCTTCTAGCCAAAGTCTACAATCAGCAAGGTACCGGGCATCAGGGCTACAATCAGGTGAGTACAATTGTTACAGATGTAAGGGGCGGGCTGTCCTTGGAAGACAGCTCGGGAAGACAAGGCCTCCCTCCATTTTAATCTAAAAAGAAAAATAAGGCTCGATGACAGCAGCAACAGAGGGTCATCCGTATATAGCTGACTGCTTTTTTTTATGCTTGCTACACCTGGCAGCTTGTGTGCTCATCATTTGATCAAGTCAGTGACTCATCAATCAAGACCTGCTCTTATGCATCAAGTTCTGCAATTGAAAAGGGGGCACGGGGTTATGTAGTCATGTCCTGCCCCCAGCACTTCACACAGTGTGGAGGAGAGAATGCTGGCTAACAGCTCAAAATAACTAGAGCCACTGAGGAAGCACCCATCAGAACACAAGGTAGAACACTTGGGAATTTAAGCTTTTGAAATCTACTTTATATAATACTATTGATGATGCTGTGCACTATGAACCCCATGATGCTTATACAGCACCACAAGATAAATTAGGCTAGCAGAGCATCATAGGTACTGTAGTTCACAGAAAATAAGTTATTTAATCAACTGTTGACTCCTTTTCCTATGATTCTAAGCTAGCATTACGTGAGAGGTTTTGTCTATTGGAGCTTCATGGTAACTTTAGTTCACAGCAGGTGAATTGGCAGATATGTCCCCAAACAGCTTGTATGTGTCATATGTGCCACATGTGTCTGCAAACAGCTTGTCAGTGCCCCTTAACAGTATGTTTGTACCATCTTTGCCCCTAAACATCTTGCTTGTGACATATTTGCCCCAAACAGCTTGCCTGTGCCATATTTTCCCCAGACAGCTTGTCAGGAGCCCCAAACAGCTTACATGTGCCACCTTTGTCCTCAAACAGCTTGTCTGTTCCTACAGTTTGTCTGTGCGTCCTTTGTTCCCAAACAGCCTGTCAGTGCCCCCACCTTCTCTGTTCCATATTTGCCCTCAAACAGCTTGTCCGTGCCCCCAGCTTGTCTGTGACATCTTTGCCACAAAAAAAAAAGTATAAGAAAAAATCCTGGTGGTGTGGGGAGGTCATCTTTGAAGGGCGGACAGACCATTTGTTTCTGATAGTGGCCCTGCAAGGCATGTCTATGAGCAACTTGTTAGAATTTGTGTATGCGCTGTATGCCATCTTGTTCTTGTTTGGCCATATGGCGCTCCAGGTTTGCCAGGTCAGATCACAGGGTCCAGATTTCATAATGAACCACTTCCTTGAGATCTGAGATGAGTTAGCCATCACAGAATTAACGCCATCTGCAGATTGCAAGCTTGCTGGGGAGTCCAAAAATACTCCTGGCATCTCCTTACCCGTTAAGGCCGGGGGATCTCCGGTGGGTCTCTAATTTCTACCCATCTTGGGTGATTAATAGCAGCGGATTGCACTTGATAGTTTGTGATGGTGCTGGAGCTTAGCTTTCAAGCTTTCAATCTTCTACAGTGGCTAGTCAGCGACTCCCTTTTATTTCCTTTGTTTCTAGTACTCTTCAAATACATCATTTAATATTTTTATTAGTTTATTAATAATATTTGTGTTTGTTTTTAACCATATATTTTGTATTGTAGTTTTGTAACTATTTGGAAATGTGCTTTGAAATATAAATATTACATACTTTTTGTATAATAAACAGAGCGGAACAAACATCTTTTTTCTACACACCAATGTTGTGATTGAGCACATGGACAGTATAACCACTAGTAGGGCATTATCACGTGGGAGTGCTGGAGAAATTGTTCTCTAGGCCACTACATCCAGGACACAACAAGGTACCCAGGATTCCTAAGCTCGATATGCTAACTGGACCATTACAGTAGTTGCTGAAAAGATCACTTTTCAAAAAATTGTACCAGACTTTTGTTTTATGTATATACTCCATTCTGTATCTTATCAGAGGAGAGATTTCCTGTAAATTTAATATTTTGAATGGATGACTGTAAATCTTAACATTCCATTTTAGTATAATGATGATTTAAGAATGACAAGGTCATGTAGGATTAGTATTATTATAATGATTGAAGCTCTTACCTTAGGAGTCCCATTGTTTGACAAAATAACTGTAGAGTACGTAAGGTTGGTTTCAGCATCTTCCTCCTGTGTAGATACCTAACATAAATAAGAATACTTAGAAATGTTGCATTTGTTCTATTGTCTATAACAATTATTCCTACAATTTTAACACCATACAATATGGAAATGTTTTTCTATTATTTTTAAAGGATTATACAGCCTACACATGCCATATCTTCTAGTTATTTCATTGCCTGCTTAAGAGAATCAGTGACTATAGACAGACAGCCATGTAGTTGCATAAATGACGCAGCAACCATGTCCTTCCATGTGCTAGTAAGCAAGTACATGCAGGAGTGGGTATAGAAAATAAATGCTTCGTGTTAGAGACTAGAAACTCTAGGACTGGCCCTAACTACACCTATTACCACTACTATGTGACAGGTGGTCCTCCAGTCAGTCTCGCTCTCCTCTGATTCTCTCAAGCATGCAGAGTGAGACAAGAAGGGATATGGTAGGATGATGAAAACAGAGGGACAGAAGAAAAGTAATGGTAATAGAGGGGAGTGGAGAACAACGGAGGACAGCAAAGGAAAGTGAATGGAAGAGGAAGAACATGAAGGGAATAGAGTAGAGGCAAGCAGAGTGGTTTTGTAGCTGCCCATTTATATGGCAACTAAAAACCAAATAATGATTAAGAGTCCATGCATGTTGGCAGTTGATCTATAGTTTGTACTCAATAACTGTTAGTCGGGGACTCATGAGGTAGCAGGTGCTAGGACAGTCCAATGCAAACAAAGCAGTTCAGGGCCAGAGGCAGGAAACTGGAGTCAGGATAAACCAAGGTCAGGGCAGGCAGAACGTGATCCAAGTCAAAAGAACAATAGCCAAAGGTCAGTACACGCAGGTCGAGAATAAAGAAACGCAATACACAGGAACCTAGAGCACAAAGGCAACGTGCCTCTTTGAACGGGCAACAAATAATGAAACAGGCAGGTGTAAATAGGGCCAGGGGCGGGAAAACAATGGAAAACGTCCAATGACGTAATCGCGACCAACGCACGTGAATAGCGTCGTCGCGATGTACACTAAACTTTAAAACCAGTGTCAGCGTGAAGTACACCCGCGGGTGTCACGGGTGTGCCACGCTAGCACGTACAGAGGAGAACAAGCGCTGCTGGCGCGCCACGGCGGCTTGCATGGGTTCATGCAACCACTGTGGACGGGACTCGCCGTGCGTGCGGCACCACGTGAGCCCCGTCCACCAGCGGCAGACCGGCGTGGGACCGCAGCGGACAAGGTAGGAGTAACAGTAATATAGTAACATAGTAACTAAAAAAAGACCTATGTCAATCAAGTCAACCCTTCTACTTATCTTCCTAATTTTGATGCCAAATAAGGCAAAAAACCCAATTGCATAAAAAATTTTTACTTTTATTTCCTGTCTTATTTTACTGTTTAAGTCCAAACATTCAAGGACATGTAAACTTTTGATCAGGTCCATTTGGGTGATATCTGTTATCATTATGATTTTAAAATGAGCCTAACAACCATGTGGTAATAAATGGCTTTATATGATCACTAAATTTTTTAATGATCAGTCAAATGAGCACAATGGTATATATATAATCGTGATAATTGTTGACCTTATTTGCATGCGCCTACCCAGAATCCCTTGTGGTTGTGGCAGCCCCATGAGATTTCTGAGGGAAAAACAAGCCTTCTGGCTTGGCTGGTGTATGTAGATGAGAGTTTAATAATGCTTCTACTACCCCCATATATATATATATATATATATATATATATATATATATATATATATATGTGTGTGTGTGTGTGTGTGTGTGTGCAACCACCAATCGGATAAAACCCAACCTTTCCTGGAAATATAAAGATATCCATAGGTAAAGTGTAAGTTGTTTATAAGTTTGTCATCTGAATATAAGTAGAGCAAAACTATGAGAAATGGATCTGGGGTTGAGGCCCCCTGTAACTAAAGCACACTTACCTACTAACACGCAAACTCACTATAACACCCATTCACTCTAACTGAATTTACATGTACATACACACACTATATCACTCTTTTGCCTCACACCTCTTACCCTAGGCACACACACTTATGTTAACACCATACACTAACACACATTCTTACACTGTAGCAGGCACACATGCTAACAGCATACACTTACACACATAATCCCACATACATGTTGAAACCCTACACTGACGCATGCACACTCTATCTCCACACAGTAGTACACACTAACAAAATATGCTCACATACTCCACCATATACAGTAACATTCACTTTAACACTATACAATAATACATACATATACATATACACACACCCTCCCTATCACATCATCATGCAGCTTGCACAGCTCTCTAGCCCCCTCTCCCTCTTACCTCATATAGAGCCCTGTCTTTACTGCAACTCATACTCTCTGTGTGAGCTGTATAGCTCATACAGAGAGTATGAGCTGTATAGCTGCTGCCATGCGTCTACTGTGGGGTCACATCATGATCTATGCTGTGCATCTCCAATAACCTCTTTAGCATGCCCCTCAGTTTGCCAGACCTCTTATGGGGGAATATGCTTCCTAATCCCAAGCACTCAATGGTCAATTTTTCACCACAAAACTATGTCAAATTTATCACCCATAACCAGTAATTTATCTGGTTGTCACTAGTGTACGTTTGTGACAGCATATTTATACATTAATATTAATAGTAATCCTATAAAGATAGGAAAGTGAAACTTTGGGGTACTTTGAAGCTTAGACACCAACCTAGGCAACAAGTCCTCTATTTTGATAAGAAGATGCCAAAAAAGGCAGATGCTTAAACAGCAGCTACATAAGCATTTCACATGCTTCACTGTAGGTATTCTCTGTAATCAAACAAAATATATATTAACTGGGAAAATTACTGAAGCACAATATTTTTCTAACTATACTATGTAACAATTTCATAATACTACATAGAAAACATCATAGAATTTAAAAAATCAGGTATGTCATAGCAAACTCACAAGCTCTGGGTCTGCTTTTTAATTTCTAATTCCCAGTTGATCACCCCCTTCTGGCTCCCATATAGAAAGAGCGACCCACATGGGAAGTTCTGGGAAGTTAGCATGCATAAAGTCTGTCTCTGTTTTACTCAGTATAAATCAAAGTTAAAGTAAATTCTATTCTACATTATCCATCAGTAATTCTGCTCACTTGATAAAATCATTAAAAGATGTAAACATCCAATAAACGAAATTCAAATTAAAGGGTGAATCTGTTTATCGTTTGTAATGTATTTTGGAGCCACTTTTACATTTTTCTACTAGATTTAGAAAATAGGACTTCTCTATCTCTATAACAGATAAGAGGACCTCTTCCTCCTTATCTCTCTGTTGCCTGTACACTGGCTGTTGCACCATTGAAAGTAACGGGAATAGGGGCAGCCGATTGCGTATAAGCTTGCTGAATGCTGTGCAGGAAGTGTATTTGAGTACTATGACTGAAATTATGTGAACTATGATGACACTTACCTTGTGTTTTTCTTTTTTTACGGATTAAAAACAAAACAAATGCTATCACGAGCCATGTTGAGACAACCACAGCTGCTGAAGTCACAAAGTACACTACACAACCTGTAAAAAAACCATCATACTATGACTGTATTGTTTTGGTTGATATTATATATATATATATATATATATATATATACACACACAGTGTTGTGCTCAAAAGTTTGTATATCCTAGGAGAGATTGTGAAATGGTGGCATTGATTTTGAAAATATGACTGATCATGCAGTTTAAGGCTAGTGATCATATGAAGCCATTTATTATCACATAGTTGTTTGGCTCCTTTTAAAAAAATAATGATAAAATATATCATCTAAATGGCCCTGATCAAAAGTTTACATACACTTGAATGTTTGACCTTTTTACAGACACGCTAGGTGACACAGACAGGTTAAAATGGCAATTAAAGATTAATTTCCCACACTTGTGGCTTTTTAACCCCTTCGTACGTCCAAAAAACGTATCCCAAGAATGCCCTATGCACGGGAGATCAGGCTGTCGCTCGGATGAGGCACAGACACTGTGATCTCTATGGAAGTCTGTGGGGACTTGCATAGAGATCACAGTGTGATCGGTGCAGGGGGATCGCAGGGAGGAGAGTGAGAAACCATGCTGAAAAACAAAACGGAAAAAAAAAGGTTAGTGATTTAAAAAAAAAAAAAATTTTCAATCACAAAACTTATAAAATAATAATTAAAAAATAAATAAATAAAGTGAGCTAAGTGATGTCATTGTGACAACACTGGTATTAATAACATGTTCAAGAGGTCCCTAAGAGGCCCTTTAACCATTTAAAAAAAAATAAAATATATATATATATAGAAAAAAATACAAAAAAATAAAATAAAAAAATAAATATAGAAAAAGGATAATAATAAAAAAGGAAAAAACCCTTACATCCCAATGCCCTAACACATCTACCCAGTATAACCCTCCTGCCCCTGTTCACAACCCCCAAACACGTTAAGCCATAAGCATAACACTTCTACGAATAATGTACACCTTATAGTATGTTCCCTAGTGCAAGGAAAGTATGGAAAATCTATATAAATTAGGTATTTCTGAAATCAGGACACCTGAATTAATAAACTTGGAGGAGATTTTCCATCACTTTACCTAATTTTGTGAGGATTCAGAGGGAAAATTTATAAAAAATTTGGTGTTTTTTCCTCATTTTCGCTAGTTTTTACTAAATTTCTCATTCAAAAATTTTCAGCTAATCATCTAACTATGGTATCAAAAGAAAGCTCTATCTCTCCTTGAAAAAAACAATATATAGTTTACATGGGCACACTATTCCCAGGAAAAGAGAATAATCAGTGAACCGACATAGCGCAAAAATGGCAAAATTGCTCCGGGACTTGAGATACCAAAAACCCCGGGGATTTAAGGGGTTAGATTGCTATTAGTGCCTGTGCATAAGTAGTCAATGAGTTTGTTAGCTCTCACGTGGATGCACTGAGCAGGCTAGATACTGAGCCATGGGGAGCAGAAAAGAACTATGTAACAAGGTAATGGAACTTTATAAAGATGGAAAATGATTTAAAAAGATATCTAAAGCCTTGGAATTACGGTTCAAGGAGTGGAAATTCTGGGGATCTCTTGATACCGCGTCAAGTAAAAGATTTTAGCCATAACTGCCAGAAGAGTTGTTCGGGATACAAAGAAAAACCCACAGGAGAAATACAGGCTGCTCTGGAAAAAGACGGAATGGTGGTTTCAAGAAGCACAATATGACGATACTTGAACAACAATGAGCTGCATGGTCAAGTTGCCAGAAAGAAGCCATTACTGCGCCAATGCCACAAAAAAGCCTGGTTGCCTGCAACACCTTGAAATGCCTCTCATCTTCTGGTACACTGTAATTTGGAGGGACGAGACCAAAATAGAGCTTTATGATCACAACCATAAGCGCTAAGTTTGGAGAGGGGTCAACAAAGCCTATAGCGTAAAGAATACCATTCTCACTGTAATGCATAGTGGTGGCTCACTGATGTTTTGGGGGTGACCTCTAAAGGCACAGGGAATTTTGTGAAAATTGATGGCAAGATGAATGCAGCATGTTATCATAAAATACTGTCAGACAATTTGCATTCTTTCGCACGAAAGCTGCGCATGGGATGCTCTTGGACTTTCCAGCATGACAATGACCCTAAGCACAAGGCCCAGTTGACCCTCTAGTGGTTACAGCAGAACAAGGTTAATGTTTTGGAGTGGCCATCACAGTATTCGGACCTTAATATCATCAAGCGACTCTGGGGAGATCTCAAACATGCAAAAGACTTTGCATGACCTGGAGACATTTTGCCATGACGAATGGCAGCTATGCCACCTGCAAGAATTTGGTGCCTCATAGACAACTATTACAAAAGACTGCACACTCATTGATGCTAAAGGGGGCAATACACAGTATTAAGAACTAAGGCTTTGCAGACTTTTGAACAGGGTTCATTTCATTTCATCTTTGTTGCCATGTTTTGCTTTATGATTGTGCCATTGTCTTATAAACCTACAGTTGAAAATGAATCCCATAAGAAATAAAAGAAACGTGTTTTGCCTGCTCACTCATGTTTTCTTTAAAAATGGTACATATAGTACCAATTCTCCGAGCATATGGAAACTATTGCGCACAACTGTATACGCTGAACTGATTGAAGGATGGACCAATATATAACCTATTTCTGCAAAATAGACTTTTTTCCCTGATTGTTTTCGTTGGTAAGAAGTTCACCCACCTCCTACATATGTTTTTTTTGTATTCTATGATAGAAAAGGTATTCAACCTTATTTACTAATTCATATTCAGTCTTATGCATAGTACTAAAACCTTTGCACAGTACAGTATTGTGTATTTTTGGGACATTGTTCATATTTTCTGGCCTCCTACAGATATAACTCCATCCATTTTATGCTATAAATTCCCACACTCTTATTCATCTTTTCCCATCTTTTAGCTTTCCTGCAACGCCACAGGTTCCCTTCAAGCCACCATATTGAGACAACCCATAACTTATTTATATATTCTTTATGTATATGGATTCCTGGAGAAAGAGAAGTGTTTCTGCACCTCAAATCTGTGCATTATTCTGGCCTTTCAGAGTGCTTCTGCAAAAGGGTAAAGCCACTGGGACAGCCTCTTCCCGGTTCCTATGATTGGGGGAGAGGGTTTGCCTGGAGGCTCCACTTTCGCGGAAGAGGTGCGGGAGCCCTGATTCACGGAGAAGAGGAGGAAAAAAGAAGACGAAACAAAGCAAGAATTCAGCACATACCTAGTCAATACCATGTATATATGGCATATTGTGGTTTCTGTCACGCTATATGGCCATATATTGCTTAGCCCAACCTGTCAAAGTACCCCAAGTGTAAGGTTTGTGGTGTTGGAGCACGGTGCAGAAAGACACCAGGTGAAGCAGCAGACACAAAACCAGTAGATAATGCAACAGCAATGGTTTATTTACTGAAGCAAAAAGGAATAGGCAAAAAGCACGCCTCCCCTCTGTCAATTTCCTTCTGGCGTCCACCCTACACGGCGTGCGCCATAGGAGAGGCCGGGGATGTGGCCTATCATCCGTGGATGCGGTCCGTGACAGCGTGGTATGCGACCGCGTGGGCCGCGGAAAAAGACGCCGGAGTCCAGCGAGGTCCCTTCCGGGCGAGGACACACGTGGTTGAAGACGCCGGCATTCCAAAAGGTCCCCGCCAGGCGAGGACACACGGGGTGAACGGTAAGTTCCTGACACCAAGTTTAGTGAGTCCTATCTAATTTTTAGCACTATATGAAAAATTAGATCTCCAAACTTTGGGTACTTTGTAAGCAATATAGTTTGCCCATATAGTGGGACTGAATTCCCAATATATCTACCTTAGGTGGTGGTTTTTTTTCAATAATATTCACTGGATATGCACTGAATTCTTGCTTTGTTTTGTGTACTTATTGGTGATTATTATTCTAGCAGCAACCTGGGAATCTGAATGTGTATGTCCTTTATGCTTTTAAGGTTCTGTGTTCCTCTTTCTGTATAAAGAAAGAAGCCAAAA
The DNA here is from genome assembly GCA_023333645.1 of Sceloporus occidentalis. Classification (NCBI taxonomy): domain Eukaryota; kingdom Metazoa; phylum Chordata; class Lepidosauria; order Squamata; family Phrynosomatidae; genus Sceloporus; species Sceloporus occidentalis. Next base: position 2,008,449 of record JALMGF010000033.1, read on the forward strand.
GAACAAGAAGAGACAAGAGAAAAAGCAGAGCTGCAGGAAAGGAGACAGGTACATGGAAATGAAAACAAGTTTCTCTAACAAAAAGGTACCAATTCAACAGCTGAGAGTAAGGCAAGAGGATACAATGAGCCATTTTAGAAAATCGATCCATTACCCCCAGAATGACTGCATGTCCTTCGGAACATGGAAGATCCACCATAAAATCCTAGTCAGGTGGGTCCACAGATGACTAGGGATAGGCAGATACGGTTGAAGACCCACTGACCGAGAGTGGGAATCTTTGCCAGTCACAAAGAGGATACATGATGCTAGGACGAATGATGGTGCAAGAGGAATGAGCCCAAGCTAAGACGTTAATGCACCAGCCCGTAGAAAGTTAATTGAAACTGTGCTAAACGGGAATAAAAATGTAAATATGTGTCTGGCGATGATTTGCAAGGTCAGATACTGCATGGGTTTACTGCAGGGAGATTTGGTGGCTGAAGCCCCAAATCTCAACTTCATAGCCCAGAATGGAGACCCTGAGGCTAAAGCATACTCTCCTTTTGTTTATCTATTGTCCCCTTTTTCTTTATATCTCCTTCTCATTCTCTCTCCTCTTTTTCTTTATGCTATCTCTTCTATTTAACTTTATTGTCCCCATTCTCTCTACCTACCCCCCCTTTTTCTTTATCTCGTCTATCCTTTCTCTCCTCCTCCTTATCTCTATCTCTCTTCTTTTTCCACATCTATAATTTTTCTCATTATCTTCCCCTTCTTCCTACCTGTCCTCTTTCTCTCTCCATCATATCTTTCTATTTATCTCTCCATTTTCTTATTATCTTTCCCTTTTCTCCTCATCTCTTACAGCCCTTTGGTGGGAACGTGAGGTCTGTTCATCCAGGCCTCTGTTTCAGTGCTCCATTGTGGATACGCTGACTGCGTGTGAGCACACTTAGTTATTTGATCACACCAAATATTGATTTGATTTAGATTTTTTTTCTGTTCACTCATTTTGCATTTTGCGAAATGCTAAAAAAATAAACTATTACCCGTCTATTTTTGAAAGTATTCTTAGTTTTTTACACCTGCCTAAAACATTTGCGCGGTAATGTACACCCCATTTTATAAATAACTATATCACACTGCTACAAACAAAATTTAGCAGTTGTGTCTCTTGTCTTCTGTACAAAACTCTACATAAACATGGTAGAAGACATCAGCTTTTGGATATATACATGATTATATATTTTTACAAAAAAATGAAGAAGCTTTTAAAGGTTGGGTGAAACTCAGCATTTTTTGTAACACAGGGTGTGACTTAAACCCTAACTCTACCACATGATAAGTGCAATGTTAAAAATGAATAATAGATTAAAAAAACAAACCTCTTTTTTAACTTTTTTTTGCTTACCAGAGCCTGGTTCCAGTGACGATCAGATTATGCCCTTGTATCCTTTAAATTCAGTCAAGGGAATGGGCACATCCAAAACATGTAATCCTCTGAGTTTAAAGTAGATAATTGTTTAGAAATCCAATGTCCCCGCATTGCCTTTAGCTAAAACTGTTAAAACTAAATCTGCCTTTGTCATGCCTACCAGTCCGGCTGGGGTCCCTCGGCGTTCCTCGCGCCCGTCCTCCTCGTGTGTTGCCGTGCGTGCGGCGCGCACACGAGGGGGCGTGTGTGTCGGGCAGGCACGCCTTCCTGCCTCTGACAGTCCTGATCGGGCTGCCGCTACATGTCAGCGGCGATCGAGGAGACGATCCGCCGCTACATGCTTGCGGCACCCGACCAGTACCTCTTCTGCCTGTGTGGCGCTGCCGCGTCGCTCGCGGCGGCAGCACAGGCAGAGAGGACATTGTGGTTAGCCGCCACGGGCATGTCGGCGGCGATCGAGTGTTCGATCGCCACTGCCTGTCCACGGTGGCTGTCTCTTCCTCTCCTGCCTGTGTGGCGCTTCCGCGTCATTCGCGGAGGTACCACAGGCAGGAGGGTTTGTTTTGTTTCGTTGCCATCGCAACGACGCTTCTCTTGCGCCGGTCGCGATGACGTCATCGTACCTGCTCTCCCGCCATTGGTCCTATTTAAACTTCCTGGTCCTGTGTTTCCTCGCCCGTTCAACGAGTCCATATCATTGTTCTCGGGGTGTTTGTTTCGCTTGTGCCTTTTGATTGCTATTTTTGTGTACCAGACCTTGGCTATTGTTCTTTGACTACGATCCTGCGCTGCCCGTCCCGACCTTGGCTATTGTTTTTTGACTTCGCACCTGTGCTGCCTGCCTCGATCCCGGCTTGTTTATTGGATTTCCTCGCCATTCCTGCATTGTGGGTCCATCACCTGTGGTGCCTGATTCCACGTAACAGCCTTGGCCTTACAACTTTCATTTTCTGACATCTTCAACGTTGCGCTTTTCGTTGTATATGATTTAATTTCCTACAAGATAGGCTGAAGGAACTTGCCTCCTATTTCTTAAGCTGAATTGCCAGATGTATACTTTTACAAGTCCTGCTATTGACTGTGTTTAAAAAAAAGTGGTTGTATGCAAAATCTAAAAAAATTTCCAGAAGGAAAAAAAGCATTTGAATTTACCAAGTTGTGTCTGTGTACCATTTTTAGAAACCCACACTTAATTCTGCGCATTCTTGGTATTATTTTTTTATTCTAACTTTTACTCTAAAATGCAATGTTCACTGACCTGTGCAACGGCTTATTACAGGCATCTTGAAAGTCTGAAAAGAAGAACTAAAAAAGGAACATTGCATACTTGCTGTGTTATACCATATAAGACGTGAATGTGACTACGCTTAAATACCAGTGGTTTGCCTCCTCCCATTACAATAAAATGAAAGGATTACTCATGCACTATTTCATTTCCATCCCAGTTACATGCAGCAGACTTTGTGGCCTCTAAGAATTGTGGTACATCGTTTAATTTCTGTGAATCTATAACTTCCCTATTTCAAAACACGCATTATGAATTGCCACATTTTCTGACATGACACAGTAAGGGCATAATCTGAGAACTCATACACTGTGTATAAAAATACACTTAGTCTGGCAACTTCTTGGTGAATTAACTTCTTGGTTAATTCACCAAGAAGTTGCCAGACTAAGTTTGCAATGGCTCATACCCACCCTGTCAGGGTGCGAAGAATGATGTCTCCACACACTAAGGTGTACACTTATTCAGAAAGTCCAGTATATAGGCAATGGGTCCAGCTAAAAGAAAACAATACATTATCTTGACTGGAGTCCAAACGTCAGCACACACTTTCAGAAGACCAAATGGTGGCGTGCCTGTATTAAGCCTCTAATAACCCTAAATCTCTATCTAAAGCAGTACTTAAGTAAGATCCATTGTACAACCTTACTCACCTTACCTTACCCTTACCACCTAGCCTCCATTGCCAAATTGCAAATGATAAGGTCCTGTAGCCATATTTGTTATAGACTGCTCCTGCATTAAAGGCTTTAAAAACATGACTACTGGAAAATGTTTGTCAGTTCATATAACACGTCTAAATATAATAAGCTCTTTTCAGCAGGGCCCTCTTTAACGTTTGTTTCTGTAAGTGGAAATAGTTATGCACTATTTCTTATGTCCATACCTGGGAACTTCTTCATTCTGGCTACCCTGAGCTTTCCCTTGCGGGACGCGGCCAGGACTGCCCACTGATGTCAGTCCCACAGACGTCGATGGGAGGTCCCGTGACAGTCCCGTGACATCGGTGAGCAGGTCCGCTGATGTCGGCGGTTTGCCTGCTGACGTAAGGGCATTCCCACTGATGTCAGTGGGAAACACCCCCATTTAAAGGGATGTGTAGACGACAAATCTGCTGCGTGAGGCCATCTTGTCCATATGGACCAAAATCTCTGAGGAATGTTTCCAGCACCTTGTAGAAAGTATGCCATTAAGAATGAAGGCAGTTCTGAAGGCAAAAGGGGGTCCAATCCAGTACTAGCAATGTGTACCTAATAAAGTGTCCACCTTATAAAGTGTATATGTGTTTTCCCATGGGAAATAACTGATATCCATAGCGCAAATATGTATAACAAGCGCACCCGTGAGCATACTTTAATGGATCGAACGTGGCAACTTTTGGACTATAAAAACAACAGACACCATTGGTTCAAAATGAAATTAAAGCACCTTAAACACAACTTCTACCTAAAGCAGGTGAAACAATTCGATGAACTCAATTTGAAAATACATAAACATATGACGGAGCTTAAGGATGAACTAGCACAATTGAAATGTATTAAAGCACAATGGGGAAAAAAAGACTACGATCTTAAGGTAGTCTATAGCTGGCAAACTTACACTTGACGCCCATGGAAAGGCAAAACTGAATAGCACCAAAGCATGTAAACTTCAGTGATACCGAGTAGTCTGAAGCTGAAAGTGAACAAAGAGACTCACTTACAACCACCTCTAGCTCCACACCAGCTTCACTAGAAACAGGACTCACACAAATACCAGGGGCAGGTTTTCAACTCGTCCCAAGAGGGCTCCCAGCTTTTACAATTAACTGTACTTAATTTATCTGCACACACATGGAGGAGAGACTTCTTAGTAAACATTTAGGCTTCGCACCTACTAGTCATTTAGATTTGTTTTCTTCGATCTTGGACCTAAATTGATTTCTGTAGCCTAAGAATACACAATAATGTTGCTAGTGTCAATTCTTTAAGAATGGATAATACTGTTAGTGCTAATTCCAATTCTGCTGGTTTGGTTGGATGTACTGAGGATAACACTAATCATGATTAATGGGTGTAGTGCATTTTAATGACTCCTGGGCCCGGTCACGATGGGGTTAATTAGTTAAGTATATGCCTTGTGACTTAAGCGTCGGGCGTCAACATGTGTAGACCACTGTGCTAGATAGATAAGGAAACGCCCAGGCATATAAGAACAAAATGGCGAAGGACCTCTGTTAAAGGTGCCCGGCCAGCATCATTAGATGGAGGGTCAGGGACATTTGACACTATAGCATTGATTGCTGTGATATTGATTGATTGCTTAACTCGTTTTACACACACATATCTACATACATATAAGATTGCATACACAACTATTTTCTATCTGCTGTAGTAAGAATTCTATATTAAAGTTTTGCTTGATCAAATTGCTGTTTGTTGTGCTGTCATTCAGTATCCTCATTGAATGGGTACTTTCCTGTTCTCCGTAGCCAATATGTTTGAGCCAATATGTTTGAGCCAATATGTTAATCCGTTTTGTTGTTTGAATATGTGTAAATATTTGTTTTGTTTTTGTAAACGTTTGTTTGAAATAATGCATTCTTTTTAATATGTGTAAATAGGGTTTTTGAATATAATGAGAATGAACATCTTCACTCAACCTCGTACTGAAGAAGAAGCAGTGGCGTTCTTACAAGACAAAAGTGTACTGACAGCTGAAATACTGTGTCAAAATGGTCACGAAACGAAGCTAGAGTACTTTCTGGGATTATGGAAAGGTCAACATCCGCACCAGAAATTGCTTCAAGAATAGCCGTCCACCCTTTGTGACAGCCGTTCGTTTCTTCAATTGCTGGGCCATGGAATTGACGTGGATCGAGTAGTGCGAGGATGAATTGGGTATGAATAAGAACACAACTGTCAACTGGAACTACATGCGAGAAGTCTGCGTTAACTACCTCATCGAACTACAAAAAGGTTGGAGGCGAAGGATTAATTATTAAAATCCATGAGAGCTTGTTCACTAAGCATTAGAACAATGCCGGCTGAGTGTGTCTCCCTTGTACACATTTTCTGGGATGATTGCCAGTAATTACGAAATATATTGCTTTATCATACATGCTTAACCCCTTAATGACAATTGCCGGTCCTGGCACGGCACGGAAAAGCATGTGCTTTACGACAATTGACGTGCCAGGACCGGCACGTCTTTAAACGGGTGCAGAAAGCGATCTACTATCGCTTTCTGCACCCAAAAAGCGTTGCTGAATGCCTCGACCTCGAGGCATTCAGCAACGCCGCGATCGGCACGAAGGGGCCATCTCTGGCCCCTCCACGGGGCGTCAACATCCGCCATACTTTGTATGGCGGCGGACGCCCGTTTTAAAAGCGTTTAGGAGGCGATCGACGATCGCCTCCTAAACTTAAATGGTGTCGCTGGAATGCCTCGATCAGGAGGCATCCAGCGACACCAAACACTAACCTTTTGATGGGCTGTGACCGCTCCGGAGAGCGGTCACAGCCGCAGCTGCCGGCAATCTTCGCCATCAAGGAAGATGGCCGCCGTCCTGTAACAGGAACCACAAATTTTAAAAGTTCGCTAGATGGTCCAGACCATCTAGAGAACTTTGGCTCCACTTGCAGGTTGAATACAGGTACTGCATTCACCATGCAAGTCAATGGAGCCCAGCTTTCTAATCACAGTGTGATTAGTAAAAATAAATTAAAAAATAAAATAAAATTAATAATAATTAGAAAAAAATAGTAAAAAAACAGTAAAATGTAAAAATCATTTCCCACTGATGTCACTATCAGGGGAACCTCCAAGTTGAAAAAAAATGTTAAATTTTTTTTTAAAAAAAATAATAATAAAAAAAAATATATATATATAAAAAATATATTTTTGTGAGCAAGTCCTAAAATTAGCATATTAGCTTAAAACAATTCTCGCATGGAAAGAGTTAAAATACTGGCATATTAAATGCCCGTGGGGTGTCTACTTTTAAAAAATGTATGATTTGATGGGGTAAATTGAATGGGCCAGGTTCAACAACGTCCCAATTAACACGGGGGGAAGGATGGCCACACATCTAATTTCCAATTAGAAAAATGCACACGTACCAAATGTGGCCTTTTAGTTCCCCCAAAAAATGACACACCCATGCATGTGGGGTATCACTGCACTCAGGAGATGTTGCTGAACACATTATGGGGTGTCGTGTGACAGCGGCATATACCAGGAGCTGTAAATTCATACATAAAGTAGGTGTGTGTGGGAAAAATACACACACAAAAATATTACTGCAAACTTTGAAAAAATGCTGGTGGTAAAATATGTGCATGCAAAGAGTTAAAATACCAGCATTTAAAATACCCTGTGGTGTCTAGTTTTGAAAAATATATGGTTTTGTTGGGCACACTGAAATGGCCTGGCTCAAAGATGTACCAAATAGGGCATGGGCAGTGGATCCCAAATGCCAAAGTTCAACATTGAAAAAAGCGCATGCCCCAAATGTGGCCCTTTTGCCCCAAAACAGCCAGGCAAAATCATTCATGTGAGGTATCGCTGTACTCAGGAGATGTTGCTGAACACATATTGGGGTGTTTTGTGATAGTGACATATACGAGAACATTTTAATTCATACCTGAATTAAAATGTGTGTGGAAAACCAAATGCAAAAAAATGACTACCACAAAGTTTGACAAAGACTGGTGGTAGATATGGTGCATGGAAAGAGTTAAAATACTAGCATTTGAAATACCCTGGGGTGTCTAGTTTTCAAAAATATATGGGTTTATTGGGCACACTGAAATGGCCCGGCTCAAAGATGTACCAAATAGGGCATGGGCAGTGGATCCCCAAATGCCAAAGTTCAACATTGAAAAATGCGCATGCCCCAAATGTGGCCCTTTTGCCCCCAAACAGCCAGGCAAAATCATTCATGTGGGGTATCGCTGCGCTCAGGAGATGTTGCTGAACACATATTGGGGTGTTTTGTGATAGTGACATAAACTAGAACATTTTAATTCATACCTGAAGTAAAATGTGTATGACAAAACAAATGCAAAAAAATGACTACCATAAAGTTTGACAAAGACTGGTGGTAGATATGGTGCATGGAAAGAGTTAAAATACTAGCATTTGGAATACCCTGGGCTGTCTAGTTTTCAAAAATATATGACTTGATGGGGTAAATTGCATTGGCCGGGTTCAAAGATACCCGAAATGGCACATGGGGGGAAGAATTACCAGATTTGGAAAAAATGGCTTTGAAATAGCAAAACGCTACCTGTACTTATTGCCCCATAATGGGTAGAAAAAAGCAAAAAAACATAAAAACATTGGGTATTTCTAAACTCAGGACAAATAGTAGAATCTATTTAGCAGGTTTTTTCATTACCTTTTATAGATGAGTAAAAGATTTTTCAACTAAAAGTTAGAAACAGTCATTTTTTTCTAAATTTTTCACCATATTTTATAATTTTTTAATAGTAAATAATATGATACAATCAAAACAATGTCATCTAAAGAAAGCCCTTCTTGTCCTGAAAAAAACAAATATCTAATGTGTGTGGGTTCAGTAAACGGGAAAGAAGAAAATTACAGCTAAACACAAGCAGCGCAGAAATGTTAAAAAGGCCATTGTCACAAAGGGTACAAAAAGTAAAATCAGCCTTTGTCTCGAAGGGGTTAAACAAGCTATAATTAACATTCTTGGCAGCTTTCCCACAAAATATGGTTAAGGTTCAAAGTGGGTACACTTAAACATTCAGAGCCCAATAAATCAGGTGCTGCTTATTAAGTATTAGCAAGTGCAAATTTCACAGGAAACAATCAAAGACATAGTGCAAAAACATAGTATAAAAGAGGCTATAGTTAACCACTGCAATGGCAAATACACTATATGGACAAAAGTATTGGGACCCCTGACCGTTACACCAACAGGGACTTTTATGACATTGCATTCTAAATACATATACATTAAAATGTAGTTGGTCCACCTTTGCAGCTATAACAGCTTCCACTCTTCTGGAAAGGCTTTCCACAAAGTTGGAAGCAAAGGGTCCAAAATGTCTTCTGTTTGGTAAAGCGGAATGTATTTTCGGATATCCAGCATTACAAATACAAAATCGCTTGGTCACTGGAGAAAATGACCCCAAATTTTGTCACTGTGCATAAATAAGTATGTCGTACAAACAGGGAACAAGCACAAGTAATCAATCGGGTTAAAATGACATCTATCTGGCAAGTCTTGTGTCTCAATGAACGGCTGCGAAATGTCCAACAGTTACCTATACATCTCTGCATCCCTGTTTGTGGAATATGGTAGAGTTGACACACTATGGCTATGTGTGACACATCTATTATCACAATGAGTTTCAAAATGTTCATATATACCTGGAGACATTGGGCCACATGACCCTATGGAAATGCCTGATATTTGTTGCTATAGATGTTCTTCAAAATAAATTTTCAGTTAGTACAGATGGTGGCCTTTCATGCTCAGATATTCCAATCAAAATAGTTTTTTCCAGACACTTATCATGAGGGATGATAGTGTAGAGTTTGTTACGTCTAAAGTAGCCCAAGACTGTTTCAGTCTCTGGTAAGACAACGGTGCTTCGTTTTTCTCGGACAGCAGGGTATGTTTCACAAAGCTCAATTTGGTCTGAATACCCCGTTTCAAGTAGCAGCCTGCAAACTTTGTCAATGATTGTAATAAACTCCAAATGGCCACGACAATCGTACAACCTGGAAGTTGTGAACCTTTGCAGCATGTAAAAATAGCCTGTCTGGAAGCAACAGCAGCACAAGCACTGCGCTTTGGGGCCTTCGTGAAACAGGTTTCCATGGCTGAGCAGCTGCAGTTAAGCTGAAGATCACTCTGTGCAAATGCCAAGCTTCAGCTGGACTCTGGAGCAGTGAAAAGGTCATCAATCACACTTAAGTGTCTGGAACCTGGGCTTGGCTAATGCCAGGAGGCTACCTATTAGCACGCATAGTGCCTATTGTAAAGGTTGGTGGAGAGAAAATGTTCTGGGGTTTTTCAGGGTGTGGGCTAGGCTGCTTAGTTCCAGGGCAATGTTAACCCTATAGCGTACAAAACCTTTCAGACAATTGTATGATTCAATTGTATGTTCCTGCATTGTAAAGTCATGGTTTGACGAGGTTGATGTCGAAGATCTCAAGTGGCCTGCACACAGCCCAGACCTTAACCCTACTGAACACCTTTGGGATGGATTAGATGAGGTCTGACAGCCACCTCCCTCTTTCTGCTACTAACGCTTCTAAATTTATTTGCTGATCCATCCATTTACGATCTAAACTACACAAAATGTAGACACAGTACATTTAGACACTATTTAAATAATCTTGCAAAGGAAAACCACATTACGGACAATGCTTTATTTATTTTTTTGCAATAAATTAGATTACAATTTTGATGCAGTTACTTAAAGCCTAAATCGGTAGCCAGCGACCTGCAGCTCTTTTTAAAAATACTCTCTCTTCTCCCTAAGCAATCTGCATGCTGAGGGTAACATTAGTTGTTACATTACAACTACGTAAGGTCCCAGTTGCTGGTATGTTATCTAAGGCAAACAGTTGTGTTGTTTTTGTGCTGCTGTCATAAATAATAAAAATAATTACACATGACAAATATGTTGCAAAAATAAAAAATTATTCTAACCCCCCCAGCATCTAAACTAGCAATAAATATAGATAGGAATTTGGCCTCGCTGTCAGGGCCGGCCCAAGACATAATCACTCGGCGCCCCTCTCTCTCCTCCGCTAAAAAAATAAATAAAAATAAAAAGCGCCCCTTCAAAAGTGCCGCCTGGGGCAATTGCCCCACTCTGCTCCATTGTAGGGCCGGCCCTGCTCGCTATTCATTTCTAAGAGAATATACATTAGTGAGAGCATCCCCACAGTCAAACTCAGAACAACTCCCTCTGTACATTCTACCACAGGCAAGCACCTTTAACACTGTCTCAAGCTGAATCTCATGGTGCCACCCAGGGCCGGCCGAAGACTTAACGCCGCCTGGGGCGAAGTTTAAAATGCCGCCCCCCGCCGACGCCGGGGGGGGGGGGGGGGCGGCGGCATTATCTACCCCCCCCACCGGTACTTACCCTTAAACAGTCCCGCGCGAGTCTCCCTGTGCTGCCACGGTGCCGGCTTGTAATGCTGAGCGCCGGAAATTCACGTCACTTCCGGCGCTCTGCATTACAAGCCGGCACTGAGACCGAACAGGGAAACTCGCCGCAGAGGAGAGAGAGAGGGGCGCTGAGCGGGTAAGCGAAAACCACTCGGTGCCTCTCTCTCTCTCCTCCGCTTCAAAAAAAAAACCGCTTGGGGTGGCAAAGTGCCGCCCCTTCTGAAGTGCCGCCTGGGGCAATTGCCCCAGTCGGCTCCATTGTAGGGCCGGCCCTGGTGCCACCGAAGCTTTGCCTCGTATATGCCAATGGTTTTGCATTAAGGCATTTAGAAGGTAGCAGCTAATAAAGTATAGAAAATCACCAACCAGATACCACGTACACTTCCATCAATGATATCCTCACTATCTATGAACATCTGACTTTCACCTGGACAGAGCTAAGATTGTTGCGACGGCAGTCTTTAAAAGGGATGCAAACTGTTGGACTGCTCCTTCACCTTCAGAATTAGTCTTCACATTTGTTTGCAGGCAAGGTGTATCGGTATTAAGTATTATTTCGGAAAGAAATAAATTATCTTCGGTATCCTGTGCATATAGATAGGACTTCCACAGCTGTGCGCCAGCCTTGCTCTTGGCGATAGTGTAGATATTCATCACGTGTAAGGATGTTTGGAGAATTCCTGGATCAACACCCTCTTTCCATGCAATGTCCAAACGGTACGCTGAATCTGTGGCCATCCACTTCTTCTCAAATACTTCCGGAGTTATGGCAACATCACTAATCAGTGTGAAAGGCTGCTGTTTCTCTGGTGTTTCTCCAGAATCCACAATCGAGGTAACTTCAGAAGTCACTCTTGATGTATGTTCTACTGTAAAAAAAAAAAAAAGAACGAGAGATATATGTACAAGTGTAAAAAAAAAAAAAAAGCTTTGTTGTGGGCTAGCATTTATTTGAATGGATTTGTGTAATTGCATGGACTGAAGCTGCGACACAAGTACAATATATTTCTGCATGCAGAGTAGGAACTGAAAGAAGTCATCGAACCCTGAGAGCAAATATTATGTAGTCTGACAAATGCCAAAAAACAGCCCTGTAGAATTGCACATAGCGACTAGAGTATGAAACCTGGGAACTAGTGCATTATTTAGCAACATCGGTAAGGTAACAGATAAGGGTATGCATCAATTATTCCATCCCCTAATTATCATTGTGTCTAGGAAAATATTATTACAAGGCATTGCCTCATTGTCACGGACTTATAGCTTCTTAAATTAATGGAGCCTAAAAATTACTTTTTATATCTACTTGGATAACACTAAGCATCTGATTTAATACACATCTGTCGTTCAGTGGATCTTGTAACTCTTTCTCGTAAGGTGACTCAAAGATTATACTTTGCAATATGCAATCTTGATATGGTTAAACAGTCATTACGTTATTATGTTGCATGTGACCATGGATTATTATATGCTCACATATTTTTTTTCACTAAGGGGTAACTTGAGCATGTGTACACTTATCATCTTTAATGAGTTTGAAGTTCCAACTACTTACCTCTAACAAAGAATTCTCACCGTCCCAAATATGCACTGATCTTCTGTATTTAGTCTCTTGGAATTGAATTTGCAGCAACCAGCGGATGTTTAAGGTTGGCTCAACAAACAGCCACATTTCTGACCACTTGGAAGCCTTTTAAATTTGCTGTTTATGAACCCCAAAATTAGTGAATGGCTCCATGTGGCAATTTTGGTGGGGTGCATGGTATGATATAGCAACCACTATGAACCCATTAACTTTTTACAACCTACCTGTGGGAAGATGATCAGTGGCACAAGAAAGGTTAGACCTCCCTGAGCTGGAAGTTAGGACACCCCAGTGCCTTATGTCGTACAGAGGCACCAGTGTATTAAAGTTTGACACCCATGTGTTAACCGGTTCCTCTTTTTGGTCTACTAGTAAACCCAATGATGGGTCAGATTTTGGACTGTTCAATATCTTCTTCACTTCATTCACACCAGTGGATAAAAGTCGGTAGTAGAAGAGACCCCGATCTCGTACTGCCATATTGGTTTCCTCCTCTAAAAACAATTTAAACATGATTAGCAATGGATTAAGCGAGATGTCTGAGGAACACCATTTTTTATAGTATGTAGTCAACATGAGGCTGCCAGCTAGATATCCTGGGTCATAAAAAGGAGAGCAGGATCACTTGAGTTATTGAGTTGCATTCAATTTCTGCTTTGCAGTACCATGACCAGCGGCTACAGTTTATCCGTAACTCAGGGTACAAAAGGGGAACTGTAGTAGTCATTTTAGCATTATCAAAGGAATGTGAAACTTAAAACCTTAAAACTACTTAGAGCTTGTTTCGTTGTCACTCGGTATAACTGTTTTAGAAAGATTCACGAAAAATTGATCTCACAGAAGTTACCATCTGTATCTCAAAGCTGCAGGTCAGAATTTCAATTTTGTTAAGATTACGTACATAACAAATTAGAAATGTAACAAGTAAAGCAACATTGTATGTAGAAGACACTGATGTATCCGTTTTTCAAGGGAATAAGGACAGTGAGAGAAAGCAATTAGGTCTTGACTCACCTATGGAATAATAAATTAGGCGCCCTAGGGTGTCTTGACATTCAGCTGGACGCGTCAAAAAGAGCCGTACTAAAGCAGTTAGAAGCTCCATCTTTACCAATGGAGAGGTTTCAGCCTTAACATTGTCAGCATAATCTTCCAAGACATAAGGAGCATTGGGAATGTGTTCTCCGTGCGTCCCTAGGAGCCAAATTAGAGCCCTTTTCCCCTGTAAATATATATTGAACAATGATATTTTCAGTTACACATCAGCACACCACAAATGTCGTTCAAATGAGCTATACAGATGTCTCCATTTGCTGATACATAACGACATAAATACAGGAAAAAATTGAAAAAAAAATATTTTTTCTTTCATATAAGACCATGTTACGAAACTGCTGGTAATACTTCTATGATTTGCAATAACTCACTTGAGCATTGAAGCTATTGCTAAGTATTTGTGCACATAGGCAGAATAGCTACGACTTGATATAGACATAGATGTAGATGTATTTTCCCCATTCTGTTTCAGACTTCTAGATCCTGGTGAAACGGTCAGCAATAATATGTTAGAAATGCTAATGGTATCTCTCTATAGATATATTTGCTATTATCGTAGTATCTTTTATTCTAGAATACATTTTGTATGGCTATTCAAGAATATCCTGATAAGTGAATATCTATGAGCATGTATAGTCACCTCATTATCCTGAATGTTTTCTTCACATCCAGGAAGAGCTGTACATACTGATGGAATGCACTGGGGACACAGCCAAACCAGGTCCCGAAAAGTCTGTATGACAGCTGTAAAACAAAAACTCTTAAGACACCTTGGAAACAATATGGTAGGTTTTAGTTTTCATTATCCATCTAATTGCTCACGAGCACCCTTATAAACCCACCATTCTTCCCAAGAAACTTTTATAAAGTGCCATAAGCCTCTTTTGTATCTGTATGTGTAAGCGTATATTTATTTTACCAAGTGTATACTTGTTTTATACTACCTAAAACTTATAACAGGTTTGTATCATAAATGTTTCCACCAGATACATTCAATTGGTTTGGAAAGCTCTAGATTACTCATTTAACTTCTAAAGACATTGTTTTAATAATTGTAAATGTGCCACATTATCGTTATCAAACATAGATACATATATTGAACTGTTTTCTACACGACTCCACTGATATGGATGGGTACAGACCGGTAAATATACCAATATACTATGATACATTCCATTGCAGCGATACCTGATGTGATGTGTTCTTGCTTGAATTCAAGAAGCCCTGCTAAGATTTTCACACAGTTCTCGCTGTATGTTCTCGCAATCCGACCTGAAATTAAAGAATAAAGTACTTAGCAGGTTTTACGATCTACTAGTTATGGTAGTGGCTGCAAAAAATTGAACGTATAGAATAAAAATTGATTACTATTGGAAATCCGGCCTTGAATACTCTCTCCCTTGTCAAACGAAAATATTCTAGCACTAAACAAACAATTTCCCATCACAATGCAGCAGTGCTTCAGCAAAGGTTTTTTGATGTAGGGTCATCCCTTGTTTGTTGTCCATAAGTAATATGACACAGGGCATATTTTGTGTACAAAGAGCCTTAAGTCTTACCGATTGCAAAAATAGCAGTATGGGCAAGCTGTGCCGACACATCAGTGCAGCAGACTCGAAGCTCCTCGAGAACGCTGAGCACGTTTTCATCGTTGACCAGCTCACATAAGATATCCATCTTCTGGTTTTTGATGTAGTGAGGATCATTGTAGGAACAGAAAAACTTTTTGTAATGAGCACTGAAATGTCCTGGAAAGCTGCGCAAAATCTCTCGGACATGGCACAAGACAGCAAAGCACATTTCCTTGCACTCCGAGGTGCAGGCGCTGAGCAGTGGAGCTTTCAGCCTGGCCAGGACATCCATCTGCACGTGAGGGAATCCTTTAGCCAGAACCAGGAAGAGTTTGGTTGCACCCGTGACCACACTGATGTGCGTGCTCTTCAAATAGCTGTCCAGAAGATTAAGGATGTCAAAAATCTCCTCTTCGGTGCGAGGTCTGTATCGAAGGAGAAAGGTTAACACTTCACTTTGTCCCCAATGATCCAAGTCAGCCAGCCTAAAGTAAAGAAATACATACATAAATGTCAATAAACAAATAAATGTAGTAGGTCCGCGTCACAGGTAAATGTGGAGTGTTCATTTCAAATACTAAAGGCCATTACCAAAGGTTTATTCACAAGTTGAATGCTGGCCAGCTGGCTATCGTCTATTTAAGTGTGCATATGAGTAAAGAGTGAAGCATACAGCCCTCACAACAAAATACAGGAATGTTTATTAGTAGATTAATGATTTCTATAACTAAAAAAACTTATGATGTTAACAAGTTTTCATATGTTGATAAAAGGAACACCCTGTACAAGTTCTACATTCAGGATCTCATAAGCAGGAGTCAGGAACATCCAATTTTTTTAATCTAAATCGGCATCTGTACTTATCTTTATTTATTATTATTTATTGTTTTATATATCAACATCAAACTCCATTTGAGGCATTTTTAAGGGGAAATATGTCTATGTTACATATTCTGAATAGCAGACATTATGCCTGATTTGTACTGCAAATCTATCTCTTATTCTCAGAGGCCACCAACGCAGCATTATAATTATAATTGCAATCGATGAGAAACTCCCGTCAAATCCAACTTATTTCATTTAATTGAGAAGTGCGTTAACATAGAGTTGCACCCAGTTAACTGTCATATCATGATGTACGGAATAACTCTTTCTCATCAGCCCCTGCCCCCGTGTGTTTAACTCCAATAGCATCCTCTTCACAGGAATGAATCTAATATCCCCCATGTTGCAAACTAACACATCTCCCACGTTTTTCTTTAACAGAAACATTATATTCATTCTTTTTAGTGGGGCTATTATGTATAGTAAATTGTCCCTTTAAAAAGAAATAAAAAGGCCAGGTGGTAAGCAGCATCCCCACCTATCTTCTCACAAAAACCATGCTAGGTTCTTATTTCATAGCTGTATCCTTCCCTGGCTGATGTGTACAATACTGTACTGGCATTAGTACATTTTAGTTGTAGGAGGGCCTGACCGTGCCAGCGACTAAAAGATGGTTAGGATGGGGAACCTGTTGAGTAGATGATGTGCAATGGGTTTGTTGACGACAACTCCATCTTCTTCTTTCAATATTTCCTCCAAGGCACGTAAGCAGTTCATCAAGACAATAGGGTCAGGATCTCGAAGTAGGCTGTACAGTTCATTCACTATTCCTCCGTCTAAATATAAACACGAGAGCAGTTTCAAAGATCACATAGAAAAAACATATCTGAAATATGTCACTGCATTAAAAAACATTTTTATATTGCCTATACAGAGCTATACTGTGTTGTCTAGTAGTATTCTGAAAGTCAGCTATCATTAGAACTAAAAGGCTCTCTTGTTCTTCCTGTTCTTGCACAGAATGGCAGAAACAGAAAAACAGAAGTGGTAATCTGAGCCAATGAAACATGCAAATCAGTCTGCTGAAGAGCAAAATGTTTCAAGAATACCACAGTGCTTATGAGAAAGAATGTAAACTACAAGCCTCGTGGCTGCATCGTACGCACCATACAGCTGTCAAGCATTCCAAGCTTTTAAGCAAAACAGGAAGTAAATGTAGAGCAAGAGGAAGTAGAGAATTGAGACAATAAAATAATAAGGGTTGCAATCATTTGGATTGCTTCAATACCAAGCCTCCAAAGTTTAAAGCTAAAATATTAAAGTCTAACCTGAGTGTAGTTTGACAGTACACAAATTAGTTTCCAAGGAGCAGTTAACCAAACCATTACGACAAATGAGCATGAAATGCTAAATATATATATATATATATATATATATATATATATATATATATATATATATATATACACTAATGGAGCAAGAGGGAAATTGCAGATGGAATGAGACATAGGAGAACTGTAGTGTTAAATAGCCATGGTCCTGAAGGGATTAACGTAGACTCTCTAAACAGGGTTAACTTCCAACAGAAGCATTGGACACCAGCTCCATTCTGTTCTAAACAAAAACATAGAGCACTACTAAGAGTGCCTCACTGAGATCAGTGTTTAAATATTCTGGGTTTTAACAACCTTCCAGCAGAGGTTACAGTAGCAAGAAAAATAAGCGTAAGCAGCTTCTCGGTCACATAAACCCAGGAAAGCATTCATTCTGGCGACATGTTCATGGGGGTTTCTAAAATATTATTATTCAACTAGAATAATACTCCAGACTCTTCGAAGTTTGTGCAGCATTGTTCCTCTACCCCGCAAACATTATGCTTTACTGTACTGGGACTAAGTACCATGTATGATCAGCTTCACTTAAGAGCATATATTTCATACTCACCAACTTCCATGTCGCCTTGCAGCATGTTCAGTTTAGCACACCCCAAAACCGCCACTCTTCTTACGTATGAAGCCTTGTCTCGAAGTCCATTATAAATGGGCTGTTGGATATATTCATGTATGCCTGGCATTCTAGTAGCAAACATGTGGGGAAAGAACAGTGAGAATATCTCTGTTAAGTACTACAAACGTTCACTGAGATGAAAACAGTAATAACCATTTCAGAAAAAAATAAATAAGAGCAATAAAGGTGTAGTCTTGACAATTAAATGTATATATGTTTTTCAGGGATCAGTGAAGTAATGTGTTTTTGCGTTACTAATCCCAGTCTGCTCATTTATTCCCTACACAATTTCTTTCAAGTAACACCAATAGATCTTCTGAACATACATACAAGTTTGTGCATGAACCTGACCAAAGCTCACTTGTGCTACTGATATCCTAGCCTAGGCTACAGGCTACTGGCCCATCCATATTTAAATAGAAATACTCTGCAGGACTGAGTAAGGATAGGGGTATTGTTATTTCATATAAATGTACAGTGATGTAAACTCGCTTCATGTCCCAGGAAGGCTGACAGGACCTCATAATGTCTTAACTGATTAAATGAAAGTAAAAAAAAAAAATGTGCCATTAAGCTACCTTTAACCCTTTTCACATTGCAGGCCGCTTTCCAAAGAGGGTTTAGAGTGGCACTACGTAGGATACACATAGCAGGCAAAGTAGGCTCAGACAGCCAGCGATGTATCTCATTTGTAGCTGGCACTCTAGGGGTTAACAGTGAAGAACTCAGTTCCTGGAAATTCTGATTACTTCTCCCACGGGTATACACATAAAGTAGATTTTTAGTACATTGCCTTCTACTTTCATTCATAAACATCAATAGATAGGTTTATAACTTATAAAGCGCAATGTCCGTTCCAGCTTACACTGACCTGAGGTTGCACATGCTCCGCAGGGCCAGTCCTCTGACCATAGGATTAGGATCCGAACAGTCCTTGCACAGTGTATTGATAGCTAACAGCGCAAGATCAGGTTTATGAGCAGCATATGTGCACATATATAAGTAAACCAGTTTCTTTTGCACGATGTCTACCGTGGCACTGGCTTTCACCATCTCCATGAAAACACTGGACACGTCCACTCCCTGGGTCATGTGTCTTTGACATAAAAAAAAAAACAATATAAAATTAAATTGGTCCACATCAAAACACACATGTGATTTTATTCTAATGATGTAAGCAGCCAACACCAAAGAAAGTGTGAAATATAGTTGAATACCGGTATTAGTGTTCATATTCGTGGTGCACAGCAGTAAAATAATGATGACCGAAAGGGCAGTCATGCACATTATTTGAGTTATCAGTGAAGAAATCTGAGCATGCTGTTTCTATTTCATTATACTAGAGTTTCAATAAAAAAAAACTATCCATATGAAAAACTATCCAGAACCTATACATGCAGTCCTGCTGATTGGGCCAGTGGGGTACCCTAGGCATGACCCATAAATGACGTCATTGTGAAGCTAACGTTACACATGTAGCTCCAGTGAACCTTGGGCTATTGTCCAACTGGAATCTAGTTGCACCGCCATCGCCCTGTTAGACCAGAGTACACCGCTGGATTGCTCTGCTTTTGCAACTCTTCCCCAGTCATTCTTTACACATAATCCTCATTACGTGGAGATGGGATTATGTAGAGGGAAACACCAGCACATTGAGCAAATAGTAAGAGAATCAATACCGCTGAACGGGATTGTTTCCCATATGTACTACAACAGTTAACGAATGCTACATTATTTCTAAGTGCAATTCTGCTTAAATGGAAACAAACGAATTACATTTACATATTATAGATTTTTGAGGAATCACAAAGACACTCTGGGTTGCATTAACTGTACAGTGAGTAAAGATGGGTGAAAAAAGTAAATTTCTCATGTTAAATATATCAGGTAAAAATACAAAAAAACACTTCCTAGAAGAGAAACTCCCCGGGGCATCTCCTTCATACACTGAGGCTCATATTAGTCTTGTTCAAACACTGAGAGTCTCAGCTGGCTGCTCATCTTAAAGAAAAACCGATAACAACCCAGTAAATATTGCTGGTTCAGCTGAGTTTCAGACAGAAAGAAATGAATCAAGTGGTGGCACAGCAAAGCACTATAGTGTATTTGGCTTGCTAACTCCCTGTCGATTTAGCGGGATGTTTTCAGTCATTTCCAAGAGAGAGAACAAAAAGATCAAGAAGCATCTAGTCATTTGCATGAACAGAGTATTGATGTATTCATAGCAGAATCCAGCCTGGGAAAATGCACACGTAGCAATTTAATCCTTATGATTAGCTGGATACTTTAAGAACACAAACAACTTCACAAAAAGGGCCAGTAGGTTAGAGCCTGGGTTTTAAAAAAGGGAAGGAAAAGTAAAGTAAATCTTGATTAAAAAAATTTGAGTTTCCTTTTTTATTAAATAACTTTGGGGGGTAGTCTGAGCTTAATGATTGAGATACCAAAGAGGTATTCAGTCACTTTTCATGTGAAAAGGATTTTCTCAAGTTTACTTGAAGTAATAACATTTCTGCCATTTGTGTTGTTTTCAAGACGTGTGATAATTTAACGTGATGCACAATGTTTTTTCCATGTACATGACAGTCATGCAGCAGATCCCATCCTTAAGTGTTCACCAGCCAGATCAAAACAGCAGCCACAAACTGCAAAAGTGTACAAAAACAGAATGCGGCTGTGTGTGTATCCAGCAGGTGGCCACGCGTATGGCATTTGTTGGCCACAGGCCTTCAAGTGCCAGGACCAATATTCATCCCCAGTCATCACTGGTTGCACGGCTGGTACGCCTTCCACAATAATTTCAACTTTCCACTTTTGCTAAACCAAATGCTGGTAGGTATTTAGTCTCAAATCAGAATCATGTACATACCATCGCTGTGTTGAAGTCATTTAGTTTGTAGTATTGATTTGGAAAAACCTAGGCAATATACATTGGGAGTATCACAGACATAAGGCTGCAGAGAACATTAATTCCCCTTTCAATACGTTTTCCCCTGTTGTATTTTTGCTAAAAGGAGTATAATTACACCCCTTGTGTACCTGACCCTCCTGGGTAAACCCTTTACCCTCTTTACTTCATTGAATCCCTGCTTTCCTTGCTCTGCGCCTGACCGGTTTCTAGCTGCGATTTCCCTGGAACTGTTTCAAACTGAACTGAATCATAGAGTAATTAATGGTCTGTGTGCAAATATCTACAAAGAACAATTACAGAGGTGTGCAGTCATGTAAAAGGCTCCGCCACAGGCATTCTCAGAGACACCGTTCACATAAATACATAAACACCGACTTCCACACACATTTGCTATGATACTCTGTAGCGTTGCTTGACCCTGGCAATACGCTATACTTTGCATACAATAACTGTGGGTTTGAAAACATAGACATACCGAACGCTGAAGGAACAGCCTGACTTGGAAGGTAATTGACCTGCACATGCCATTACTTCCACCCTATTGCCCCATGCTCTGCTCTGACATACTGGTTGACCCTATCACATGACAGGAAATGAAAAGCTCTCCTCCTCCATCGCTGATCTTAGACTAGAATTGAAGTCTGTCCATCTTCAAATACTCCTGCTGCAGACACCTAGAGCCAAGTGGGCCCCCACATCACCCAGCAGAAAAAAATATCTCCCTACAATGCAAATACTGGTAAATAAAGACTACAGGAAGGAAGTGAGGGTCCCTTTTCCTCCCTCGTTAGCCAGCCTCTACACATTCTACGCTACCTAAACTCCACCCTTTCCCCTTCTGACTCCGCCCATTTCCCTTTTCCTCCCTCATTAGCCTGCCTCTACACATTCTACGCTACCTAAACTCCACCCTTTCCCCTTCTGACTCCGCCCATTTCCCTTTTCCTCCCTCATTAGCCTGCCTCTACACATTCAGTATGAAATCAACTAGGAATAGTAGTATGAAGAATTGAAGGCGCAGTAACTTGCTTCTTCAACGGGAATTCTAGTTCAAGTTAGGAATCCAGGACAGTAACATTTTTAAACATAAATTCCCAGGCACATGCCTTTGCATAGTATAAAGGTCCTTAGAAATATAAGAGATTGGTAGGCCATTCTGTCAAATGTAACTGGTTGTCTACATATGTATTGCTATGGCTCTGCTCAGCTGTTCCACGCTATGGTTTTGACAAACCTGGTAATTTGACATACGACTCAAAATAACCTTCATGATTAAGTAGAATCAGAACTTGTTTTTTTTTGTGTTTAGTTCTCCATGGCTAACTTTCGGTAGAACCATTTGGAGAAACCTACTGCTACCTTTGTCCCTCCCCAAAAAATTACAAAAGAACAAAATCACACAAACAAGGCATTTTCATACCGGATAACTTTGTGAATGACATTCCTGTATCTAAGTCTGTCTGCTTGGATATGGGGGTTACACAGGGCTCTCTTCAGGTCTTTGATGGCATCTTCTGACCCCAAATACGGCATTGTATTCTCTCGACAAGACCTTTCCTGAATAGTGAAAAAATTAAACAACATTTTAAAGTGTGCTACCACAAAGTGAGCGCAGTACGTTGAAACTATTTGGCTGTCTGTATATACATACAAAGCAGCAATAAAGTACCTTCACACGCAAAATCCCAGTCGTTCTAAGAAGATGACACTACAAATAACGTTACAGAAAAGACGTCAAAGGAGCTGATTGATTGCGAACAGTGTTTTTCCCTCTTTTAGGTAAATCTGTGGTATTCTGATGACCTGAGAACTTGAACACCACCAGTTCTCCTACAAATGTACGCGCAGGCATTGTATCAGCCACATTGGCATGCTATCTTGCTGAACAGAATAATAATGTGATATGAAGATAAAAGGGGCTGGGGTAATAAATCACAAGTGCCTCCCAGTGTAAATAAACACACACAGAGAAAAACCCCAAACATGACTGTGTCTATACCTGCTCTTACCAAGCAGGCACTCCCTACATTTCTCTTAATATCCTGTATACAGGATAAGCTTCCCAGCAAGGCACTTTCTGATACATCGATTTTTCAATGTGATTTATCACTTTTATGTTGTCTCAAACGGATTATTACAATCCTTAGGCTTGTTATGCCACTCTGGTGTACGCTGAGCTTGTAGACCACAACAGTGATGTTTGTGAGGTACTGAACGTCTAACCCCCACCCATCCTCTGCTTTTTCTTCAAATAGCCAGCTTTTTGGTTTTCGCGCTCCCTTAACTGCCATTCATTTACCCTTTGGTTGTCACATTGTTGCATGTAAGTAAACAGTAAATATTTTTGTATTCTCTTTCTTTATTATGACTTTCTTACTTGTCAGCAGATTTAGGGGGGGGGGGTGTAACATTTTGGCGGGAAGCTCATACTGTCCGCTCCCCAAACTCCACCCTTTCCCTTCTGACTCCGCCCATTTCCCCCGTACACTCTCTGTTGGTCACGTTTGATAGTTATAACGGGGTCTCGGCTACAATACCTTGTAACTCCGGTCCTGTGGAAGCACTTCCGGGATGGGAAGGCAGGAGTAGTCAAGTGTCGTGCAGCGAACGCGACTACAGCGCATGCGCTTGAGTCTCGCCTGCGGTAGATATGTGCTGCTGTCCCGCGAATACTAGGATGTGATGTGAATTATATTATATCTGTGTTCTATAATAGAATGTGTAACAGGTTGTTACGGACGTGGATGTGGGCAGGTTGGTTTCTGTTGCCGTGGAAGTATAGACTGATTGCTTACAAGTGGTTTGGCAAATGAGATCCTTCTTGAGGAAGCTGGAACGTCTGCTGTCTATATTAATCTAAGGTCTACAGCACCCATTTCAGTTTTTGATATACCTTTTAAGGAATGAGCTCATCTGCTGTATAACTGAAGAAATATTGTATGTTTACCTCTTAATAGCTAGTGTACTGCAGGTCCCCCGACCCCCCCCCCCCCTTCAGTAATGGCATACATCATATGATATGGGCAACAGGTTAAAGTTTGGTGAAGAGGGGTTAAATCTATAAAGCCATACTTTTTAGAAATATATATAATGTGTGTAAATATCCCTTTCCCCAACGAACTAATCTCTTAATAATGTCTATGTATAGATGTTTTTTAATTATTTTGTTAATTTTTTTTTTTTACAAAGCTGGAAGGTGAAAATGAACGGTGTGATTATCCCAAACACTCCCATTGCGGTGGACTTTTGGCAGATCAGACGGTGCAATAACGTCCGGCTCTTTTTCCTGTCCCATATGCACAGCGATCATACCATTGGGTTGTCTTCTACATGGATGCATCCTCTTTATTGTTCCCCCGTCACCTCGAAGATCCTCCAACATAAATTGAAGGTATGGAACTTTTCTAGTGAATAACTAACCTTCTAATTAGATTATGTATTGTTTTGTTTTGTTTTTTATAGCGCCATCATATTCTGTAGTGCTGTGCAGTGGATACACAAGGATATTACAAGCTTACAATGTAGATGGAATGAAACTTTGAGCTTTGATCTTGAGGATTATGTTATTGACATTCGGTATACATATGGAGTGAACATATGCCTGATTACATGTTATATGTTCCCCTACAGTAAACATAGCAATACATGTGATCACAAATGGTGCATTGTTTTCATGCTTTGCCTACTAACCTTCTTAGATATTGATCGTGTGTTTGCCTTTACGACGTCTTACGGTAAAATATAGTTTAATTTATACACTCTGGCTAGCAGTTTTTAAATGAAAAACACTTCCCCTCCTTTAAAGTTCTCATGAACTTATTTTTCATGTAAAATGTCATTTGTGCGGTACAGATTTTATGTAGACACAGATCATGACTAGACATTTTTTTGCAATACAAAACAAAATCTATACTATTGTATCCTAGGTTAACAGTAAGTTGATCCATCCCTTGGAGGTTGACCATTGTCATGTCCTGCCGTTGGATGACATGGGGAAGGAGACAGTCACTGTCACCTTAATAGATGCCAACCACTGCCCTGGCTCTGTCATGTTTCTTTTTGAAGGTTACTTTGGTACGATTCTATACACAGGTAAATGTAATGCAGGACTTCTATGAGTATTAAATGTTTACATGGTGGCGGGCACAATGCTTTGTAACAGGAGCAAAATGTGATGTCCCTTGTTGATTAGTATTTTTTCAGTATGAGAGTCTATTGTTTTATATGTCGGTTGTTGGGCACGTTCTGTCTGATGGTATGTGTCCATTATTAGTAACTATATTCACTTCCTACAAGCTATGCAGAGGCATGGGTAAACCAAAGCCATCACACTGATGTTTTGAGGCAGCTGACGTCCTTTGAACTTCTCTTTTGTGGAAACATATTGCAGTGTAATGGGTGGTATGCTACTTTTGGTCAGCATCACTGACTGTCCTTCTGCCATGTAACTCCTGCACAGGTGACTTTCGATACAGCCCTTCTATGCTGACTTTTCCTCCGCTCTGTAAAAAGACAATTGATGTTTTGTATTTGGACAATACAAACTGCAAACCTGACCAAAAGCTGCTTTCACGACAAGAAGCAACAGATCAGATAAAAGAAGTCATTGAAAAGCATCCAGAACATGAAATAGTGATTGGTATGTATGCAGTGGTAACAGTTGCAGTGATAGGTTATAAGAGTATAACCTTTTTTTTATGCTTTCCAAGCCATACACATTTTAAGAATAGGGTTTCGCTGTTCTATATTTACCTGTGGCCTTCCGGGTAGTAATACGCAGAGCCGTAGGTGAAAATTTAATCCGTTGGATGATTATGCGCCAGTTCTTTCAAGTTTGAAGGGCTTGGCAACTTTGAGAAGGATAAGTAGAATGCAGCCAAGTTCATTACAGGGGAGTAATGGAGGGAATATACAGATTTTGTTCCACATGCCACAGCACTCTGCCAAGGTTAAAAAAATATATATTATTCATATACATATGACCTCCCTGAACAACAAGGTCGCCTATAAAATAATTTTTCTCCATAATGGAAAATTAAATGATTAATACGCTGTCTAGTATTGGCAATAGCGTCTCCTGACCAAAGTATGCAGTGTTTGTTTTGTTGTTCATTCACGTATACATTTTAAGTAGGGAGAGTATTGCTACTATACATATCATTTGTATGGCAGATGATGATGGCAGAAATTTGCTGTTTCATCTGAAGAGTTAGACATTAGAAGTTAATTCCAAACTCAAATGTATTATAGTAGAGTAAAAGTCTTTTTTTTTTTTTTTTTTTTTTTTTATCCTTCAGGCCTTTACAGTTTGGGAAAAGAATCTCTCTTGGTGGATTTGGCAAAGACATTTAAAACCTGGATAGTTGTGAGTCCTCAAAGACTCGAGCTTCTCAGTATCTTGGAATTGGAAGATGTTTTTACGACCGAGGAAGGAGCTGGTAGAATCCACGTTGTAGAACAATCGGAAGTTAATTATGCCAATATGGTACGGTGGAACCATACCTGTCCAACCATAGCTATTCTTCCCACCAGTCGGAAAGTCAAAGTCTGGCATAAGGATGTTCATGTAGTTCCATACTCTGATCATTCCTCTTTTGATGAACTTACAGAGTTTGTATCAAAGATAGAACCTTGTTCCATTGTTCCTGTAGTAAAAACAGAAAAATGTGAGGTTCTTTTCAAACAATACTTAAATACTCTGAAGGAACACTGCCGAGTAATGATTCCAGAGTCGGTGAAAGCTTTTATGAAGAAAAAAGTTGGGAAGGAAGCTTCTGCACATCTATTCAAGGCTCCCATTGTGAAGCGTGCTGCTAGAGGTGTGGAGTTTGAGTCTCCTGATAAGCGGCCACACTGTAATGTAGACTTTTCTACCCTTCAATCAAAACAGAAAAGCACTCCAAAAATATTAGACAGAGAGCCTGACTTGGAAGTAGGACAAAATCATTTCTTGAATTCTGTAGAAGTGAAGGCTGGGGTATTGTTATTGGAATCAAGAACAATAGAATCTAATCAAGAGAAAACCACATTCTCCAACACGAGTGTTCAATCTGATGATGGCCTTTTCGAGATGGACTCCACAATATTTTGGTCCCCTAAAAACAGGAATGTCTCTGTGATGTCCGAGGCTTCGCTCTTATTGCCAGAGGCTGAATCTGCAGCTCATTGCAGCAGTACACCGTTCTCAGATATTCAATTTTCATTTAAACACACTGTATCGGACTGGGAAAAGGTTTGTAGACTATCTTTATTGCCTCTGAAAAACCAGAAAAAAACTGGCCCTCAAAACTTTCAAATACAAGCTGAGGAGTACCTTAAGAAATTCTGTTCAAAAGAAAGTCTGTTCTGATTATTTAATGGGAAGAATGATGCACTTTATTTTCTACAATAAAATATTTGTTTTACAGTTTCTGCACTATGAAACCATAATTGTTCATGATAACTGTTTAAGATATTTCAAATGACAAATGTCATTAGTTTTTCTTGTGTAGCGTTTGCTTCTTAAGGATGTGGTTTAATAACTTTGTTGTGCCGGTCTCAGTAGTGCAATTGAGCTTACTGTGATTGTGTATTTAGATTTTTTTTTAAATGCTCAATGACTTTCCACTAATGTTACCAAGGTTTGCATTAATAACTACCCAGGGGGGTATAACTATATAACAGAGCCAGCTAAGCAACTATAGTATAGTATATGCAACCCATGTAATAAATGTTATTGGGACCTGATGTGATGCACTTGAAAATAATTGCATTCAATGAGCCTTGCTGAATTCAGTGTGGTAGTTATCCCAAATGGATGGCCACAAGCTAAATGCCAAAGGTTTTTTTAATCTCAAATCTACCATGGGCTCTGTGGTATTCTTCCAAATATTAATATAATGTCAAATTATGGGTCAATGCTGCGGGGCTTTTACTGTACATACAATATGTACATACATATAGTTTTTTAAGGTCAATCATTTGTCATTTTTTTATGGAAGATTTTCCTAGGATTTCAAAGTTATGGTAAAATAGTTTGAGACCAGAGGCCTTTAATAGTATGTCTCCTTCAAAATTGATAGCATTGTAAAGAGGTCTGTTTTCATACTTTTTTTTTTCTTCCCTAAATTATTTGTTTTATATAGCGCCATCAAATTCCATAGCGCTGTACAATGGGTGGACAGGATATAACAAGTAGTATGTAACATAACAAATTGGCTAACGGAGACAACAGGTGAGATGGGCCCTGCTGGAACGAGGTTACAAATTCCTAAAAACCTACATTAGAGATCCGAACACTTTTTTTTTGTATCACAAATTGTTGCGGGATATTATCCTAAAACTGCAATTAAAATCAGGGGTCCTGTGAAATTGCTCCTAAGGGCTGCCTCTCACAAAATGGCAGCTCCCAGTAAAAAGTAAGAGTAGCCAGAGGGTCTGTCAAGTCCCCATAAGACCTCTGCAATAAACCATGCAATAAACCATGCAGATAAATGGAGCCCAACTTTCTAATCACTGTTATTAGTAAAATGTAAAAATAGTGTTTTAAAAAAAACAAAACATATAGCAACATTTAAAAACTGCTCCAGTGATGTCATCATGACATCATAACAGGAGCCATCTAGTTCCAAGAAAAGTTATAAAAACTGTCCAAAAAAAATGTTTAATTGTTTTAGGGTAAGTCTTAAAATTGACGCTGCATCTTCCCAAGAACTTCTTTAAATACCAGCATTTGAAATACCCTGGAGTGTCTAGTAAAAAGTAAGAGACCCTCCTGAGACCTCTGAGCTCCCCCTGCAAGTTATTGGTAAAAATATTTAAATAGCCCCCAAACAACCCATCAATTCCATGCAGGAGTGGTATCACTGTACGAAGGAGATGTTGCTGAACACATATTGGGGTGTTAGGCAGCGATATATACCAGGAGATGTACATTCATCCCTGAATTACAATGTGTTTGAACAAAAACCCCAAAAATACTACCACAAAGTTTTTTGAGGTATGCTGATAGTAGAATTAATGCATGGAGAGAGTTAAAATACTAGCATTTGAAATATCCTGGTGTGTCTAATTTTCAAAAATATATGGTTTGATGGGGTAAGTTGAACTTCAAAGATGTCCCAAATAGGACATGAACGCAGTATGACCAGAGTAAAAAAATAGTTTTGACACGTGTGATGGTGTGTTTAAGCGTTTCCCAGAAGAAAGGGTTAACTTCTAAGCCCGGTACTACAATCTAGTTGATTGATATCTGCTGCTGTAGCAGTTACTGGGACTTTGATACACACCTTCACTTGACGTGTGAACTTCACTTGAGTGAACTGCTTTTAAACTAATATATTGCATGCCATTTCCTTTTCCTTATCTTTTTAGATGTAAACACTGTGATCATACTTATTCAAATGAATGTAACATTGAATCAGTTCTGCTTTTTTACTCTAAATTGAGATTTTGGGGGGTACCACATTACCATTTATCTGCTGTTTATTTGGAAAGCTTTGTATAGCCTTTGCTTAAATGGGGCTTCAAATAATTAAAGTCAGAGTGGCTTACAAACACCTACTTAAGTACTTTAACAGCTTATATAAAGGTGTCACTTTATTTAAGTTGTCTACAAGGTTCTAAAGAATCTTTATTTATTTTTTTTATATTTTGTAATTTTTTTCAAAGTACCCTCCTCTGCTAATATCTGTATATAAAGAACACTTTAAAATGGATAATAAGGCAACCAAAATTACTCAAATCGGGTTAGACAGCTGACATCTGCTTGTGATTCAGACAATCATTTTGACTTAGGGCTAAATTATTGATTAATAAACACTGCAGACCTGCTTTCTTCATAATACTATGTATAATCAGGTGTGCAATCAGTCACCCCGCCATATATGCAGACTCAGGGTGTTCAGGCTGACATCACAGGAAGAAAATGTGAGGTCAGAAGCCCACTAAATTAAATGACTTTCCATGTTGAATTTGCTTGACACGGTTGCTGTTACATTCCATCAGAGTGGAGTCAGCATGCAGTCTTCTACTGATGGGGGGAGAAAATACCGTCTTTGTTCAAGTGCTGTAATCCTTTAAACCAGGCATGTCCAAAGTCCGGCCCGAGGGCCAATGGCGGCCTGCATTCCCGACTGATAATGCCCCACAGATAAGTTGCCCAAATATAGATCTGCTTTTTTTTATATTAAAGGCAAAGTGATTTAACACCTGTTTAGATTTGTCATCCAAGTCACAAAATGAAAAGTATGCCGTTTTCAATAAACTTTGCATAAAATAGTTAATTTGCATTTAATTTTAATGGTTCAAAGAATGTCAGGCAAAATGGTCGGCCCTCGCACATGTTCACTTCATCAAATCTGGCACTCTTCGAAAAAAGTTTGGACATGCCTGCTTTAAGCTAACAGTGCCTTGGGCCTGGTTGAAGTGCACCACTGGCACCAGCCTATGGCTGTCACTGTCGTAGGGAATGTATACCTTTCTAAGAGGACGTTTGTGAGACTGCCCATTGACCCACCACCATCGCAACTGAACATTTGTAGAGGATTTGCCCCCAACCCCATGGACCTAGTAATTGGCAGACAAAACACTTAATGCTTGCAGTCCAGTCCAAACTGAAGGGGCTGCATAGAGAAGGTATAAAAGGATCGAGTAGACCGTCTGATTAAAGTCATGGTTACACTAAATAGATAACTGTTAGAAGCTGCAAGTAAAAGTTCTTAGGCTTAACATCGGTAGTGGGGAAAATATTTGAAGGGTTGCTAAAGGTATACATTCAAGATCATATCTTGATCCATAATCCAATTAGTAGAAGTCAACATGTATTTGTGAAAGACCGGTCTTTTAGCATTCTATGAAGAAGTTAGTAAAAATATAGACCTGGGTGTGGGTGTAGATGTGATTTATCTGGACTTTGCTAAGGCATTTGATACGTTCCACATAAAAGGCTACTCTACAAATTAACAGAAAAAGGCTTAGGGGCAAATGTCTGTATGTGGATCAGAAATTGGCTAAAGATAGAATGCAGAGGGTTGTTGTGAATGGGTGTTTCTCAGCCTGTACGCAGGTAGTACGCAGGCACTCCGCCTCAGGGGTCTGTCCTCGGTTCTCTTCTTTTTAATTTATTTATAAATGATCTCCCAAGCTGCATTGAGAGACATGTCACAGTTTTTGCTGATGACACAACATTAGGCAGGGTAATTCAGACTAATCTTGATGATGCTTCTTTGCAGGAAGATTTAGACAGAGTTGGGGACTGGGCGTGCAAGTGGCAGATGAGGTTTAACATAGATAAATGCCAAGTTATGCATTATGGTAAAAATAATAATAATGCAACCTAGTCTTTAAGTAGAATATCCTTGGGGGAAACTACCAATGAGGACTTAGGAATAGCAGTTGACAACAGACATGACAACAGTGCGCAATGCCAGCAAGCATGCGTAAAAAGAGGTATTGATTCAAGGGAGGAGGATATTATCTTGCCTCTTTACAGGTCATTGGTAAGACCTCACCTTGAATATGCGGTACAATTCTGGGCACCGGTCCTTAAAAAGGACATTATGGAATTAGAAAAGTGCAAAGGAGGGCTACGAAATTAATAAGGGGATTGGAAGATACTAGTTATGAAGAGAGACTAAAAAAGTTAAAATTATATACGCTAGAAAAACTGCGTCTCAGAGGGGATATGATAACATTATATAAATATATGCAGGGCCAATATAAAGAGCTCTTCAGTGACCTGTTAGTTAACAAATGTACAAACAACAAGCAGTCACCCTCTGAGACTGGAAGAGTGCAGGTTTCATAGACGACAAAGGAAGGGATTCTTTACAGTAAGGACAATAAATGTATGGAATTCACTTCCAAAGGAGGTGGATATAGATGCCTTCAAAAGGGGTCTGGATATTTTTTTTTAGAAAGGTATGACATACAGGGCTATAAATAGAATAACATTAATATTTTAGAGCTTCTTGATCCAAGGAGAAATCCGATTGCCTCTTGGAGTCAAGAAGGATTTTTTTGCCTTCTTTTGGATCAAGAATAGGAAGGTTAGGTAGAAGGGTTGAACTTGATGGACTTAGGTCTCTTTTCAACCTTATTTACTATGTAACTATTCTGCCAGCAGCCACAAACCTTTTTAAAAAGCTAACATTAGAGAGCTCAGAACTTTCAATGTAAAATGTAATCAATGATAGTATGCATAATACATTTTAATACACATACACAAACATATGTGATATGATATTTTTAAGGCGTATGGTTGAAAAAAAGTTTAATGTATTCTCAGACAGCTGATTCCTCAAATCAACAATTTAACTCATTAGAATATAGCCATGTTTGCCACAAGATGGCAGCATTTATGTTGTAAGCCAAATAGCCATGTTAGTATTTTAAATAATCTTAGTTGTGCTATAAGACATCCATTTAGCTGAATTGATAATACACGATCACAAGTATCTTTATACCAACATTCTCTTATTTACTAAACTCATTGGCAGTATTTGGAATATAGAAACTCACAGTATTCCACAATGTGGATATATGTTCTACCTGGTCTAAATTATATAAAAGCCACAGCATGCAATGGGTTGGTGGACTGGGAGCAGACACAGACTGGCCATCTGGCGCACTGGGCAAATGCCCGGTGGGCGGCTGGCTGACATCACCCCATACTCACGGTAACTCATCCGATCTGATGCCCTAGATATGCCCGGCCACATGCTACGCAAGCAGAAGAAGTGGCGTGCGACCATGCATATCCTGCCAGGGCAGCCTGACCATTGCCTGTTCAGCTGTGATTGGGAGATAGGTGAAAATCTATCTCATGCGCGCCTTCGCTTTTTTGTGTGTTTTACCTGCAATTCAACAAATGGCCACTGGAACTTAAGGCACTATAAGCAAGTAGATGCAAGGCACTTAACAGGATGGATGCAAGGTGTTTGGTGGTTCCTCAGATGAAACCCTCTCTTTATCTCTCCGTTTTCTTACTATTTCTCCCCATTCTCACTTTCTATCTGTCCCATTTCTCCCCATCTTGTACCTTTCTTAATTCCTTTGGTGGGAGAGCAAGGCAGACCTCTGTGTCACCACTCCATCGCTGAGCACTTCTCTGAGCTGTGCGCTTCAGAAGGGATCAGTGAAACAGAGGACTGTATGAACAAACCTTGTGCTCCCTTAATTTTAGGTTGTTTTAAAAAAAAATTACGGGTCAGTCAGCAACCTGCCTCAACAAAGGCCTTGGTGATTCACCATTGCTGCCCTCCTATTGGTTAATATAAGCCAAACCCATTGTTTTTTTTGGTCAGTTGTTGTGAAAATCAAGTTTGAATGTTTTGTAGATTACATTGTTCTGCACTGTATAAATGCATGTCCCTGCAGGTTTACTTTATAAACCAGTCCTTCTAATGGAATTCCCCTTAACTAAGTCTCAGCTATTGCTGGGTCTTTGGAAAAGAGCTAACATAACATTGCTGTTTCAGGACCTCCAGAGAAGCAGGGCTCCAGCCAGCTAGGAAAGAGGAGCAGCAACAGTGATGGATCAAAGGCCATTTGATAGGGTCCTTCAAGTGCTTGGTTTCAGAAGGAGGCTTGCACACAGGCCTTATTTTATGAGATTAAAAGTGGTGATTAATCTAGAGATGAATTTGGTTCTTCAAACATGTGGGTAGGCCTGCTTGAAAACAGCTTTAAGGTCACCCCTAATGGATGTGTACATCTAAATATATGCAATTAAATCACTAAACCCTAAGAATATCACTAATGAATCAGGACTCATGGTTATCAATCAGCTTGAACAGTAAGAACTTAACACTGAAATGTAAATGAGATATTTAGTTTACCCCGGGGCTGAATTTAACAGCTGAGATAAGAGAAAGAGTAGAGGTTTGCAGAAATTTCTGGGAAATCATCTGACTTTTCTATTGCAGAGGAAGTGGAGTTTGCTACATGCAATAAATGTGAGCTTAAGACATGAGCTTTATAATCAAAATAGCTGGTTTGAAATATAAAACCAATATAGAAATACCAATAGAGATTCAGAGGTCATAGTTATTAGTTACTCATATAGCACCTTGTGTTTTTAAACACGTGGATGCATAGAACAAAATAAATGTGTGTGTTTTCCAGCTTCCTAGCTTTCCGTAATCGGGACTGGTCTAGTCTGACCCCATCAGGATACCTGGGACCTTCCAAGGGAGTGGGTTTGGGAGAGTACATGGTTAGCCAAACATGATGGCATGACTAGATACTCAAGAGCCACAAAAACCCTGGTTCTCTGCCTTATCATTTCCCATCTTGACTAATGCAACACTCTTCTGGCTGGCATTACTTTATCTTGACTCTCTCATCTCCAGTCTATCCAAAACTGCTTCCCTCACTTTGTGAAACCATCCACTGGCTCCCTATTACCTTAAGAAAATACATTTAAAATCTTTATACTAACATATAAGGCCCTCAATAATAATGCTCCTCCATACATTGCTGACCCCTAACAAAATACTCTCCTACTCGATCTTTCCATTCTTTTTTCTTGTTTACAAGACTTCACTTGTGCTGCCCCATACCTCTGGAACCTACTTCCATCGAATCTTCAGCTTTTACCCTCCCTCCCAACCAGGGGCAGAACTAGAAACCCTGTGAGAAAATTAGCCCAGTTCTCCCCAACTTCAACAGCTGGTCTGTGCACTCTATGCCCCTTCCCCCCCCCCTTGTCCCCCCCTCCAACATATACTCTGGCACACATATGTAAACACACACATACTAATAAGCACAATTACACATTCATTCTAACACACATCCATGCTCACACACACACACACACACACACACTTGCACATCCACGCTCACACCCACACGATTACACATCCATGTTAACACACACAATTACACATCCATGCACACACACACATACATACTCACACACACATCCATCCTCGCTCACACACACCTTCATGCTTACATACATACATATATACAAACACATATACATATTTACTACCTCCCACCCCCACTTACCTCTCACTGCTCTTGCAGCTTTCTTTCTGGCTGTGCAAGCAGCCTTGGTTTCACCGCAGGTACATGACACCAATACGTTCCTGTCTTCTCGTGCTGGTTCAAAATAGTTTAGAAAGGGTGCGGTCCAGGTCAGAAGGGCCCTTTCTAAACAATTTTGAACTGGTACGAGGAGACAGGAACAAGAGGTCATAGTAGTTTTGAGCACTGGCCCTGTAGTCACCAGTGCAACCCCCACACTGCCTCTCACCTTTCTCTGTACCTTGTGTATGTCCTCTCTCCATTCCCTCTAGATTGTAAGCTTGCGAGCAAGGCCCTCTTCACCTAATGTATCGGTTTGCCTTAGTCTGTAAATTCTAGCTTTGTCATATATGTATTGTAAGAGGTGCTGCGTAAATTGTTGGTGCTATATAAATAAAAGTTAATAATAAAAACGCTTAGCTCAGTGGAGGCAGGGCTAGTACTAACAAAGGTAGACCTAGCCCCAGACAGCATTAAATAGGTAAGAAGTAGGAGGGAAACATGACAGGGAATTGGTCTTGCTACATGCCACTCCCCTGCATTGAGAAAGACAAGAGTAACTCAGGAAACGGAAATAGCAGCACTTGATCTGGAGATTCTGTGCAGGGTCAGACTCGGGATGACTAGACGCCCCTGATACTTTAAGGATACAGGCGGCTGCATGTTATTTTTTATACTCACACAGTGTGTGGCTGCTCATATGCACCCAATAGGCGCATACTAAATGACCCAATCTGCCTCTGGAGCGGCAGTATCAATGAGTATGCTGTCCTACCAGCCTAATGGGCATCACCAGCCTACTGGGCATCTGCTAGGTATTCCAGATGGCCAGCCTAGGTCTGATTCCAAGTGTTTGGCAGTGTGTATGGGAAGTCGTGTGTAAGGGCAGTGAATGTGTATTTGTGTGTTAAGGCAGTGTGTGTGTGAGGTCAGTGTATGTGTATATGGGCAGGTGTGTGTAAGGGCGGTGTCAATAAAATAACCTCTGTGAAAAAAAACAGCTGAGGGGGCATAATTTTCCATTCTTGTACTGGGCGCAAAAGGAGCTAGCTACGGCTATGCTCACAACAACCAGCGTGTAAGCCTAGGTCTCTGCACTTATTTGTAAACTATAAAGAAAACCTTTCAAGAGTTTTCCTCTCATTCTCAGGTCTGAAGCAATACCTGAGAAAGAGAAGAAAGCTTTTAAAAGCTTGTCTTTTAAGTATTCTGTCAATCCAATAAAAAAAGGTATAATTACATTCTGCAATACTCTTTTGGTATCATTGTGTCATCTTATTTATATATATTTATTTAGTTTTTTCAGTGGCATGATTTAGTGGTGGAACTTTTTAGTGCCCCTCCCCCTATATATTGTTTCTAGCATCGCCACTGCTTTCGCATGTTACTTACCAGCACATTTAAAGTGTTACCTTGGAATTTATGGGATGTACAACTAAGTAAGTAATGTGTTATACTTCCCTTTACAGCACATGTAAATACATATACCATTTATAAACCATCTTACAGGAGAAACCCCCGTTATTAAATAATTCTTTATTGTGGGCTAGTCTGCCCGCTTTTTCTTCTTCTACTTTAGGATATGTTTCATCAACAACAACAAAAAATATTATTAGGTCCATAGTTTGTTCAGCAGACATTGGGTTCTGTTATCTATTTAGTTGTTAATCTTCCTTTCTGTTGCTAAATGGATTTAGGAAGCAAACAGGGTAATCAATACTCCAGTCTCCAGAAGCCCCAATTACAGGATACCTGAGATAAGTATCTGTTTTGTTCTGAAGAAATGGTGTTTTGGAAATTCAGTTCTGAAATGTCTCCCTTATCTTGGATTTGTTTAAAATTCCTAGTTACTGATGCAGAACACAAACATTGGAATACCCTCACCTGGAGCCACAGAAGATCACATGCAATTATCCTCATTGTGCTACAGATAAAAGGGACTCCTTGAGAGTGGATGAGGGTTGTATCCACTCACAACCAGAAAAGAGGGATTTGCAACTAGGTTCAAAATTGACGTTATAATTAAAAATGCATCCTCTATATGACATTGAAAGCTTTGAAATAAAAGGTAGAATGCTGGTGGGTATATACTTCCTCTTGGAAGGACAGTTCCTCTTTGGGACCCGAATTCCCACTTTATTATTATTATTATTATTATTATTATTATTATGTTAAAGGTCCTAGATTGCAGAGTGCAGCACTACTGTTTATGTTATACATAAAAATGAGATGTTTAAGCAGAGACAGGCTTTATGGAGGATCCTGCCCGCTAGCTGAGATGCTAGAAGCAATTTAGATTTTTTATTTGTATTTTTAATGTGTTGTCAAGCATAAAAAGTTCAACTTTCCAAAGCCCACATGTCTACTCTATGTATAGATAGGTAGCACTGCAACAATCGCTGTCTAATATTTTAGAGCAAAGTCAGCTAAGCAATATACCGAGCATCCTACCACATTCAATAGAGTCTTTGTGCTTAGCTGTCTACTAATCCTAGGTTTGCAGCTGTGCTTCTCCCTGTCCTGTGTCGGATTTGTACTTAAGATGCTAGTATTTTCATGCAAATGGTATATGGAGATTAGATCCCTGTGAGTTGCAAATGCCAAAATTATTTCCTATGTGGTTTACATCCTGCATTGATACAAGAAGACATTGTCATGTGTGATATTCCCGTATTTGTGTGACAAGAAAATATATTTATGTGCTAATTTTTTTACTTAATGTTTTTTTATAAAAAAATATTTTCTGGTTAAGATACTCTCTCAGCCCCTCTTTACTTCTCTGATGTACTCATTTTCCAGGATCTCAGAATGTTTGTTGGGCATAAGTGTTCTATAGCCCAAAATATCACAATAATGTGTCCAGAAACAGCAAAGAAGAATACATTGTGTAAATAAAATGCATAATTGTTTTTTCCAAAATAAACATTCTCAATTAACCCCTTCAATCCCGGAGAAATTTTGCCATTTTTGCGCTATGTCGGTTCAGCGATGATTCTCTTTTACTGTGAATAGTGTACCCATATAAACTATATATTGTTTTTTCAAGGAGAGATAGAGCTTTCTTTTGATACCATAGTTGGATGATTAGCTGAAAATTTAGAATTAGAAATTTAGTAAAAAGTAGCAAGAATTAGAAAAAAAAATCTGTGTTTTTTTCATTTTCCCTCTGAATCCTCACAAAATTAGGTAAAAAGACAGAAAATTCCATCCAGATTTATCCATTTAGGTGTCCTGTAGATGTCGATGTGCCCAAAGTGCCCGTTCCCGGCCGCCTAAGTTGATCGCGGCCGGCCGGCAGTTTTGCTCTAAGTCCCCGTTTTTGGCAGGCCAAGTTGCTTGGGAAACCCTGGAAGTCTATGAGGTCGGATTTGCCGGCCGCATCCGACCCTCGCTCCATCGAAGTCGGCATGCCTTGCCGGATTTTCCCGGTGGTGACGTGGAACTCCGTCCCGGTTCGCCAGGGACGTCAGGCACCCTCCGCCGGATATATAGGGAAGCTGCTGCTGCTTGTTCCAGAGAGCCGGCTCCCAACGACCTCGCGAAGCCCAGCCCGGGTGCCGGCCATGTCCCGGCCCCGGCCCCGGGAACCCCACCGTCCTGTAGACCTCCGAGGGTCCCGCCCGGGGCTCCACGGACCTCGGGAGGACCAGCCCGGGTGCCGCACCGGCGGTCCAACCCGCCCATGTCCCGGGCCGTGTCCCGGGAACACCACCTTGGGGCAGACCCCCGAGGGTCCCGCCAGGGGCTCCACGGACCTCGGGGTGCCCAGCCCGGGTGCCGCACCGGCGGTCCAACCCGCCCAAGTCCCGGGCCGTGTCCCGAGAACACTACCTTGGGGCAGACCCCCGAGGGTCCCGCCAGGGGCTCCCCGGACCTCGGGGTGCCCAGCCCGGGTGCAGCACCGGCGGTCCAACCCGCCCAAGTCCCGGGCCGGGTCCCGGGAAGAGCACCTAAGGCAGAGCCCCGAGGGTCCCGCCAGGGGCTCCCCGGACCTCGGGGTGCTCAGCACGGGTGCAGCACCGGCGGTCCAACCCGCCCAAGTCCCGGGCCGGGTCCCGGGAACACCACCATGGGGCAGACCCCCGAGGGTCCCGCCAGGGGCTCCCAGGACCTCGGGAGGACCAGCCCGGGTGCCGCACCGGCGGTCCAACCCGCCCAAGTCCCGGGACGGGTCCCGGGAACACCACCATGGGGCAGACCCCCGAGGGTCCCGCCAGGGGCTCCCCGGACCTCGGGAGGACCAGCCCG